>JAESUZ010004286.1:0-506805 GCA_017311185.1 Proteles cristata cristata
GAGAGAGAGAGAGAGAGAGAGAGAGAGAGAGAGAAACCCAAGTAGACTCTGAGCTGTCAGTGCAGACAGAGCCTGATGTTGGGCTTGATCTCACCAATTGTGAGACTGGGACCTAAGCCAAAATTAAGAGTTGGGTGCTTAAATGATTGAAACACCCAGTACCCCCCAAAATTTCTGAGAGATCTTTATAGCCCAATGAAGGTTTCTAATTAAATATATGGCAATGCACTTTTTGTATTGGCTTATACCCAAAAAGGGATATGAATGTATATATAAATATATATATATTTTTTATGTGATAAAAATGTTATAAGATAATAAGATGTTTTGGGAAGTGATTACTGTACCAAAAATTCTATTACCTGTAACTTAAATTGAGTAAGCTGGCACAGCATTTACTATGTAAGGTATTCTTGGTTTGGGAAGGAGAATGCAATTTTTTTGTGCCAGACATTTTGAATCTGTTAATTTCCTGTGCCATACAAAGGTAGGAACTGGAAAGGGTATATATCTCAGGATATACTCATAATTCAAAGTTATAAGGAAAATATGTTTTTAAATGTGTCTCAGTGGATTTAAAATAACAACTTAAATACATTAATAGTGTAATTATCATAACAAAGAAATTCAACCTCAATGACAGAAAAGGATATTTTGAACTTGCCAGAAAAACCCACAGTTTCTTTATTAATCACTAATTTATATTAGACAGCTGTAACATTTAATTTTTAAAGCTAAAGATTTATTATGGCCCTCCTTACAATAGACTCCTATTATTAACTCAATATAGAACATACTTTGCTTTATGCAGCTGAGGTCTTTCTTATGTTCTCACACTGATTAAGTAAAAGTAGAATTTTGCATATGGAAAATTTTATTAAGATAAAATTTGGGAAAGGCCATGATAAATGGGATTTATCCTGAAAAGAGAAAATAAAGTGCATTTTAAAATATAGATACCTTGTTATACAGGGAAATGTAAAATTTATTTTCAGTATATGAGTAAACATCCCAACAATTTTTTTCTGCTCAAATGCCTGTTGATATTTTCTCTATGAAAAGTGATGAAGAAAAGTCTGGGTTTTTTCAAGATTTGCCTATCCTTAGCATACATTATGTTTTTCTTTTCATCATGTAAGAAGTATATATTCAATATTAATGGAGGATAATCTTACATATTGAGTTACTAGAAGAATAAACCATCTTACTTATATTTATCTATGTATACAATTAACTAGTAATATTTTCTTCTAATCACTAATGAAATACTTGTTCAATGCAAACTTTAAAAATGAAGAAATAAACAAAGAAACCACTCATAATTCTAATATCCAGAAATAAAGGACATATCCTTATATGTCCTTTAAATCTTTGACAAATATGTGCATGTATGTGTGTGTGTGTGTGTGTGATGAGTGGGGGAAACTATCTGAGTTGGTACAGCGATATAGAAAAGGTGATATAGACATGTGCTTTATGACTTCTTTACAGTTGGTAATAGATCATTAACATTTTATCATATCAATAAATGTAATTCTATAACATGCCTTTTAATAGCTGCATATTATTTTACCATTTGGATATACTATAGTTTATTTTAACGAATCATCTACTATTGGAGAAAGATCTTTGAGACTTTGAGTAGAATGGTCAGATGCGCTATGTTTTTAGGATACCAAAATCAGCTTTGGAATATAAAATGGTCAACAGCATTAATTCTGTCACATACCTGTTTACAGAGTTTCAGGAATCATCAAAAATAGAGTATAAACTAAAAATTCTATAGGATCAATAAATCAGTAGCTTATGCTTGGTATCATTCATTAACAGTCTCTGTATTCTGGCTGCCTTAGTTTCCTCAGCACAGTGTTGAATAAACATTGTGAATTTTTCTGATTAAACATTTTTATCTAAGAGAAGGATAAAGACTTATTCAAATATCATATGCTTGCACGTATAGGAGGATTAGGAGGAACTTAACGGAGGACCATGGAGGAGAAGAAGGGGGGAAATGGTGGGGCAAAGGGAGAGAGGCAAACCATGAGAGACTCTTGAATGCTGACAAAAACTGAGGACTGGTGGATGTGGGGGTGAGGAGGGGTGGGCATGGAGGAGGTCACTTGTGGGGATGAGCACTGGGTGTTATGTGGAAACTAATTTGACAATAAACTATTTGTAAAAAAAAAAAAAAAAAAAAAAAAGGCTTATTCTATTCCAGGTTATGGATGCTTCAACACCAATGATCTCTTCTGACAGTTGAACCAATTCTGGTATAAAACTGTATAGTGAAATATACTTTTGGACTTAACTTCTATGTTTCCTATGTTTTAATATATATTTATTCTTTGCAACATTATATATGTTTATAATTTTACTTTTCTTCCATCACTTTATTATTATTTAAAAAATCATTTTAAGTTTATTTGAGAGAGAGAGAGAGAGAAAGAGAGACAGAGAAAAAGAGAGGAGGGGAGAGGCAAAGAAAGAGGAAAAAGAGAGAATACCAAACAGGGTCCACACTGCCAGCGCAGAGCCCAAAGCGGGGCTTGAACTCATGAACTGCAAGATTATTACCTGAACTGAAACCAAGAGTTGGACACTTAACCAACTGAGCCACCTGGCGCCCCACTTTTCTTTTAACATTTTAGAGCCCATTACCTCTTCCTGTATTTTTTCTTTTGGCAGAGTGATATTATATCAAGTCCCAAATACCCTGTACTATAAATATACATGTAATATAAACCATTGTGAATTTACTCTAGAACCATAAAAACTATCTTTGGAGATTTCAAGTGAAAATCTACAGTCTTAGAGGCACATGGCTGGCTCATTTGGTAGAGATGTGTGACTCTTGAACTTGGGGTTGTGGGTTTGAGGCCTGTATCAAGGGTAGAGATTGTTTAAAAATAAAATCTTAAAAAAAATCTATAGTCTAATCATCAGTAATTATAAATTCTGGAAAATCTGTTTATTAAAGGAGTATCTTTTACATATTCAAAATGACGAGCTAACACCATTGAAGAATATTTCATTTTTTTATTTTCTTAGATCCAATCTATCAGTAAAACAAAGTTTAATTAGTTTATGATCATTTTAAATGAAGATGAAATTTAAAAAAACATATCTATATTGTTTTTATAGGCAACATTCCAGTTAATCACAAAATATAGTTTTTTCCAATTCTACTTTAATGACTTTGTAATGAAACTGAAGAAACATTCTGCTGCTTGAAAAGGTCATGTTCCTAACTAGGTTCCACATTTGGTAAAACATTATGTTTACACTATTAACACAATTAATTTGCTCAGAAAATTCTTTTTAAAAATAGTATAAATATAAAATTATAAATTTGAAAGATATTTGAATTAATAAAGTTTAACTATATAAATGTGGGGGGGGATGAGTGGACAAAAAAGAGCCACTCAGACATGAGTACAATTATTTTAAAATACACTTAGGTAAAGACTGTTTAAAATTCTTGAGGAAAAAGAGATTGTATCATAATTATTATCTTTAAAATTTTAAGCTACCTTTTTAAAAAATCCAAAAGCATTTCTGTATTAGTTCTTAAAAACAAATTCAAACAATCTTGATTTACAATTCCACAATTCACTCCTCTTTCACAAAGTATGTTTTTTATTTTATGACTCTCTGTTCATATGGAACCTTGTACTGTATGTTATACACGGCAGGCATTTCAACAATGTCAAATGGATGCATCCCAATAATCCCATCAGATTTTCATCATTGATACAGAATATATGGAGTCAAACATTTTTTAATAACATACCTGGTATAAGAAATTCACATTTCCCTAATTCAGCTTTTCAGGAACCTCTTATATCTCTATAACATACAAAGCTATGGATGGGATGTGTGAAACATTATGAAGATCCCAATGAAACATACAACTTTCTATCCCTTAGAAGGAAATTTAAAAGATTTGGCACCTACAGAAGTAGATCTGACTGTCAATATACACAGGTTCACCCACAGAGAAAATAAAATTCCTGTATGTTGGAACACTTGGCATCTGTGCACTCGCTTTTCCTATTTCATGCCATGTTTCCCTGGCCCTATGTACTGAATGCAGATTCAGTCTGAAGGGAAAGGCTCCTCCAGCTGCTAATTGAGACTTCCCAGCACTATAACCTTGAGATCATCCAGCACCGCTGCCTACTTCAAGTTCTCCCCTGGGGGTGGATGTGGGTGCTGGCACTCCTTGCTGTGCACTAAAAGCAGAAAAAAACTGGCAAACGGGACACTTAAAGGACACTGCATAATTTCACTAAGAGTTAGAAGAGAAGCAGAACTCTGTTGCTATCAAATATGTTAGTAAGCACAATTTTGTTCCCTTTTTTTGGTCAGAAAGAAAGCGGAGACAGAAAAAGAGTTAAGAATGAAGAAATGTTTGGAATAACAGGGTTTACTTTAGACTGTGGAAAATGCTGAGGTATATAATAACAGACTTAAAGAAAGTAACAAAACAATTATCTCGACATAAATATTCCATAAAATGAAGCATTTAATTTCTTCTGGTGTTATGTAAATACACATTTACTATATCCTGAAACTAAACTATAAACTCCTTGCAAGTAAAAATTGTGCATTATTCTCTTTAGCAAATAAATATTTACGGTATTGATAAAAACACTGTGCAATAAAAGCTTATGAAATCTTAGAGTTCTAGTAGGTAAACAAGTTGGAAGATCTATTGCTAACAATTTATTTATTAATAGATCTAACCCTTCCAGAAGCAGCTATTTATATACCCAATATATCACTAAATTTGGGCAAAACTGATGTATTACGGCCATGATATTGAAAGCATATTATATAAAAATAAACCAAAGTATGTCCATTCTATAGAAAATTTTATTGCCATCTTTTAAATGAAAGTATTTAGCATTTATCAAAATTACATACACACACACACACACACACACACACACATTAACAATTAAGTTCAAAGTATATGGTAGACTCCAAGATTCCACAAACATTTTTTTCTGCAAAGATCCAGACAGTAAATATCTGACCACTCAAATCTGCTACTGCAGTGTAAAAGAAGTCATAGACAATACATTAATGAATGAGTTTGGCTGTTTTCCAATAAAACTTTATTTACAAAACCAGTCAGCCAACATACAGACAAGAGTTTGCCAATTCTTGAAATAGATTATATAGTAACAGAAGTAGCACTAAATGGGATAGAGAAAGGATTTTTAATATTTTTATAGGTAAGAAATATTCATGAACTTTTCACGATCTTTATTGATTCTTACAAAGAATAACAATAACAACAATAACAATAACAAAACCCATAAACTTAAGTACCACACGAATCTTACCTGGTTAGGTATCCTCAGTGGGGGCCTTGGACCTCCAGGGTACCGAGGTGACATAAAAGGCTATTGAAGTAAAACAAATAAATAAATAAAACAAAACACATATAACACAATGTAAAATACAGATCTGAAAATAAACTAAAGAATTTGAGAATTATACAAAACATAAATCAACTTATTTCCCCTATGTGGCTGATTTCAGTAGAATAAACTCTTTTAAGAAAAATTACCATCCTATTTTTAATTTTTTAGAATATCTAGAATATTTTCCAAAGAAAATGGAAAAACATCAAAGATGACTAAAGCTGGGCTCCTGGGTGGCTCGGTCAGTTAGGTGTCCTACTGTCAGTTAGGTCAGTTCGGTTTCAGCTCAGGTCATGACCTCATGGTTGTGTGGTTGTGTGAGTTGGAGCCCAGCATGAGGCTCTCTCCACTTTCAGGGCAGAGCCTGATTCAAATTCTCTATCTCCCTCTCTCTTTGCCTCCCCTCTACTAATTCTTCTCTCTCTCTCTCTCAAAAATAAACATTAAAAAAAAGATGACTAAAGCAAAAAAAATTTTTTTAATGTGAATTGCTATTAAGATTATGACATTTAATTGACAAAAAAAGATCAAGAGATTTAGGCAACTGAGTCTTAGCAAAGACTTCAGGAACAGGCTCATTGGCTATATCATTATATAAATTGGGTCCTGAACATATAGTTTGGACTGAAATATACAGTTTTGTTATCAGTTTTCTTTAACAATTTTAAAGTTGCCAAAATTTCTTTACCTTATTTTTTTGTACCTATTTAAAACGGTAAAGAAATTTTTTTTCCATATGTCCTTTGTGGTTAAAAGGAGTTTTGGCTTTCCCTTTTCAACTGTTTGCTGTAATTCAAAATTGATTATAAAGTTTGAAGTTGCAATCATTTATTTGCATATTTTAAGCCTAGCAGATTATGAGCTAGGCTCATCATTGTTTTCTTTTAAGCAAAAGAAAAAATGGTCCTATATTAAAACTCAAGGCAATTTATCTTGTTACATAAACCAGATTCTGCTAAGATTTTTGACTCCATCTAGTTCAAAAAATGTCTGATAAATATCCTAAAAATAACATTTCAACACTGAGTCGATGAATATTTTTGATTAATGAGATTTGGGCACCAAATTTTTCCAAGTTTATAGGTATCAAATTTTTCAAAGTGTATTCCTAAAATTATTCAAAATTTCATTTTTATAGAAAAATTATATATTTTGTTTAATTACATCACATTATATAATTTACTTAAATTTAAGAGTATTCCTTACATGAAACATAAGTAAATTATCAACTCTAAGCAGTTGCGTATCATGAAGTAATATATTAAGAATGAAATAATATAAATTAAGGACCAATTTAACAAAAGCTTGGGCAAGCCAAATCTATAGTACTTTATGTAATTAAATTCCACATTTATAATGTATTTTCTATAAACATTTTAGAAACTGAATCTGCAGGTCTTGGCTACATTTTTAAAGCAGGGTTATTTTAAAAATAAGCGTCTGAAAAATAAAATCCTAACATATTTATGGTATATAGATTATTTCTATAATATCTCTTGGAAGATTTTAGTTTAGGTAATTTTAACAAGAAATAATAATTGTGGGAAATTATAATTTCTAACAAGAGGAACTTTAGAGTTAAACTAGCAATTCTTTTTTTTTTTTTGATTACTGTGTTCTTATATGTTAATCATACCATTATCATATGTTCTTCCATGCTAATCTTATATGTTAATCAGGAGATCATTTTAAATGGACAGAAACACTGGATTATTCAGATAATATTGTCACTTCTGGTGACAGATAAAACTTAAGTGGGAGTTCAGTTTTAACATTTAAGTAATGTTTAGTTTTCACATATTTGATCAAAGCTGTTTCTCTTTTATCCTTTCTCAACTCTACTCTAAACTGAATTAGTTAGTTAACTATACTGACAACTAGAAGAGTATCCCAATATTCACACTCCCTCTGCTATATTTCTAATCACTTAATTTCATTTATGGAGCTGCCTTTTAAATTCTGGACTCATCTTAAAAATTAGGTGATTAAATATTGTGTCATTGGTTTTGGAATGTTTGCCTTTCTTTCACAAAGTGCTGTTTTATGACATTTTCATTAATCCAAAGTGTATCAATTTAGTTTTTGAGGCATGGAGAAATAAAAATAAGTTTACTGATGATTCCTGTCTATAAAATTCACTTTGAAATAGAATATGAGGTAGAAATTACATTAAAAATATTACTAAATATCAAATGCGGAGATAAAATTGAGGTGTACCTTACTTGAAATAGAGCACTTGAGATTTGCATATTCTTCTGAATGAAAAATGATCTGATAGTGTTCATTTAGTGGACTATCTGAAAAGAGGAATTTCTCTAATTGATGGTACTATGAATAAATGTATTTTAATTGGATTGTCATACTCTTCTATCTGAATGTGAAGCCCTATCAAGAGACTGCTGAGGAGAAGGAATGCATGTGGTACTTGGGAACCTACAGATCTATACAGAATGAGATTTGGGAGAGAAAAAGATTCTCTCTTTAGTTAATTTATTTCTTCTTGCATGCCCTTCGCCTCAAGCTCAAATTTATGGGTGTTTTTGGGGGAAAAAAAAAAAGAAAACCACTTATAAATTCCAATCTATAACAATCAACTTAAAGTAAAAATGACAAAAAGCCAGTAAATTGGGATAAAAAATCTACTAATTTTACTTAAAATATAAAGACTGCTTTGGGTAGAGCACACTTGATAATCAAATTAATGCTGTTATAACATAAGCTCTTAATATTCACATGGATCCTTAAGTTATCTAGTTAAACACACAGGTGCTCACTTGTCTGCTTGTTATGAAAGATACACAGCAACTGTACCCCAAAGAGTTTGCATATTAGCAACAGTAAACATTCTACCAATATTCGCACTTCACTATTCAGAAGCCAGTTTCCTTGCAAATATAATTCAAGATATGAAAATAAGTTTAAATTATTGATCTAAAAGATTACCTACTGATAATATAATGTATATCAACTGACACACATGTCAGTACTCTCTGCATTAATAGCCTTGGAAGAACACGTTCTTCTAAAGAATTTTGGCTATGAAATACTCTCTATATTTGGGGGAAAAGTTCTTTTTTAATAGTTTGGGCATTAAAATATTTGCCCAAAGGTATCATGATGGTGAATCAATATTTTAAATGGAAAAGGTCTTCACCTTCAAAAAGCTATTTATAATGTGTATGAAAAAGCATCTGGGAGTCAGGGGATTGAGTTCTAGTTTTGCAGTAACACTAATTAGCAGAGGGGCCTGAGCTAAAAACAAAACAAAACAAACAAACAAACAAACAAAAAAAAAAACCTTTCAGGGCTTCTCTAAAGTCCCCTAGAACATTAAGAAGGAAAACAAAACTGTGTTATTCTGTGTTTATTATTTCCAGCATTACCCTTAAGTATATACAGATTTCTATATTGCAAATAGCTACAAATATTTGAAATGTGTAGGGGTGTGGATGGACATATGCTTGTAACTCACAAACCACCTTCATCAAGGAGTTGGATAAACTTACTCCTGTGCTTTCCTGAGAAAAGGAAAATGTAAAGAAAAAAAAAAAACCCTCAACAAACAATGATGCATTTTGTTCAGATCAAAGGCCCATTGGAAGAATAAGAAAAACTGAGCTTGGTAATTGAGCTTACCAATTAAAAAGTATACTAGTGATTCTTTCATTCAACAAATATATATTGAATACCTACAAAGGCAGTAATGGACTAAGTCATTAGATATATCAGTGAACAAAGCAGATAAAGACCACTGCCCTCTGATTAAGATTTTTTAAGGTTCCAGTCTTGTAATTAATAGGAAAAACAATTTTCTGGAAAAACTGTTTTCTCTATTAGTCCACTAATTTACTTTTTTTTTTTTAATGTTTTATTTATTTCTAGGAGAGAGAGAGAGAGAGAGAGAGACAGCATGAGCAGGGGAGGGTCAGAGAGAAAGGGAGTCACAGACTGAAACCGGCTCCAGGCTCTGAGCTGGCAGTCAGCACAGAGCCCGACGCGGGGCTTGAACCCACGAACCGCGAGCTCATGACCTAAGCGAAAGTCGGACGCTTAACCGACTAAGCCACCCAGGTGCCCCATAGTCCACTAATTTAAAGAAATGGAATGTTCTCTTCACCACCTGGCAAGTATTACTGAAAACCCACAAAAAATAATATTTCAATCTGGTGCCTTCACTCAGAAGTCATATAACATCATCCTTACTTGATAGAACATGTAGTGCTATGAGTAAATGAAAGTCAAGGCTATGCTTTCAAAAGTTTTCCAAACTGGGCAAAACTCACAGTCAGTTCTTTACAACATAAGATAAAAAGAGTACCGCTGTTAGTAATCTGACATATGGAAACTACATTTACAGGCATAGATTCTCTTTTCTACGTGTTTCAGCTATCTACCCAAAAAGAATGCAATAACCCAAAGTAAAAGGAATAAAAACACAAAACCAGAAAATCAATAAAATTTGGTGACTAAGTGAATAGGAAAAAAAAAATTCCAAAAGAAATACAAACCAAGTATCCAGCTCATTTCCTCTAAGTAGTCTTTTAGAGAAAAGATCATACCATTTAGAATGATAATTTATTTCAGAATGAATGTCATTCAATCTTAAAGGATTACTATTTTCTATTATATCAAGAATTATTCATGCAATTTTAAACTTCTGCTTCCCTAAAAGAGAGATTGTCCTTTATTCTTTGCCCTTTCTGTTAGTGGAAGGTGTTCTGCTGCTTCTTATTTGATCTTTCATAAACCTTGTGCTTTATCTCAATTCCCTAAGAATTAGAAGAAACCAGCTTTCTCTTTCCTTACAGCAGCTGGAAGTTAGATTGCTCAGTCTGATTCTTTGCTTCTCCAAAGGTGCCAAATGTCGCCTAAAGAAATGTTTTATTTACCTGTCCTGAAATGACAGGTGCTAAGTATCATTTAAGCCCCAAGTTCTTTTAATATATATGGGCATGGGGTGTCTGGGTGGTTCAGTTGGTTGAGTGTCCAACTCTTGATTTGGGGTCAGGTCATGATCTCACAGTTTGTGAAATTGAACATAGCACTGGGCTCTGTGCTGACACCATGGAGCCTGCCTAGGATTCTCTCTTCCTTATCTCTCTGCCTCTCCTTGCTTGTGCACGTGTGCTGTGTCTCTTTCCCTCTCTCTCTCTCTCAAAACAAATATTTACAAATATTTATTTTTTTGAGTACAGTTTAAATTTGAGTATAGCAGACATACGTTACATTAGTTTCAGGTGTACAACATTGTGATTCAACAAGTTTATACATTGTACTATGCTCACAAGTGCAGCTACCATCTGTCACCATAATATTTTCTAATATTTTAATAGTTTTTAGAAACCATAAATATGATTTATCAACACCAAATATTCTCTATTTCTTGAATTACCCTTTATCTTTGTCAAGTAAATTTCTACTAATCCCCCAAGGGTCAGTTTAAATGTCCAGAATCTCTATGGGCTCCTTTTCTTCGACTTCTTTAGCACTTGTTCATACCGTCATCATAGAGGATTCAGTACACTGCAGTATAATGTGTACCCTGGTCTGAAGGAAACCCACTTCACAGGAAAAAGGACAAATCCATAGCAGAGCAAGTCGTTATCTTAATGCTAAGGTAATTAATCATAAAACTGGTATTTCCAAGAATCCTTAAAATTGATGTAGCAATATATAAATCATCTTATATCATTTTAAATATTTCATTATGGCTATAGAAACTCTTTAAATATTAGTCTTTGAGAATATACTGATAATAAAGAAAAGTTAAAATCAGTAAAAGTAAGTTTCTTTAAAATCCCACTTAAGCATTTTCTATATACTATAATATATGTACTACATATTATTTTCTTATACTATTTTCTTTATATTTTATTTTTAAATCTCAATTTACAAAAATTCAGCGATGAAGTGAAGAATAATATTGATTTCTTTAGAATGGACAAATGTAACATTTAGAACAGTTTCTACTTCTTAAAGAAGTCTAAGGTATGTTCTAAAACATATAATTTTATGGGACTTACCTAATGTAAAGTTACTGAATTTTTTTTTAGGACAAAATTATTCATGTAAGATTTGCTTCTGATTTTGAGAAAAAAAAAAGTATCGGGGGGAGGGGCAAGATGGCAGAGAAGTAAGGAGCTCCGTACTTGCACTCACACCCGTACATCACACGGAAAAGATCTGAAGCCATTGGAAACCTTACAAAACCTGAGAGATTGGGAGAAAAAGGACGCAGAATCCACTGGGAAAGCCTTCTAACGGCTACCTCAAGAAACAAGCCAGAGTACACAAGGTGGAGAGTCCCAAATAACACTATGAATAGGAAAATAAAATAACCAAGGTCCCAACAAGAGAGACCAAGAGATACCGTTCAAAAAACACTCTCTGAAAGGATAGACCCTGGACAGTCAAAGAGTCTTCTTGGATACAGTAGCGCTCATAGGTACACAGAGCATAACAGGTCTTTAACACCAACAAGAGCCAGAAAGCTAACTAAAATGATGAAATGAAAGAGCTCTCCTCCAAAGAAACTCCAAGAAGAAATGACAGCTAATGAACTGCTCAAAACAGATATAAGCAGCATAACTGAACAAGATTTTAGAATAATAATGGTAAAATTAATAGCTGGGCTTGAAAAAAAAACATAGGGGATATCAAAGAAACTATGGCTACAGACAGAATGGAAAATAAAAATAGGCATGAAGAATTTAAAAATGCGATGAATGAGATACATAAATAAATTAGAGACCTCCAATGCACGGATTGAAGAGGCAGAAAGGAGAATAAGTGATTTATAAGATACCATTATAGAAAAACCAGAAGCTGACAAAAAAAGACACAAACTGATCCAGGAACATGAAAGAAGAGTTCGAGAGATCAGCGATACGGTCAAACGCAACAATATCTGTATCACAGGAATCCCAGAAGAGGAAGAGAGAGGGAAAGGTGCTGAAGGAGTCCAGGAACAAATTATAGCAGAGAACTTCCCCGACCTGGGGAAGGAAGTCAATGTGGAAATACCAGAGGCTCAGAGGACTCCCCTCGGATGTAACTTGAATTGATCTTCTGCACGGCATATCATAGTAAAAATGGCAAAATACAAGGACAAAGAGAGAATTTTGAAAGCAGCTAGGGAGAAAAGGGCCCTAACATACAAAGGGAAACCTATCACAGTGGTGACAGACCTATCAACTGACACTTGGCAGGCCAGAAAGGAATGGCAGGAGATCTTCAATGTGATGAACAGTAAAAATATGCGGCCAAGAATCCTCTATCCAGCAAGCCTGTCATTCAAAATAGAAGGAGAGATAAAAACCTTTCCAAATAAACAGAAATTGAAAGAATTTGTCACCACGAAGCCAGTCCTACAAGAAATCCTGAGGGGGACGCTCTGAAGGAAAGGTTGCAAGGAACAAAGATTCCAGAGACACCACCACAAACATGAACCCTACAAAAGATACAAAGACTCTAAACCCACATATTTCAATAATAACACTGAATGTAAATGGGCTGAATGCTCCAATCAAAAGACATAGGGTAGCAGAATGGATAAAAAGACAAAATCCATCTATATGTTGTCTACAAGAATCTCATTTTAGACTGGAAGATACCTTCAGATTAAAAGTAAGGGGATGGAGAAATATATATCATGCTACAGGAAATCAAAAGAAAGCCGGAGTAGCGATACTTATATCAGACAAACTGGACTTTAAATTAAAGACAATAACAAGAGATGAAGAAGGGCACTACATAATAATTACAGGGTCCATCCATCAGGAACTATCATAAATGTCTATGCACCGAATATGGGAGCACCTAAACACCTAAAACAATTAATCACAAACAGAAACAAGCTTATAGATAAGGATGTGCTAACAGCAGGGGATTTTAATACTCCGCTTACAGCAATGGATAGGTCCACCAGACAGAAAATCACTAAAGAAATAATGGACTTGAAAGACACATTGGACCAGATGGATCTGACCGGTATATTTAGAACTTTACATCCTGAGGCCAGGGAATTTACTTTCTTCTCAAGTGCGCATGGCACATTCTCCAAGATTGATCACATACTGGGGCATAAAGCAGCCCTCAATAAATATAAAAGAATTTAGATCATACCATGCACGCTGTCAGATCATAATGCTTTGAAACCTGAAATCAATTACAGGAAGAAGTCTGGAAAACCTCCAAAAACATGGAGGTTAAAGGACACCCTACTAAAGAATGAATGAGCCAATCAGGCAATTAGAGATGAAATGAAAAAAAAGTATCTTTTTAAAAGGAAAGAAAACAATTACCAAGTTTAAGAAAATATGAGCTTACAAAGCATTTAAACAATGAACAGTCAACGACTTCTTCAAAAAATTACTCAATGGAAGCTTTATAAACTTTGTATTGTGCAATTATAATAAAATCTGACATAAAATTTTATTTGAATGTAATTTTTGACACATTTTATAGCAGAAAGTTGTACTTTTTAGAGTTTCCTAGGTCAACCTCCTTACTATGTAAAAGAAAACCAAAGACCAATTTCTTAACTGCCATTTTAGTTTTCTTTCAGATAACCTATTGTTCTAATAATACCTTTATAAAATTAAGGCAGGTACACGTGCTTCATTCTTATGACCAACTGACCATAAATAAATTGCTTGACTTATCATTTCCTCCTTGGCTCCCCAGCAACTGTGCTCCCATTTACTTAATGCAGAATTCTTTACCCTTGCTACCACTCAACCAGGAAAGGCTCAAAAGGCAGTAGTATTTCTGGTAAGCAAGTTAATTTGCATATAAAGCACTAATTAGCATGTGCTCTTCATTCATTGAACTAAAAGGAATGTGACAACTGAAATAAAATAAATTTAGTAAGCTCTAGCTCTCTTTTTTAAAATACTTTCAGTAGAGTTTTGATAATATACGTTGTCTTTACTGCACTTAATAATGTTTTTAAGTCACATGCCAAAAGGGAATAGAAAATGAGTGGGGAATGGTGATAAATGAATGTGGTATGATTAGAAGAGCATCACTATTACAATCAAACTGTTCATTATAATGTGATAACTTACAATGAGGTTCATGAGGATGGAAAGAAGCAGTTACTATATTCTAAGAGAGAAGGTACAGAGTTGCAATCAATAAATATTTGGTTGGTTCCAAAGCTAGCCCATTGATTGAATGAACAACATTGATGGAACACTAAAAACCAACACAAGATGTAATAAAATTTTGTTCCCTTCTATAAAATCTCACCTGACCAATGTGTCTTGTTAAAAATAGATAATATTGGGGCACCCGGGGGATCACTCAGTTAAGCACCCAACTTTGGCTTGGGTCATGAACTCACTGCTTGTGAGTTTGAGCCCCAAGTTGGGCTGTGTGCTGACAGCTCAGAGTCTGGGCTGGAGGCTACTTCAGATTGTGTCTTCCTCTCTCTCTGCCCTTCCCCTGCTCTCTATCAAAAATAAATAAACATTTACAAAACTAGATAATATCTATTGATAATATAAACAGTAAGCAATAGTATTAGCACAGTATATCTGGTTTGTTAAGTGAAAAATGTTTATAAATTATGTATAGAGGAGAGAATTCTGCTTGCTTAAATAGGATAATTTATATTTTCCAGAGGACCTAAGAAAAACAGGTAAGGAACAAAATGTTGACCCCAAGAAGATACTAAATTATAATTACACTATCCCTATCAAGAACATTTAAGAGAATTGATAATTTAGATGACTGATAAGGTCTTTTATCCCCTCCTATCACTTTCAGGTTTCTTTTACTGTTTCTGGGGTATCAGGGTTAAAAATAATGTTTCTTAGTTTTATAGACTAGAAGTATTTAGTAGCTAGTTTTTGGTATTATGGGATATCAGGTTAATTTACATACGATTTGGCAAAAAAAAAAAAAAGGTGTGGTGACTTAATTGAACTTTTCCTGAAGCTCAGGCCAGCCTTGAGAACTGCTAACAACTCCTTATTGCAGTTCACATTTCAGCTGTCTCATATAATGCCACGTTTATACAGGGGACCCTACCTCCTCTTTCTAGACTGATACATATTCAAAGAGCGATAATCCTCACGTCTCAGAAACAACATGGTTAAAAATACAGATTTCCTTTCCATTAAAGAAAGGCTTAGCATTTGAGTAAGAACATTTAACATTCTTCCTTCTTAATAACATATTGTCTTTAGCACATAACCATTAGTCCGAAAATCTGTAAGAAAATGGTTATTTGCCAAGGAGTAATTTGCTTCTATCACTGTTTGGGCAAAAACATAAGATGCAAAGTGACATATAGACAGAAAATATATTATATTAATTACACAAAAATCAAATATGTAGCTCACTTTGTCCTGTAAAGATATGGCTTTAGACAGATTTAATCTTTTTTTTTTTATATTTTTAATGCACTGTTTTAAGCAGACAAATGGAATAAGACACAATTTTATGACATGAAAATTATTTTAGAATCATTCAAGGGAAAATCTTATCCTAAATAAAATTTTTAGAAATGATAAATAAGGTAGGTTATTATTATTTTTTATACTTCTGGAAAAGAAGTAAAAAATATGTTCACTATAATATTTTATCCAAAAAACAAACATTCTTTTAAACACTAAATACTACTTTTTACTCATTCTATTTCCATTTTTTAATTAATTCAGCTCTCTTTACTGTACACAACTTTCCTATGTAGATTTCTCTACTTTCCTATTCCATATTTTACTTACAGGTAAATTTTATCTTTTTTAAGTTTACTTATTTATTTTTGAGAGACAGAGAAAGCAAGAGAACATAGAAGAGGCAGAGAGAAAGAATACCAAGCAGGCTACAACATCAGTGCCAGAGCCCAACGTGGGGCTGACACTCATGAGCCACGAGATTATGACCTGAGCCGAAATTAAGGGTCCAACGCTTAACTGACAAATAAGTACATTTTTATCTTACTTTTAACTTTCCTAAAGTTATTTATGTGTTATTGGTAATAAATAATACTGAGAATAATATTTTGAAAAACCATCAGGGTTGTGACTTCTGCATTTCACTGCAGCCATCTTTCATATAGTAAAATGTTTACATATTTTAATTCTTATAATTCCATGAGATGCTTCATGAGTTTTCTGTAGAAAAGTAATGAAGCATAAATTATACATCAAATGAATTTCGTCAAAGTTACTTTACAATTCATATATCTTAATTTGTTTAGTTTCTTTTCTGTTTTCCATAAAAATCTCTATCAGACATTACTGACACCCCAGTGGATAAGACACTCTTGATTAACACATTTTAATTCCAACTAGTATTAAACTAATTTAGCTCACAAAATGACATACTTGTGCTAGCACATTCTGCTGATAAGCATAAATATGTAGCTTATCTCTCATGCATCTTAGATATTCTATCATCATCAACACTTAATTAAAATAACTCATATAAAATAACTGTAAAGTATTACCAGATCCAGTTTTCTAGATGTTATTTTGGCAAGGCTAATCCAATACAGCACAGAATTATAAGCAGGTTGATTCTTTTGATATGGATTCAGTCTAAGCATCAAAATTGCTCAGTTACATTATGGGCCTTTCAAGAAGATGAGCCTATTTCTCAAGACTTCATTATCTACATTAGAGGCCTGTGGTAATGGACTTCTGGATTCTGAATGGGAACCATGCCGTCTGCTGGTCTATAAAAGTTTGATAACATTTTACAAAAAACTTTAATAATTTGTTTTAGATCAATTTATATTCACAAATACACACAGGCACACTTTTCTTCCTTTCTTCTTCCTTCCTTCCTTCCTTCATTCCTTCCTCCCTCCCTCCCTTCCCTTCCCTCCCTCCCTCCCTCCTTTTCTTTCTTTCTTTCTTTCTCTTTCTTTCTTTCTTTCTTTCTTTCTTTCTTTCTTTCTTTCTTTCTTTCTTTCTTTCTCTCTCTCTCTCTCTCTCTCTCTCTCTCTCTCTCTCTCTCTCTCTCTCTTTTCTTTCTTTCTTTCTTTCTTTCTTTCTTCTTTCTTTCTTTCTGTGTCTGTAAGGCAAGGATCTGGAGTCCTACATAAGCTAAATCTAGCTCTGTGCTGCCTCCCCCTACAGACTAACGTCCCAGACATTCTTTCTTTCTGTGTCTGTAAGGCAAGGATCTGGAGTCCTACATAAGCTAAATCTAGCTCTGTGCTGCCTCCCCCTACAGACTAACGTCCCAGACAGATCAACCCATACTAGCGTATTTAAAAAATGACACTATGGGTATGAAAATACATATTTATATGTATATAAATTTATGATTTATAATTTAGGATAAAGTATCATACTGCCTCCATCAAAAAAGAAGCTAAAGCAATATTTTTCAAAACAACTCATAATTTTTCTTTGAAGGATGCAAAAGGATTCCCTTCTTCTTTTCCCCTATTTTATATTTATCCTTACATGTAAATTTGCCTCACATGAGAGTATAGGAGAGAGGTACTTTAATTTCCCTTAATGTACCACTGTGGGTGGAAGGAAGGAAGGAAGGAAGGAAGGAAGGAAGGAAGGAAGGAAGGAAGGAAGGAAAGAAGTAAAAGAAAGAAAGAAAGAAAGAAAGAAAGAAAGAAAGAAAGAAAGAAAGAAAAAAAAAGAAAGAAAGAAAGAAGAAAAAGAAAGAAAGAAAGAAAGAAAGAAAGAAAGAAGAAAAAGAAAGAAAGAAAGAAAGAAAGAAAGAAAGAAGAAAGAAAAGGGAAGGAAGGAAGGAAGGAAGGGAGGGAGGGAGGGAGGGAGGGAGGGATGGGGGAAAGGAAAAAAAGTAGCTAGTTTGTTCTTATCCTTCTGATAATATGGTAGGGAAATTTCTACTGATTAAGCAGTAGTCTTTTCAAATTCTCAAGTAGCAAGAACAGTGTTTGTTAAAAAAAACTGACCTTAGTCTTCTAATACCAGTGGCAAATGATATATGTATATACATATTTTTTTCTTTAAAAATGAAATCATACTTTCATATTCACTTGGTTACTCACCTATAAACATACAATCTCTATTTAAAGTTATTCGATTCATGTCTAAACAATATAAAATAGTCTTTCTACAGACAGGTTTTTATAGAAATTGTTAGTGCATCAGAAAGTCTGTTTTGAAACTAGAGCTTACTAATTTGACTAATGCTAAAATGTATAGAAATAAGCAATATGAGAAAATTCAAACTGCATTAAGTGAAATTTTTTCTCCATCTCCAATTTAAAATATACATTTTGATGTACAAGCCTTAAACATATATATGTCCACAAAATTGATAAGACAAATTCAACTGGAAAATATATTTAGTGATGTCAAAGTACCTGCAATCTCTTATAGAATATAAAAATGACAGAAAACAGGTAGTATTCACATTTGTAAGCACTTCAAGCAATTAATTCTATTTTCCTATTTTCTGAAAAGCATCCCACTGCTCCGATTACTCTATTCTCTGGCATTCTATCTTCATCTCAAGATTATACTGGCGTGCTGGGGGTAAGGGATGATACGTCGCAATAGCCTATATGCTCTTCTCACAGGCACCAGCAGAGCTGTTTTCTTTGTTCCTCGGCAGGGATCAACAGTTGATAATAGCCAACACTTCACTCCCAGCAGCATTTCTCTGGCCTCCCGACTTCTGGCTCTAGCTACTGCATCATCTCTTGCTTTCCCTTAGAGTAAAACTCAGTGTTGGGCACACTTGCTGTCTCCCCTTGGTCTCTTCCCACTTTATCCCAAGTCTACTTTCATGCTCATCACTCCACTGAAACTGGCCTTATCAAGGCCACAAATTACCTCCTTGTTAAAATCCAATGGTCAACTGTCAGTCCTCAACTAATCTGAACTATCAGTAGCATCTGACACAGCTAATTATTCCTCTCCTTGAAACATTTTCTCTATATAGCTTCCATGATACCACATTACCTGGTTTTCTTATCTCCTGGACTGCTCCATCTCTGATCCTCCCTTCTCATCTCCCCAACTTCTTGACATTAAGAGTGCACTAGATCCACAGTACACCTTCTTGTCTCCATCTATACTCAGTATCTTGGTGTTCTCTTCTAGGCTCATAGCTTTAAATACTATCCACATGCTGATAACTTCCAAATGACTCTAGCCCAAGCCTGAACCATAAAACTGCAGACTGATATTCTGTTCCCTACTCAGCATCTCCTGAATCTCTAATAGCCATCTTAATCTGTAAATGTCAAATCCATTCTTCCAGGTGAGTAGGTCCAAAGCCTTGCCATCACTCTTAATTTGTCTTTTCTCTCACAACACATATGCAAACAATCACCAATATCTGTTAGCTCAAGCTTCAAAATATATCTGGAATCCAACCACTTCTCACCACTCTTACTACCTTAGTCCAGAACATAAAAATCTTTTGTCAAAATTTTACAACATCCAGACTAGTCTCCCTGTTTCCCCCCTTTCCTCCTATAGATTATTTTCAACAGAGCAGCCAGAATAAGACTGTTAAAAACCCTCCACTCAGAACAAAGCCCAAAATTCCTACAATGACTTACAAAGTTCTACTTGATACAGCTTTCTATTATCTAGGACTTCATATTGAACTATTCCCCACAGCTGATGCTCCAGTTTAGCTACCTAGACCTTCTGTCATGTCTGGAAAAAGCCAGTCATGCTTTGAACTCAGGGGCTTTACACTTGATTGTCCGTCAGCCTAAAACACCTCCCCCAGATATCATATGCTCGTTCCCTCCTTTTCTTCAGGTCGTTACAAAAATGGCCATCTTCTTGATGAGTCCTTCTCTGGCCACCTTATCCAAAACTTTGACAGTAATGCCTGTTTTCCTTTCAGGTTTCATTTTCCTCCCTCATTCTTATCACAATCTAATATATCATATGTTTTAAAATAATTATTTTGTTACTATCTCTTTTAATGGACTTTAAGTTCTATGTGGACGGGAATTTCTATTTATCTTTTTTTCTTTTTTTTAATAATCCATAAGGAGTGCAGCTGGCCCTACAGCACTCAGCCTCGGAGGCCCCAGCCCCGTCTCTAGGAGCCCTCCTCTCATTGAGCTGTACACCCTGCAGTCTCAGTCCCTCATCCTTCACCCCTGCCACCAACTTCCTTGAGTTGTAGTAAATGTTTATTGCTATATGACATCAGCTACCTTTGCCAGTGGTTCTCAAAATTTAGTTTGTAAGACTCATCTGTTCAAAACAAAACAAACAACCACAACAAAACCACAAAAGATTTCCAGCTCCACTCCCCCCATCCCCAAGGATTATGATACACTGGATGTTGGGGGGACTTCCAGGACCTTACTGTGCGTACTATAGAAAACACACTTGGAAGAATGTTGTTCTTCATCTTTACCCTTTAGGTTTCTCATAAGCTTCCTAGTGGTGACCATATTCAGATGAAATAGGAGTGGGCAATTATGGCTTAGCTACTAAGTGTGGCCCACCACTTTTTTTTTGTAGATAAAGGTTACCTGAACAGTTGTGCTACACAGTGTCCATGGCTGCTTTTATGTTACAAAGATACTGTAACAACAGAGCTAAGTAGTTGTGACTTCGAAGCCTCCAAAGGCTAAAATATTTACCTTCTGGCTTCTTACAGAAAAAGTCTGTCTACTCCTCATGTAGTTCAGAACACCACCTAGTGAGAAACTATCTTCTAAAAAAGCTGAAGGCATGCTAATGTATACTTAAGACAAATCTATCTACCCATAGAGGGCATTCATAATATATTTAATACACCATTCTTGTCTTTAATTCCCCAAAGAATGGTGATTATTTTGTTTCTGTAACCAACATTTAAAAAAACCCCTAAAACTGTTATAACCTACTTTTGTATATACTTTATACACATTTCCCTGCCTCCCCCACCCCAAAGTAGCTATAATAAACTCTGAAGCACTCCAGAAAGGATTTTCAATAATGAGATCTTTTCAAAAGTAAAACTGTAATCTCAAATTAGCTAAAAAATAGATAAGCTCTTATCATAGATGTAATTTTATAATATGATATTTTATTGCTTCATACAAAATATCTTGACACATGTAGACTGCAGAAGGAGTAAAGTAAAAGGAAAACCAACATTAGCCTAGCATGGGCAAGTTAACTTTTTCTTAAACATTCATTTTGAGAAATAAACTAAAACAGTAGAGTTTCTAACAGGAAACAATTTCATTCATTTCTAATTAGAAACCCATGGAAAGACTCTGAAGCCCTGATACTCTCTTCTTTGATCCCTGTCCATCTAGTTACTGCTGTAGGATCCTTAGTTGTCTGAAACTGTGAATTTAAAAAAAAGCTTACTTAGTTACTCAAGCTGAGCATTTTTAATTTGTTCTAATAGTTGAGGCAGAACAACTATTACCACAACTGCAGGAAAGGATTGTTAAAGCCAGCAGCTATGAGGTACCGTTCTTTTTTTAGGCCGCTTTTATCTTTGTACTAGAGAAAGACTTGTTCTATTTTTGATATTTAGAATCTCTGTTCTTTAAAGATTCAAAATTACATTTTAAAAAGAAAATGAAACTTAATTTTTATGTCTTGACTTTCGATAAATAAGCACCCTTCTCACTTCCACTCTCTAAATCCCAATGTATTTAATTACGAAAAATAATATTTTTAATATTTGGATTTTTAAACTATATATACTGAGAATGTTAGGTGTTGCAGTTCAGTAAGTTAAGTCTACCTGAGATTTTCAGTTCCCTACTTATGCAAACTAAGAAGAGATATACTAATTTTCTGGCTCATTATCTAAGATTAGAGATGTTATCTATAACTTGCAGGGAGAGGGAAGCAGAGTTTCTCCTGGTTTTGATTATTACCTAAAACTAACTCTGAAATGGCCACAGTCAGGAAGGATAAGAGGAAAGGAAAATTACTGGGAGTAAAGACAATATGAAGGTTAATGATAAAAAGAAATTGAGAAAACATGTAGAGTATTTAACTATATGCATATATAACAGTTTGGTAAAAAAAACAAGTTGCTACTGGTAATAGAAGAGTTATATAGAAGTTTGGATGGGAATAGCACAGCAGATAAGTGTACTTATTCAAAATTTTTTAAATGTTTATTTATTTTTGAGAGAGAGAGAGACAGAGGGTGAGGGAAGGGGCAGAGAGAAAAGGAGACAAAGAATTCAAAGCAGGCTCCAGACTCAGCAGTCAGCACAGAGCCGGACAAGGGGCTCAAACTCACAAACTGTGAGATCATGATCTGAGCCAAAGTCAGATGTTTAACCAACTGAG
Organism: Proteles cristata cristata; assembly: GCA_017311185.1. Lineage (NCBI taxonomy): Eukaryota > Metazoa > Chordata > Mammalia > Carnivora > Hyaenidae > Proteles > Proteles cristata. Next base: position 22,661 of record JAESUZ010004286.1, read on the forward strand.
CCACCCTGGTATCTTTGAAGGTATTTTCAAAATGTAGGACTTATTTCCAGAAATAAATTAAATAACCACCTCAAGAAACATTTAATGAGGGCTTGTAAATGTGTTTCTTTTCATTTTGTTTTGTTTCTATTTTTTTTGTTCTTTTTTTCTTTTCAGTTTCAAGATCATTAGATTGTTAAATTAAATGTTCTTTTTCTCTTTTTTGATTCATTTTGGAACTTTTTCTTTTAAAATATCAAGAATATTGTATTACCCTGAACTTTGTTTTTGTCTTCATTGCTTTATGAATGTCATTTATATTGAGCTCTTTCTGGTCAATAACAACATCATGGAGAAAAAGGAATATTTCTTTCTATTTTTTGTTCTTCCTATTGCGTTATTGCTATGTCAAAGCATTAGGTCAGCTTGTTACAGTGCAGTCTTGCTAAAAATAGAACCTTTGGAAAATATACCCAGAACCAGAAGAGACATCTGCAAACCACCACTAGATGGCAAAGCAGCTTTCCCATTGCTAACATTATGCCTGCAAACAAAATATGACTTACCAACCTGCTGCAACATGTTTTCTACCGTATCAGAGTTACAATCAATTCAGATTTTAAAATATGGATGACCATCTCAGTCTGCAAATAAATTTCTTGCTATGCTTTATCTTCAACAAATATTTATAATCTTATTGATGTCAGAGTCTTAAATTTATAATCCAACATCAGTATATTATTTGTTTTCAACAGTTTCAGTTAAGAAAACTAAAGATCTAGTGAGTAAAGTACTGCAAATTTATCAAGATAAAAATCAAAACAAAAACATCATACATGGTAAAAATGAACCAAAGGCTCTAGAGACTTCAGAATCTACAAGCATATCCCACATCAATTGCATACTCAAAGATATCTACATTAGCACTTATTAGAAGATTATGTTTTTATACAAACGATAAAGATAAGTTTAGTTATACTGACAAAAAGACAAGATATAGTTTCCTACTTAAAAGTCTTCTTGTGGTAAAGACCAAAAAGGAGGGAAAAATAAAGAATTTTCACCCCCCACCTCAAATTTTCTTGGTTGAAATTTAAAATACCCCTATCTTCAAAATGGGACAAAAGTTATAACAGATTCACAAGAGAAGCTTTCTTGTTGCTCAAATCTATAAAATTACAGAACTTCATAAGGTGACAAAGAGTCTAATTATTTTAAACACAAAAGAACAAGAACTTTGTTTTGTTTTACGCATTTTACTAAACCATTTTGATTGTTATATTTAAGCGAGAAGAAAAGTTAATTGGTTCAAGGAACAGTACTTATTTTATTCAATAAATTGCAGGAATCAAACTTTGCCTGTCTTTTCATAAGAATGCTATGAAAATGAATGAATAGCAGATTGAAGCTGTCAATACATAATTAATATTTCTTAGCATACAATGAAAACTTTGAGTAAGATTCTAGTACAAGGATAGGAGACTCAAAGTATAGACTCATTCTGAATGTTGACTATGTGTACCTACCATCACAATAACAGGTTTTCTTCCATGAAAACTGCCAAATTCTAGTTAGATCAATGGTCGCTTCTATGGTCTTCCCTCTGACCCAACAGCAAGACTTCCCAATTTAAGAAAGCTGTTCTAGGGGCGCCTGGGTGGCTCAGTTGGTTAAGCATCAATGACTTTGGTTCAGGTCGTGATCTCATAGTTGGTGGGTTTGAGCTCCACGTTGGCCTCTGTGCTGACAGTGCAGAGCCTGGAGCTTGATTTGGGTTCTGTGTCTTCCTCTCTCTCTGCCCCTCCCCTGCTTGTGCTCTGTGTTTCTCCCTCTCTCAAAAATAAATAAACATTAAAAATTTTTTAAATAATAATAATAAAAGAAAGCTGCTCTAAGGTCACTCACCAGTTCCATCACAAGTCACTTTGAAAATTTATAGGGCTGTGTATACCAATTAATCCTCAGAAAGAAACCTCTAAGTAAATAAACATGTATCTTACTTTAAATGGCTGTATTTTACTAAATTGATACCTCCTTATGCATGATATATTATTCCAGTTATATTTTTCTTAATTGGCCTCCTACACAATAAAAGAAGCTCTCCCATTTAAATAAAAGTATCAGAATTAAAGTATAAACAATCTTAATATCTGTCACAAATGAACACTAATCTAAATTTTACAATATCATCACATAACGAATAGAAGTCAAATCTATTGAATCAGGTGCTTTATGTGCTAAAGATAACCTCTTCTTTCCTTAGTTTCATTTTTTAAATTACATTCTAATAGGCTGAATCCTTTCCTAACCAAGTCTCTTTCCAGCTGACTCCAAATAAGCTTTGCATTTCCTCAGTAAGAATGAGGATTCAAAACTATTCTCATAATCTGGATAATTCTTGGAGTTGAATGTCTTTTTGGAATTGAATTAGAAACTGGTATTTTAGCTTGAACTGTGGTTGTCTGCTGTTATTTCTACTCACATGAGGCAGTACTCTTCATTAACAGCAGGCATTATGGCCAGAATCACACTGAAGTATTGACAAATCACTGTAGGAAACCAAGGCTGATATTTAGGAAACACTTGGGTAGACTAACCCCATCATTATATGAACCAAAAGATAATAACATCCTATTTCTTTTTTAAAAGTTTGACAGTTTGAGGTTCAGTATTTCAAAGAGGTATTCCTAGGAAGACTGGACATTAAGCCTTTTGAATGGGGAAAAAGAGTATTTGGGATTAGCTAGAATCATCTCCCTGGATAAAGAGAAATGACATGTACCAAACTCAAACATATCTAGCTTTTTCTACCTTCTACCTTTCCTAACTCCAATAAAGACATTGAAACTTTCCAGAGATCTAAAGTAGGAACCTCAGAATGATCCTTGAATCTGCCAACTCTTTTTTTTTCTAACCCTAATTTTGTTAATCAACTAAAGCCTATCAAATAAAACTATGAACTGCTTCTTCTTTTCAAGTCTATTGCCACTACTCTTTGATAGGTCTACAATATCTCTTCCCTGGGCTACCGTACTAGTCAACCGACTGGTATCTGCATCCATTCTCTTAAATGAATTCTGTTGTCTTTATCTTTTAAGTGTTAGTGTTCTGGGATTTCAGTTGCATACTCTCTTACTCTCTCATTCTGCACTTTCTTGCTGGATAATTAATCTACCCCTGTGGACTCAAGTGTCCTTAATATGATGGTAAACCTGAAATATTTATCTCTAGCCTGGATCACTACCTTAGGCTTCGATGTGCATGTTCACTGGCCTAAAGGATACCTCTATCTGGAAGTCCCACAGGAATGTCATCTGTCCTACCTCAAAACTACTCCTTGTTTTGAGGACTCTATCTCAGAAAACCCCATCTGCCCAGGTTAGAGAAGGAAACCAGGGTATTATTCTTGGATTATTTTACTCATATCCACTGCATTTATTTGTCTCTTAAATCCGTTCATCTCTCTCCATACGCAGTGCCACTCTCTTAGTTCAGGCCATCATTAAATCTCACGTGGCTCACTGTACCAGTCTCCTAAGTAGTCTTCCTACCTTCAGATCTGTCCCTCTGAAATCCTGGCTACACAATGGAGTGATTTTTCTAAAAGTACAAATATTAACGTCCCTCTCTCCTGCTTGAAATCCTTCAATAGTTTATTACTGCCCTTAAAATCATGTTCAAATTCTTACCTGACCTATAATCTCCTCTAGGTTCCTCTGGAGCCTCACCACCAGCCACTTGCCCTTTAGCTAATTAAGCTCCATTGTTTTGTTTTGTTTTTTAAATATTTAGTTTCTCTCTTTTCTCTTCTGGCCCTTTGACAACTCTTTTTCTACTTCCTGGAACACTCCTTCCCACTCTTCTTGCCTCCTTGCCTAACTCATCCTTAGATGCCAGTTTGGATTTCATTGACTAATTTGAGAATACTTTTCTGACAATGACCCTCCCAAGATTGGGTTTGGTGGTCTTCTGATTTGCTCTAAGAGTACACTCCACTCATTTATTACAGCCATTTTTTTTCTATACTCTTGCCTTGTCTCTCTCTCTCCTTAACCACAAATATATGCTTTTTTTGAGAACCTCTATACTTTTGTTTATATTATTTCCACTTTCTGGAATATCCTTCCTCTGTTTTTCCCCCCCCCTGGAAAACTTTTTGTAAAGCACTCCCAGCTTCAATTCAGGCAGATTTAACAGCTCTTCTTCTAGGTCATCACAGAACCTTACACACTTGACTCTGTTACAGTACATACCTTGGTATATTACAGTTATTTATTTTTAATAATGCCTCTGGATAGATAGTGGACTTTGGGAAGGTACATATTACCATACTCATTTTTAGATGCTTACCACAGTGCCTGGTATGTAGTAGTAGTAGTAGTTCTTAGGTATGTATCACACTGGAATAATTAATACAAAGTTAACTGTGTTTCAACTATTCTTACCAAGAATCAGGCAGAAGACATGTAAGAGGAAAATGGTTAATTTAACAAAGTGTGAAAATGTCTGGGTTTATACATCTTGGTTTTACCCTGGAAGTATCTGGCTTTCTTCTCAACCCAACCCTCTTTTTAAAAGTGCCATTTAGAGAGCTACTACTAACTTTTATATGTAAATAAACCCTTCTGATTTATTCCCTAACTCTAATTCATCCTTGATAAGAGAAAGAGAACATGAGAAAAAAAATTAAATGAACTAAAAATATTTGATGAATAATGATCAATTACGAACTTTAAAAGGTAAATTCTATGGCAGAAGTCCAGAAAGCCTTGATTTGAATCCCAGCCCTGTCACTTTCTGACTTTGTGCAAGCAACTTATCTATCAAGACTTGATTTTTCCATCTATGCAATGTGAACAGTAATAATACATACTTCATTCCTAAGGATACTGTGAGAATTAAGAGTTTACATACGTAAAACATTTAAAATAAAGCTTAATGTATAGTAAGTGGTTAATAAGTGTTAGCCAGTATTATCATCTTAAATGGAGATTGTTTACTTAATAATCAAAAGTTATAATATGTTCCTAGATTATAAGAAATGTAATGATGGTATGGATTAACTAACAAATGACTATCAAGGACTTTGAAAATATAAAAGCACTAAAGTGAGAAATTAGTTTGTAAGTACCTAATGTAATTCATTAACAATATAGCATATTGCATTCATTCTCATAATGCCTTCCAACTCTAGTTCTTAATTCCTAAGTTCTTGCTAATTTTCTCAAAGGATGTTATAAAATTAAGTACGTAGTAAAAAAATAACAACCTCAGAATCTGTACTGGTTTGTGTTAGAAAACTGTTAGAATTAAATGGAAATAAAATAAATTTAAAAGTGATGTATTAAAATTTTAAAATCATTATCATCATTGCTAAAATGAATGGTGTTGAAATTTTAAAATACTAACATTTGTATTTAAAATCTGATTTTGAAATGTCAATAATAGTATTAGTTAACAATTCTAGCTTAAAAGCCAAAAAGATAATTATCAAAATACCTTGATATAGCCTATAATTCTGATAAATGAAAAGGTTATGATTTAGCCATATTCTGAAACTACAGCCAAATCTTGATTATCTTTGGTCTGTGGAGGTCCAGATGGCTGGAGCAGTTTAAAATCTATATATGATTCTAGAACTTCATCTTTAGCCTCTTCTCCCGTCACATCTTTATCACAGTTAACTTAAGGGGCCAGTTTGCATTTCCAAACTCCCTGTCTTTTTTACTTGAACAAGGAAATGTCAAAATAAGTAAGTGAATAAAAATTTGACAACAAATAAAACACAGGAAGAAAGGGCTAATCTATACACTAGATAACCATTCTCTGAATAATCAAGAGTTGGCTACACACATTCCGTTTACCTTAAGAATCGAAATAGCCTCATTCTCCTTCATATGTTTAAGTAAAAGCAAACAGGAGTTCCTATGCCTTAACATCCCCATCAGAGGCGTTCTGAGTACCTGAAAGAACCCTGGTGGCACAGGACCTACTGGCATGCCATCTCCTGGGGGAATGTTTCCTAGCACTGGGCTGGGAGCTGCTGCAGCACTCTGCAAAGAATAAAGGAGAAACAAACCTATATCATTACAGCGAAGGCACAAAACCAAAGACTAACGGTACTAGCTTGCCGGAAGGGAAGGTTTTTCATTCCCAGGAATAAATATTGGTAATTTCCCCCACTCTAGAGGTAAACAAAGAAACAACAGTTAGTTTACTATAACTAAGTTATTTAAACTTTCCGAAATCATAGGATTTTAAGAAGATGGTATCTTTCAATGATATCTAAGAGGCAAATAATAGAATGACAAAAAGATAAAAGTGTTAAGTACATACTTCACTTAAGGTACAGGCATTATGAATGACAACATCAATAACACATATGCAAATATGTAGGTAGTAAGTATGAAAATGGTGGTTACAGACGTTGGACAAAAGAACTTTTTTTTTTAAGATTATGCTTTGCTGTGTCATAAACAAGTACAATTAATTTTCTGCTTATAGTTGGCAACACATTATTCAATTTCTGATATGCTATAACTGGCAGCCAAAATAGAACTGTTAGCAAAAACAGTGTGGTGAGGATGAAAAAGTAATTAGGAGGCTGAATCAAAGAATTTGATTTAGAGAGATTAGTCTCATATAAATAGATTATGGAAAAAAAAAACGATTGAAGACTCAGTCTATTTCACTTACCCTAGAGCTTCATGAAATAGGAGTATGAAAAATTTTGAGTTAGACTCTTTGTAATCAAATATAGGTTTTAGGTTTAATTCTTATGCAGAATAGTAATACATATCACTACATATCACTATAATCATGGGTTTTCATCCCCCTACCTGGTTAGACGTATTATAAATATTAATAACAGTCAAGAAGGGACCAGAAATATGCTGAAGAAAGATCAGTATGAATCCAATAGTTCTGCTATGAAAGAACTCATGACAAATAATGGATCTAGTATATCTTATATCTGTCACACTGTCCTTGCCTCTACATCAGTGTATTCATTCATGCATTAATATTCCATTAGAAGGTACAATATCAATATATTTATAGCCTACATTTCCTGGTGTGTAAACTGATAAAAATACTAACACGTGTTTATTCTATAATATTAGTAGTTATTAATAATGAAGACCAATGATTTTGGTGTGTTTCCTGAGAAAAACGTAGATTTAAATGTAGTTATCTAAAATGTTGCTTACCTATGAGTGCCAAAATTCTAAGCTTCTGATAAAGCATATAAGTATAAAAGGAGAAATAATATTTCTTAGATACTAAGATTAAACATTTATGTTATTTTAAGCAAAAGCATGCAATTTCATTAGTGTACATCAAATGCCTACCATTTGCCAGATACTGTTGTATTTTGCTTTATGTATCAACATTCATGTTTTTAAAAAATGAAAGGCAAGTCATTTCCTTTTTTCATTTAACTAAACTGGTATAAAATTTTAATACACAATATTACAGTGAGAGGAAAATTTGCTACCAAACGTTTATCTTATTTTAGTTTAAATATATATGATTACAACTTGATCTAGGAAGAAAGATCTGATCTAGATCCTTTGACAGTCAATTACTATCATGCGGAAGCTACTCTCAGTACTAAAAACTGAGTGAGATGTCACTGAGAGAGGTAAGATGTCACTATTATTCTAATTAATTGCAGAAGAGAAATATTTTTGAGACAAGTTTGTAAACCACTCTCACTTATATTTTTATAGAAATGTGTACTATAACTTTATGCCAGTTTGCAAAAATAAAATAGAATTCAATGAGTTACTGCAACTTCTTAATGTAATTCAAAGAAGCTATTCTCCCCTCAATCCAACATCTAAATTAAAATTCAATAAGTAAAAATATTGGGTCATCATTGGCTCCTATATTTTTTTCTTTTTGGGGACTACATTGGTTAAAGGTATATAATATGCTGTTTTTTTTCTTCATTGTTCTGAATTATTTGTGCTCCCTATGATTTGTTTCAGCTATTATTTAAAAGTGAAACAAAATGTATGATTCAGATGAAGATTTAAGAAAATTAAATCTTTATAATGCCTTATTAGTTTTCATTTTATGACTTTGAAATTATTGAATAAATTCATTCAAAATATATATTGCCAGGAACTTTAAAGCTCTGCAATATAGCAGTTAACACTATAGGAAAAAAACAACAACAAAATCCTTGCCATTTGGAAGTTAACATTCTAGTGAAAGAAGAAAGATAATGGTGAGTGCTATGGAGAAAAAACTAGCAAGGAAGAGGGAGTTCCAAATAAAGGGGGTAGGGATTATAACTTTAAATAGAATAGCTGCGGAGGGAGTGCCTGGATGGCTCCTCAGTTAACCATCAGACTTCAGCTTAGGTCATGATCTCACCGTCTGTGGGTTTAAGCCCAGTGTTAGGCTCTGCACTGACAGCTTAATGCTTGGAAACTTCAGATTCTGTTTTTTTTTTTCTCTTTCTGCCATTCCTCTGCTTGTGTTCTCTCACTCTCAAAAATAGATAAACATTAAGAAAAATAGAATATTTAGGAATGAATGAATAAATCACATAAATTAATAGATCAGGTTATGGTGACTAACTTATTTTTTTTTAAACATTTATTTACTGAGAGACAGAGAAAGACAGAGCTTGAGTGGAGTAGGGGCAGACAGAACGGGAGTCACTGATTCTGAAGAAGATTCCAGGCTCTGAGTTGTCAGCACAGAGCCCAAAGCAGGGCTTGAACTCACGAACTGCAAGATCATGACTTAAGCCAAGTCAGATGCTTAACCAACTGAGCCACCCAGGTACCCCACTAACTTATTCAAATATGCCTCTTGCTTTGCTGTTGAGAATGTCTTCCTACATTTCAAGATGCACAAATTCTTCATTTGCAACCTATTCCCTTACAGTGGCACAAGAATTTTATGTAATTTTTTCTTTCCTAATAATCATACTTAGGGCATAACATGAGAAATGTCTTGAAAACAGAAGGGTTTTATAGCTAGATGATTTATAGTATAGAGCATGATGATTTCATTTTCTGGTGTGATAGTAATTTCTATCCTTGGTTTAAGGATACAAAGTGATGTGATATAATCTTAGTATTTATCCAGTTTGTTTACCCCCTATAAAGCACTAGTTCAGAGCATTTCAACCGAAACTTCACTTGTGAACCACATTTTTGAGGTAAATTATGCATCCAGTCTTCTGGGATTTATTGACAAGGGGTAATTCACCCTTTATTGTACTGTGTGGACTCAAGCTTAGAGTATCATTGGATACATCACTGAAATCATTAACAAATACTGATCTGATAACAAATACTACAGGGGTACACTAAAATGCACTCCAAGCACTGTAAAAGAGTTTCTCAAATTGCCTAACTTGCTCATTTACTGCAATATATTATATGCTTTGAAACTGTAGGCAAAATGAGAAATACGTTTTGAGAATTAGGAATGTATGTAGAATAAAGAAATACAAAATTTCTTCATTTCATTGCTACAATTTCTGAGACCTGTTTCAAGTTTACTTCCAACATATAAGAAATTTCTCTTGGGGCACCTAGGTGGCTCAGTCGGTTGAGCGCCAGACTTCATCTCAGGTCATGATTTCACTGTTCATGGATTCAGAGCCCTGTGTCAGGCTCTGTGCTGATAGTTCAGAGCCTGGAGACTATTTTGGAATCTGTGTCTCCCTCTCTCTTTCTGCCCTAACCCCTCCCTCATGCTCTCTCAAAAATAAGTTAAAAAAATTATCTCTTGACTTGAGGATCTACAGAAAGTCGTTGGCTCTAACTGATAAAGTATGTATTATTCTTGAGGGTTGTGGTGACTAAATCACAGAAAAAGTACAAATAGTTTAACTGTATTAAGATCTAGTAGAAAGTATTAGTTTTACTGGGTTTGTGTGAATTCTCATTGGAATCACATGGAAAATCCTTTATTATACAATATATGCATGATTATTGAGGGTTGAGTTTTTATTTTCCCTCTCTCATAAAAACAAAACCATGCAAATATTATAGCTTTAAAATATATCTTCTTACTAAACTGAATACATAAGACTTAAGGGCAAATGTGAAAAAGTCATCGTTAAAAGTGTTTTGTCTCTTGACTGTATTAATTTCTATGCTTTCCATATATACTTTCAAATATGTATTTTCTAGCTACTTTTAAATCATTTATTTTGTCACAGGTCTTAAATTTCAAGGTTTTTTGAGAGTGACAACTTTACTTTTTCTTTTTATAGTTCCCTAAATCACTAATATAATTGTACCTACTTTTTATATACACAATGTATTAAATTTGGGGAATTATTTGCTTTCCCAAGGACATACAAAAATGAACTTTAAAGAGTTACCATGAAATCTTTACATGTTGTTATATATTTATCTTTGTTTAAGTCTGTGTGGCCATTTTCCTCTCTTGGACTTCTTATACTTATATCATTCTATCCTTTAGGAAGGCACAAGTCAATTTGTGTCCCTTCCTTCCTTTTTTGGTGTTGTTTATTTTCCCCTTGTATACATGTCCAGCACCATTTCCCACTCTCCCCTTTCCTCTTAAATGCTATTATATAATTGGATGTAAAAAATATTTTCGTTCTCCCTCTAATTTCCTATTTCTGAATTTAGAGAACAGAAAGATAAACTGTTATTTTATATTTTATCTTCTTAAATAAAAGTCTGAAATTAAAACCAAAAGAAATCTTATTTTAATCTTAGTTATTATCACTAGTGGACTCTGGTAGAAAAAAAAAAAGTTCTATATACTTTGTTATGGAGGTTTCAAAACAATAGGCATACAATAAAATTTTGCTTAAAAATAAAATTAGGATATAATTGATTACTAAATTAGTTAGCATTTATCAAGATTCTATACATTAAATAACTTATAGTTTTATTTAATAAGAATGTTAGAGAATCGGTTTTCTATCAGGGAATCAAGATAAAATGTCTATACTTGACTCAATAGAAAAAAATATTTAAGTATATGTAAAATTATGAAGGTAATGATAGAACTAAAATAGTGACACAATTATTAGAAATTGAAAGGATGAGGATGAGCACTGAGTGTTATATGGAAACCAACTTGACAATAAACTATTTGTAAAAATAAATGAATTAATTAAATTAAATTAAAAAAAAAAAAAAGAAACTGAAAGAACTATTAAAGGGAACAGTGAGTAGAAGCACCTGGATGGCTTAGTTGATTAAGCTTCTGACTTCAGTTCCAGTCATGATCTCAGAGTTGGTTCAAGCCCCGCATTGGGTTCTGTGTTGACCACTCAGGAATCTGGAGCCTGCTTTAGATTCTGTGTCTCCCTCTCTCTCTGTTCCTCTCCCACTTGTGTTTCTCTCTTTTTCAAAAATATATAACATAAAAAAAAAAGAGTCCCTAAAAAAAACAATACTTAAAAAAAAAAAAAGGAAGATGGGGCGCCTGGGTGGCTTAGTCTGTTAAGCGTCCGACTTTCGCTTAGGTCATGATCTCGCGGTTTGTGGGTTCGAGCCCGGCGTCGGGCTCTGTGCTGACTGCCAGCTCAGAGCCTGGAGCCTGCTTCAGAGTCTGTGTCTCTCTCTCTGACCCTCCCCTGCTCACGCTGTCTCTCTCTCTCCTAGAAATAAATAAAACATTAAAAAAAAAAAGGAAGAGTAAGAAGAGATTGCTCATGGAGTTGTTGAAATTTACCATTACTATTTTTATGCCATATGCAGGTATTTTTTTGAGAAACATTTTATTTTTTTATTATTATTTTTTTTAATGTTTTTTATTTATTTCTAGGAGAGAGAGAGAGACAGCGTGAGCAGGGGGGGGTCAGAGAGAGAGAGTCACAGACTGAAACAGGCTCCAGGCTCTGAGCTGGCAGTCAGCACAGAGCCCGACGCGGGGCTCGAACCCACGAACCGCGAGATCATGACCTAAGCGAAAGTCGGACGCTTAACCGACTAAGCCACCCAGGCGCCCCTTGAGAAACATTTTAAATGGTGATAACTGGGGGCACCTGGGTGGCTCAGTCGGTTAAGCGTCCGACTTTCGCTTAGGTCATGATCTAGCGGTTCGTGGGTTCAAGCCCCGCGTCTGGCTCTGTGCTGACTGCCAGCTCAGAGCCTGGAGCCTGCTTCAGATTCTGTATCTCCCTCTCTCTCTGATCCTCCCCTGCTCGCGCTGTCTCTCTCTCTCCTAGAAATAAATAAAACACTAAAAATTTAAAAAAAAATAAAATGGTGATAATTGGTATCGTCTTCAAAAATTTAAAGCGAAGCACAGTCAAATATCTGGCTGTTGACAGAAAACAGTCTTTATTATACTAAGAAATCTTTCTATGCCTAGTATTCTAAAAACAATTTTTAACGAAATCAGGAATAAAAAAAGATGCTTTGCCTTTTTATATTTGATTGTTATTTTTGTTTGTGTGTGTATGAAGCATGATATAAGTAATCATATATTTATAGTTTTCTTAAAGCATCATCATATTTCTGAGATAAGGCATGATGATCATGGGTGACCCTTCTTTTAATAAGGCTAATGAATTATATTTGCAATACTGTATTCAGGGTCTTTACATCTATATCCTAAATGAGACAGGTTGAGAATGCTCCTTGCTGTATTATATTTTTCAAACTTGAACATCCAGATTATTCCACCTTCTCAAAATGAACTGGATGGCAAACTATCTTTGATAATGCTCTGGAGAAGTTTTATAGTATGATGTTTATCTGCTTTCTGAAAGTTAAAAAATATTCAGCAGTAAAACTGCCTGAATACAAAGGCAATTTTGGAAATAATTATGGTCATTATTCTTTTTATATTTTCTAAAACGTCTATTTGCTTCAATTCTGTTCATTTACATTTTTCTCACAACAGTTCATTGCATTGAGAGTTTTAGTTTTAGCCACTCATTTACATTTTTCTCACAACAGTTCATTGCATTGAGAGTTTTAGTTTTAGCCACATACACACTACTTTTACATACTTAAAAAAAAAAAGTCCTCTGTAGTAGCTAGGAGATGACAAGCATCTGTTGTCTCCTTTGCCCATGGTAATAGGAATGTAGCCAAGCACACAGCAGCCAAACTACATCTTACTTCTGTTTCCCTTATTCTAACCAAGAATTAAGGTTCTTACTAATGAAATGTGAGCGAGAGAGGTATGTGCCATATCCAGGCCTTGGTCTTAAATAGTTTGGATTACATTCTACTTATATGCTTTTAAGATTTTATTTTTAAGTAATCTCTACACCCAATGTGGGATTTGAACTTACAGCCCCAGATCAATAGTCACAAGCTCTACCAACTGAGCCAGACAAGTGCCCCATCCTACTTATTTTTAATTAGAGATCTAACGCTGTCACACTGACAAAAACAATGCCCTGTACAACGGCAGAATGCCACCAGCCTCAATCTCTGGATGACTTTGTGGAGCAGATCTCACCTGCCCTGAACTGTCTTACTGAACTGTTTGGCTCTAAAACAGATGATGATTCATTTTATCTCTCCTAAACTGAATTAGCATAGTCATCATTATCTTTGCCAGAAATTGTTTTTTTTTTTCTGTTTTACTAACATGTTAACTTTTGTTCTTTTATTGTCTCATTTCTCATCCCTTTTTAAAGGCTTTATTATTTTCAAATTTCTCAATTAAATTAGTAACTAATATCTTTTTTCTTTCTTGTTTTAATACAAAGAACATAAAACTGAAAGAATGGCTCTGAATTTACCTTTGATTAAATCTGTAAGGTTTGATGTTGATCCTCACGATTTTTTCCCTAAATCATCTAATCAATATAATTTTGATTTTGCAAACAGTTACTGGATATAACTGGAAACCAAAATTATACTGATTAGATGATTTAGGGGAAAAAAATGAGAACACTAACATCAAACCTTATAGATGTAAACAAAGATATATTTTAATTTATAAATGGTTCAAGGCTCTTTTTTTGGTTGTTTTTAATGTCTACCTTTCCCAATTGTGTCTAGGTAAGATGTACTATACAATTTTTATATTTAGGAAATTGTTAAACATTTTTTGTGGTTTAATTAACAATCGATTTTCATAATGTCCCCTGGATATTTAATAAAATATTCATAGTCTACATTTTTATCCATTTGCATTACATCTTTATATTGTCTCCATTTTTTGTTCCCTTGCTCGTTCAAATATATATATAATACCCTACAATTGTTGTTTATCCATTTCTCCCTTATTTTTCATGTCATTGCCTTGAATCTACTTTGACTGAAATTAATATTGCAAACTTTTCTTTCTTTGTGTTTATTTTAATCTCCCATCCATTTATTTTTAAATTTTATGCTATATTTGCTTTACTTGTGAGCAAGAAAACCCCTCTAATATGAATCTAATGAAATGGCCTTTAAAATTAAAAAAAAAAAAAAACCCACAATAAGGCATCATTTACCTTTCTGGGTGAAAAATGAAGTTAGCTTAGTCTTCCCATTCTACATCATCCTCATCCAGTTCCTAATTCTTATTATAAACACCTGGAGTTTTAGGCATAAACTTTTTGTTTTTAAAAGTTTGTTATCATCTCTTATTTTCAGTAATAATTTTTGACCTCTACAATCAGTTTTGCAACAATACTTTCAGCATTAAGAATAAAGAACTCCAATTTTATTGTCTTCCCGATCAGTCTCTTAAAAATAAAATTTGCTACTAATGAGTTTTAATTTTTATACATTTCTAAGTTGACTGGGGGATATATAAATATCATTTTCCAAACCCTTATATATGTAAATGTCTTTATTGACTTTGATCAAAACTACAGATACCACTGTTTAGTGTTAGAAAAGTCTGATTCTGTCCTGATTTTTGTTCCTAGGGATATAATCTACTTTTCTCTTCTAGGTATTTGGAGGATGTTTTCCTGATACTTATAATTCCCAAATGTTTCAATTCCATATCAAAGTACTGGATTTTTCAATTACTTGCCTAGAATTATGTTAACTTTTTCAGCGATCATTTACCTGGGTTATTATTTCTAATGATAGAAAGTTGGGGTGGAAATCTTTTCAGTTAACAGTTGTAAGATCCGACAAACCTCAAAGGATCATTCCTTGCAAATGTCATTAGTTACTAAGTAAACAGTTAAGATGTTATTGATAACTAAGGAAATATGCGTAGGAATCCTGCCAGGAAAAGATTTTCATAAGTTATTGGCGGCATGGGAAACTGGTACACTTGTAGGAAGCACTCTACATGTTTCTATCATGTACTATAAAAAATTAATAAATTTTGACTAAGTGATCCTTCCTTTCAGATATTATTCAAATATAAATTCTGAACTACGAGAAAAATAGTATGCATAAAATATGTTCACGGTCATATATTTATAGTATGAAATAGTTAAAGTAACCTTAAAATTCAGCAATAATGTAATGCTTAAATAAATTGTAGTACATCTAAGTGACAAATCATGATTCAATTATTAAAAATAATGGTTACAAGGGGTGCCTGGGTGGCTTAGTTGGTTAAGCGTCCGACTTTCGCTTAGGTCATGATCTCGCGGTTCGTGGGTTCGAGCCCCGTGTCGGGCTCTGTGCTGACTGCCAGCTCAGAGCCTGGAGCCTGTTCAGTCTGTGACTCCCTCTCTCTCTGACCCTCCCCTGCTCACGCTGTCTCTCTCTCTCTCTCTCTCCTAGAAATAAATAAAACATTAAAAATAAATAAATAAATAAATAAAAATAATGGTTACAAGTGGAATTATCTGGGAAATATAGGAATTTATTTATGATATAACACTATATGAAATGTGCCAAACACAAGAGATGAGTATAGCATGACTATAATTATGCAAATGTTAAAAAATAATCTATGAAACACTGTGGGTGGATGCATAAAGTTAACTGTTAAAATTATATAAGTGATATTTTAATAAAATTTCTACAAATTTTCTGAAATGTCATATTATTTCTATTCCTAACATAAAAAAATTTTATATGTTAAATATACACAGTGTCAGTTTTGTCAATAGCTATATAATAGGGCCAAATGCTGAGTACCTGGATGGCTCAGTCAGTTAAGTATCCGAGTCTTGATTTTGGCTCAGGTCATGACCTCATGGTTTGTCAGATTGAGCCTGTATGGGGCTCTATCTACCATGACACAGAGCCTGCTTAGGATTCTCTCTCTGCCCCTCTCCTGTCCACACACATTCCTTCTCTCAAAAGAAAATAAATAAATTTAAAAAATAGGACTAAATGCTAATAACTTTACTTAAAGCAAACCTAATCCCTAAAATTTAAGGTTAAATAATAGGTAGATATTTCAAACTTAAACACAAAGTCTATTTCAACATAATAAAAATAAAATATTTTAATTTTAAGGCTACAAAGGATAAGTTGAGCTCTGTGCTGACATCTTGGAGCCTGGAGTCTGCTTAGAATTCTGTGTCTCCCTCTCTCCCCATTCACACTCTATTTCCCTCTCAGAAATAAACATTAAAAAAATTGTTTTAAGTAAAATGAAATGGGGATATCTATGACAACATTTTTAGCATTCATATACATTCAGCCCTTGAGAAATATTGTCTTCATATGAATGTCAGAAATTAGGTAAGTTATTATTAAAGCAATAAGCCTGCATTATGACTACATGGTCAAACTATAGACCTATCTAAATTTTTTCATTAATACTCCTCCTCCCCACACACAAACATTTTAGTTACTTAATAATGTAACCTTCACCAGTATTTCAAAATACCATACATATTTAAAGAAAAACACAAGGAAAAGATGTTAGAAGTATTAATGTTGTAACTTCTTTCACAAGTTTTTAACCATAATAGATTCTAGTAGATCTAGAATCTAGAAAAGCTCTACTTTTCCTTTTTGACCTTAAAGATGGAAGCCTTTGCATGTGACTTCAGCTCAGGTCATGATCTTGCAGTTCATGAGTTTGTGCCTCGTGCTGGACTCTGTGCTAACAGCTTAGTGGTTGGAGCCTGCTTCAGATTCTGTGTCTCCCTCTCTCTCTGCCCCTCCCTCTCTCTCTGCCCCTCCCTCACTCACACTCTGTCTGTCACTCTCTCTGTTCTCTATCAAAAATAAAAATAAACATTTAAAAAAAAGATGTAAGCCTTTGTCTTGTGTTTATACTATTGATTCAATACAAAAATCCCTGGGCTTCTACTTGTCTGAGAATCTAGGTTTTTCAACTATTCCTACTAGCACCTCGTAAGGGAATCTGAATTATCAGTTATCCCCTGGGAAAAAAATTCTCTCTGTGGTAGACAGAATGGCCCCCCCAATGATACTCATGCTCTAGTCCCTAGGGTGTGTAAATGCAGTAGCCTCTGTAAGCTCAAAGGAGGCCCTGGATGACTCCACCAACCATAAGAAACTGAATTCTATAAACAGACTACATATGCTTGACAGTGGATGCTTCCTAGAGCCTCCTAAGGAGAGCCCAGCAGGCCCACATCTTGATTTCAGCCTTCAGAGACCTGGAGTAGAGAAACTGGCCCAGTCAACCCTGACCTCTGACCTATAAAATTGTGAGATAATAAACTTATGTTGTTTCAAGATGCTAAATTTGCGGCAATTTGTTACATCAGCAATAGAAAAATAAGACACCTGTCCCCTAAAATGACTACTTCACTTTGAAGAACATTTTTCACGGGGCATCTATAAATTAGGGAACTCTAATAATCCTTAGAGGTTACTATACTTGACCTGTTACACAATCCATACTTGCTAATTCTACCGTTTTGATTACATCAACTGTCCTAATGAAAAATAAACAACAGAACAAAACAGGTGGCTGTCAGAGGAAAGGGGTGTGGAAACATGAGGAAACTAGGTAAAAGGTATTATGAGGTCCATACTTCCAGATATTAAGTAAATAAGTCACAGGGTAAAAAAGTACAGCATAGGAAATTTCATCAATAATATTGCAGTAACTTTGTTTGATGACAGACGGTAATGACATTTATCATTGTAAGCACTTACTAATGTAGAGAATTGTCAAATCACTACACCTTACACCAGAAACTAATAGAACATTGTATATCAACTATATTTCAATAATAAACTTTACACACACACACACATCTCCTAGGTTAGGTATTGCGGCTTTCCTGGTCTCACAACTTTTTTAGTGGCTTTGAAGCATGTCACATGTAAATCAGTTTTTCCCCTTCCACAGTGGAGAAGTACAGCAAGGAGAACAATGGCAAATGCAGCATCTCTTCTTCAACTATAATTGCCTGCCAGGTTCCAATTCTGCCTTCCTCTTATCCACAAAGAAATGGCTTCTTAACTGTTAGCTTCAGGTCCCATCAATCCCATCTAGACTACCAAGCTAGCTCTTTGGTGGAGAAAATACAAAGACAACTGAAACCAGAGTTTACGGTTCACCATGATGCCAACTTTGCTTATGGACCCTGTTCTGACCTTGCACAATGATTCAAAGTAACTAGGATCCAGTCTCATCCATGCAGCAAAAGGTTCATTTCTTACTTCCATTTGGGCTTCCAGCCTCAATTCCCAACTAACCAGCGGCTCAATGTCTCAGAGACTAGAGCAAAACATTCTACTGGGTTCTTTCCTTATATTAATTCCGAGGGGGCATGCTCTGCCACTGAACTTCCATTTCCACAGCTGAGTCTCCACTATTTGCAACCAGATTCCCTAGATTTGAACAGTTCACCCGTCTAGATATCCGCCCATTACTTCTTGTCATGAATCCCGGGTGGCTAGCACTTGCCACCTAAAGAGTATTTCCATTATTCATTAACCATCCTAATGATAACCACTTGCACATACATCCATCTACTGCTTGCACTAGCCTCCAAGATCTCCAAGGCCAATCTACTAAACTTTCTTGACTTCCTCTCAGTGGTTTGCTGTAGGACCTCTCTCAGTTGCTAACTCTGTTATCCTAAATGGCTGTGTCTTAGAATCCAAGGCATACTTGTTCTGATCACATGAACAGAGAACCTCTATTTTTAAGTTTTTTTAAAAAAATCTTTGCCACAGAACAGATTATAGTCATGGAGGTATAGGTCTTTATCAATAATATGAATTATTTTAATTTTTGATTGTATGTTTGATTTTTCCAGGAATAAGGTAATCATTATATACTCAACTTTTAAAAAGTCATATCAAAGGGTGCCTGGGTGACTCAGTCCATTAAGTGTCCAACTCTTGGTTTCAGCTCAGGTCATGGTCTCGTGGTTGGTGAGTTCAATCCCCATGCTGGGTTCTGTGCTTAAAGTATGGAGCCTGGGTGGGATTCTCTCTCTCCTTTTTTTCTTTCTCTCTCTCTCAAAATAAATAAGTAAACTTAACATTTTTTTAAAAAGTCATATTACTTGTGAGTCAGTTAAAAAGTTTTGCAAAAAGCCATATCTTGTCTGAAATATACTATTTCTTTTCAAATTTTCGGCTTTGGTGGGGAGAAATGTGAAGTCAATAATTTTCAGATTTTTCTATTACTAGCATTGTTGAGAAAAACCTGAAACGATATATTTGCAATAAAACAAATTTCTAAAAGTTCTCAAGTTTTACCTAGAATAATAAAATATGCTTAAGCAAAATTTTAATAGGTTTAACAAAATAAATTTCAAGTTATTTCATGATATCACAATATTTTTAGATAACTTCTATACTAAGATTAATTTTTAAAGCTTCAACCTTTAATTGTCTTTAGTTATTTAAAATATCTCATATCCCTCCTAAAGTTATTATGAATAAAAAGAGAACTTAATAGTAATTTGAGCAGAAATACAATTGTTTGGTTTTAAAAGATGTTAGTTACTGTTTTCTTAAAAGTAGCATAAGAGATGAATTATAAAAAAGTACAAAATAAAAATAATAAACATAAATATTTGTTTACATAGGCTGCAAACTAGAAACAGGAGTAGCTTCTTTTTTCTTTTAATAATGTTTTATTTATTTTTGAGAGAAAGAGAGAGAAAGAGCATGAGTGGGTAAGGGGCAGAGAGAGATGGAGACACAGAATCTAAAGTAGGCATCAGGCTCTGAACTGTCAGCACAGAGCCCTATGTGGGGCTTGAACTCAAGAACTGTGAGATCTGGACCTGAGCCGAAGTTGGACACCCAACCAACTGAGCTACCCAGGTGCCCCTAAATATTTTTATTAATATAGATAAAACTATGCTTAACCTTGTTACTGGGTTTGAAATTATTTAATTGAGGCCACAAGGCAAAATAAAACATTACTATATATTAGCACATATAAACATATAGATTAAAAGATACCTGCAAAGTATGCTTTTACATCTTTGTAAGGTTTTGGTGGATAGATCATCTAAAAAAGGTCTTAACAAAGATTTACAGATAGTACTTATAAAAGTACAGTTAATCAGACTTAAAAAATGAGAAATTCAGGAAATAACTCTGTTGGAACAGGGGCAAAAGTAAAGAAGATCATATTACAAACTTGCTTTAAAAAAAAAAACTAAATAAATCTTATGAGGCAGTAGTGGAGACCCACGTAGCCAAACTTCACCCACCATTTATTCTAAGCTCCAACTATTCATGCTATACAGTAATCACTGACGTTCACCAGCTTGAAATCTGTAACATACTTCGTCATCAGAGAAAGATGGTAAACTATAGTTTCAACATAAATAGTATGAATATTTTTAAAAACAAGTATACCAAATCTTGTATTACAAGGGTGTATTGGGTTCTAGAATATGCTAACACCCCTCAAAACACCTGAAATTCCTCTTTTGCAACTATCTGCCTTCAAACACTGTACCACCTTCTTTTGGGTATTCTCAAGATAAGAAATCTTCATCTTTAAACGGTTAATTTGCTTTTTGGAAGCAGGCAAAATTTGGTTTAGTGTTTTGTAACAGCAGATAGTAAGGAAGGATAAAAAGATTTCAAAATTTAAAAAAATTAACAGAAGGGCACATGGGTGGCTCAGTCAGTTAAGTGTCTGACTTCGGCTCATGTCGTGATCTCCCGGTTCAGGAGTTCAGCCCCACCATCAGGCACTGAGCTGACAATGCAGAGCTTGCTGGGGATTCTTTCTATCTCTCGTTCTCTCTCTCTCTCTCTCTCTGCCCCTCCCTCCCCTACTCTTAAGGGCTCTTTTTCTGTCTCCCTCTCTCAAAATAAATAAACTTTAAAAAATTAGAAATAATTTAACAGGCAAGCCTATTCATATAAAATGGCTTGAAATTCAACTGCAAAAATCTGAAGTTCTTAAAATGACAACATGATTGAAATGTTTTAGGTATATATATATATATATATATATATATATATATATATATTAAATTTATTATATATTTTTAAAGATTTTATTTTTAAGTAATCTCTATATCCAATGTGGAGCTCGAATTTACAACCCTGAGACCAAGAGTCATATGCTCCAATGACTGAGCAAGCCAGGCACCCCAGGATTTTATATATTTTTAAATCATTTTTTTTACTTAATAATTTTCATTCATGAGTACATTTTTAAATCCAACAAATACTTGTGTCTACTAGATATCTGATAGTACACCAAGGAAATCTTTTTATTGTTCTCAAGAACTTATAATCTTAGAGGAAGAAAGATAATTACACACATAGTAATTTACCAATGAGATAAATGCTAGAAGAAAATAAAAAGTGAGAGAAAAATGTACTTTGGAAGGTTACAGAACGTTTCCTAGAAGTAACGCTTATGCAGAGAAGCTGAAGAAAGAGCTGATGATAAAGGGGCAAAAGAGAAAAAGTGAGCTATTAGAGCTAAAATATTATAAACTAAAAGAATTAAAAAGTAAAGACCCTATGTTGAGCAAGAGAGTGTCGGAGTGTAAGAAATAATAAGAAAGGTCAGTATGGCTGAATCACAGTGATTCCAAAGTGCGGCATGATTTTAACTTTATCAGAGGATCAATATAAAGTTATCAAGGAGTTTTGAGGAAAACGCACATGATCATCAGATATATGGTTTTAAACAGATAACTGTGATAGCTCCCTTGAGAAAACTAAAATAAAGGGGGCAAGGAAAGATATCTTCTGAAGTAGCACAGTGATAGGCTGAGTTGCTTGGACATCAGTAAAGATGAAATGTAGATGGATAATAAATATTTTAGGGGCACCTGTCTGGCTCAGTTAGTAGAGCGTGCAACTCTTGGTCTCAGTTTTGAGTCCAAGCCCTACGTGAGGTATAAAGATTGCTTAAAAATGAAATCTTAAAAAAAAATGTTTCAAAGTTAAAAACGCCAGGATTGATGAAGGCAAATCAAAAGTGGGTAAGAAAGAAGGACAGGTCATGGATGACTCATAGATTTCTGGCATAAAGCACTGCAATGGTGCAATGAGACAGCCAACACTGGACGTGCATCAAGTGTGGAAGGAGTGGAAGAAGGGAGAAGCGTACATTCACCTAGAATGCATGATACATTAAAAATGCTTACTAACAAGTCAGCCCTTACAATTTTCAGAAAGGAAATGCCAAACCCCCTAACTTATTTAACAATCTTATCAAGCTTCTATTATAAATCCATTTCTTTTCATGTAAGTTCCTTCTATTCTATTTTCCTTATATTACAGAGAAAACAATTGACCACATCTTAGGAATGTAATTTTAGCAATATATACCTTCATCAGCAAAAGATGCATGTAAATTTATGGTTTCTGTAATCTTGTATAACTTCTATTGTAGGATCAACCACATTACATTAAGATTTTCTCTGCTCAGACTGAAACTACTTAGCCTTAAAGGGCCAGGCCTCTTTTCCTCCTTTGTATATATGCAGCATTTGGCAGTGCCTCAGATGTGGTCAGTAAAAATTGGCTGGACTAAATCACTGCTATTATAACATGTTTTGTTTCTGGCTAAAATAGAATTAATAAGTATCTTAAATCTAAAGTAATTTGCTTTATTTTAGGTCAGGTAAGCATATCAATTTGCTAGGTGACAAACTGACAGAAATCAATGAAGCTGATACTTGCTTCACTATTTTCCAAATAGGTTTAGATAGTTTTAAAGGACATTAAATAGAATAAGTTATACAGTCTTCATGTTAGCACTTGCGGTAGGTGAATCAATGGTGCTATTACCTAGGAAATGTCAACTTATTTTTAGTATCATTTCATCTGAATAATTATTTGACTACTAAAAGATGACCACATAATTCATTTTCAAGATCAAATTCTAATATATGGTTGCCAATCACATATGCTATTAAGTTAACTTCATTTTAAATACCATTTTGAAAAATAATCCTTTTCTTTTGCTGTGAAATCACCATTGCTGATTATGCAACTAGATGACAGGTTTTGTCTAACAAAGTAAAATTTAAGGCAAAAAGCATTGGTAGTTACAAGGTCTTTAGTTAATAATAAAAGGAACAATTTACAACAAGCAAGTTATAATGCATCCTTAATGCATCTAACAGTTTAACTTTAAAATATATATACCAAAACTGATAAAATTAAAAAGAGAAATGAACCTGTAATCACAATGAGAGATTAACAGGCTTCTCAAAAACTTGTGTATTAAACAGGCTAGAAATTAGATTAGACTGCAATTAATAAGCTTGGTTTAAAGGACAGTTATACTGGGGTGCTTGGGTGGCTCAGTTGGTTGGGCATCTGACTTCAGCTCAAGTCATGATCTTCTGCTCTGTGGGTTCAAACCCTGCATCAGGCTCTGTGCTAACAACTCAGAGCCTGGAGCCTGCTTCGAATACTGTGTCTCCTTCTCTCTCTGCCCCTTCCCTGCTTGCACTCTGTCTCTCTCTCTCTTAAAACTAAATAAACATTAAAAAAAGATAAAGGACACTTATATGACCCAGCATCCACAAATAGAAAATATACATTTTTAAAATACACTCTTAGAATATGCAGAAAAAATAGATCAAACTAGGCCATAAAGAGCACCAAAACATAGCCAAGAATACATATATGCATGATATTCTTTGAATATAATGCTATAAAATTATAAAACTTAATTAGAAAATAATTTAGAAACTTAATTAGAAGTTAAATTAATAAAACATTTCAAACTTGTATACTTCTAGAGACTAAAAATACATTTTTCTAGATCTATAAAATCACAATAGAAAATTACTTAGATATGAACTCTAGAAACCCTCTATGTCAAAACTTATAAGGTATAGCTAAAGTGGTACTTAGAGAAAGTGCATAACTTAAATGTATACTAGGTGATAGAAAGGTAAGAAAATTAGATGTTCTACATTTGTCCCTGAAGAGTAATAAATATGGGAAGCTTCTTGTTTGCACTCCATTTCAAATTTACAAACATATTTATTATGTTCTAGCTTGGATGTGGTCCTTTCCAAATACAGTTGAATGAAGTGGAATGTAAGAATCTATTCTTAAGTTTCTTGTAGAACAGAAAAAGAGAGAAATGACTATTTCATACTGTAAGGAAATACAGATAATCAAGTTTAATATAGAATGGTAAAAACATAACTATGGGGCCAACCATTCTGTGTGGTTTCTAAGCCCTGAAATTGCATGAAAGGGAAAGATGAAGAGAATTACTCCAGAAGGAAACAAACACCATTTAGGTTGGGAAGAAAATTATCATAAATTATAGTGCATTGTATTGCTTAGGTAGAAATATTACCTATTTCTTCTATGTTTGTGAGAAATTTGGGTATTTATGCCTAAGCAGAGTCATTGTCACCTATCCTCTACATCCTAACTCCCTGAAACAGTTCATGTAAATTGATCCCCAGAGGAGACTCGTCTACCTCTATAATACTCAGGAGACCAGCACTCCACCAAAGGCACAGGTAATTCAGAACACAGCTTTTTATAGGTACTATAGGAAATCACATTAACAGGAAACCAACCTAACATTGGGGTTCTCTTCACTTTGATAATATTGGCTGAACTGAATCTTAAAGAAAATCGAATAGGATGGAAAGGAATAATAATGACAAGAATGAATTGGATCAGAATAAGAACATGGGAATATGTGCAAAGGAGGATAATAAATTATAAAGGAACTACAGAATATAGGAAACTATCCCTCCTTGGTCATCAGGGGACAAAAGAACTACGTATAGAAGATAAGAAGAGTTGCTGGGAAATCTTAAATAAACACCAAGATATACTTGATTCAACAAGTGATAGGAAGTTATTATATGTATCCAAGACATGAAGCAACTTAATAATATGATGATATTGCTATTTCTCCCACAGTAAGAAGAAGAAAGAAGAACAAGGAAAAACTGAAAGCAGAGACATCAGCACTTAAAATAATTTAGGCTTTCAGGCTGGAAAAGTGGATGGTAGAAATAGTGATACAGAGAAATGAAAGCACTTAGAAAAGAACTTAAGAGAGAAATAATTCAGGTTTCAGATAATATAGAACTATGAGTAAAAAACAAAATAAAAACACCCTAAAAAACAAAAAAGAGAAGAATATGGATCTCATGTGACATTAGTCAGTTACTAAAACTCTGTACAATGGTTCCTTCTTCAGAAAATGTAAATAATAACAACACTTACCTTTTAGAGTTGTCAAAGGAAAGCTGAGTTAACTTAGATAAAGCAATTAGAATAATATGTGGCACAAAGTAAGGAGTCAGTAAATATTAGCTATTATTATTATCATTATAAATTTCTAGTTTGAGTTGATATACAGGCAGAGGTGTCTGAGAGTTCAGTGGAAAGTACAAAATGAAGCATGGATGAAAGGACAAAGATGAATAAATATCTTTGGTATTTTTCCCATCTTCATCCTGTTGCCATTGTCATAATTAAGTCTTCATCACCTTTTACAAAAGACTGTAACAAAAACTCTGTTTTGAGGTTTCTGGGTGCTCACTCGGTTGGGTGTCTGACTTTAGCAGTTTGTGAGTTCGAGCCCCATGCAGGACTCTGTATGGACAGCTCAGAGCCTGGAGCCTGCTTCAGATTCTGTGTCTCCCTCTCTTTCTGTCCCTCTCCAGTTTGCTCTCTGTCTCTCAAAATGAATAAACATTAAAAAAATTAAAAACAAACAAACAAACAACAAAAGCACCCAATAACATTTCTCTCATGTCTCTTTCTACTCAGGTCCACATCTTAGTCGGACACTAATTAACTTTTTTTTTAAAGTTTATTTATTTTGAGAGTGAGAGAGTGCAGGCAGGGGAGGGGCAGAGAGAGAGGGGGAGAGAGAAACCCAAGCAGGCTTCATGCTGTCAGCACACAGCCCATTGCAAGGCGCAATCTCCTAAACATGAGATCATGACCTGAGCTGAGATCAAGAGTTGGATGCTTAACTGAATGAGCCATCCAGGCACCCCACTAATTAACTTTTTATAAGCACAAACGTGCTCGTCAATTCTTCACAAGAAAACTTTAAGTAGAAAGCCTAGACTACTCATCATAGTCTAATGTACAGTAAAACCTTGGAATAAGTAACCTAGTCTGTGAGTGTTCCACAAGATGAGCAAACATCTCTAATAAATTTTAACTTGATAAACAAGCAATGTCTTGCAATACAAGTAGTACATGACACCAAATGTCACATGATCACAACTGAGCCAATGGTTCTTCTCTCTCTCTCACTGTCGGATTGTCAGTATCATCTTCCATGCTTGGATGCTTGGTCTCAGGCCACAGTGTTTGGCAGAAATCAGTGATTTTTCAGAATGTTGGAAGGTGTTCAGAACGGACACTCATGTATTTTTTGTCACTTCAAAGTACCAAGGGACAGTTCTTTGCGTTTCCATACAAGAGTAAGCTTAAGCATGCTTTGCTTCACTTTAGGTCAGGGTGCCTGCAGATATAGACCCTCTCCCCTGCTGCCTTATTGCCAGTTACATTAAATACAGTCTATGACAAGAGTTTATTAATATTGTACTGTAGTCTACATCCATATGAGCATACACAATGGCCCCCTGTTGAAAAGAAAGACAGTAAGAAAAAGGAGATAATTACAGTGGAAGTTACGAAGGAAATCATTTAGAAGTATGAATAAGGTATGCGAGTGGCCAAAGTTGCAAGATTTTATAAGAAGTCTGCATCTGCATCTTGTCTGCAGAGAAGGAGGAAGAAAAGGTGGAAGAACCTCTCACTTCAAATGAGATTAGGGAGATGCATAAAATGTGGGAAACAGCAAAATTTTGTAGAAAAGCACCACCTAAATAAGGCTAAAGCAATGTGAGCAATGAGTCTGTTTAAGGACAGTGCAATTTCATTTTTCCATGTAATCTTCAAAAGGGGGCAAAAGCATCATTAGATAGGTTCCTTGTTAAAATTGCACAAAAAGAAAAAGATTCCATTGATTCAACAGATAACAATGATTCCATTAGTGACAGTGAAAGTCATCCTACACAATAACCCTCCCCTCTCTTGTCTCCCTCATACCAGCCATGAAGGTTTCAAAAGGTTAGTGTAGGTTAACTTGTTAATATTTCTTTGTATTTTATATTTGCTTTATTATTTTGTATTATACTGCAATATTGTAATCATTTTTATATGAATATATTTGGGATGTAGAATGAATCATCTGAGTTTCCACTATTTCCTGTGGGGAAATTCGCTTTGATATACAAGTGCTTTGGATTACAAGCATGTTTCTCATAGGAATTATGTTCACAAACCAAGATTTTACTGTATAACTTACTATCATTATTGGAGTGTTTTTCTCTCACTGAAGTCAAAGAAATTCTCAGCTGAAAGAGTTTCCCTTATTAACCACTAAATTTCCTGTGCCTGGGTGTATGGGAGGTGTTAAACTTACATTCACTCAAAGTTACATAAACATATAAAATGATAACTTATGGTGCCAAGCAAACATTTGCAGATAGGCTATCAAAAAGAATGTTGAAGAAATAGACCAGAAAGGCTTAAAAGACAAGAGAGAAAACAAATTTAAGTGGATGGTTAAAAATGCTGAATGACACACTGATCAAAAAACATTAGGAAAGCAAAAGATACTTTCAATTCTGTTAAAAAAAATAATTAGGAGCTGACATATCAGACACTGCAAATGTAAATGAGACATGATTATAGATCTAAAGGAGTAAATATAATATAAAGTGGTAACTATACACAGAAAGTAGTAAGAAAAAATATTCAGAAGGAGTCCATCCTGGTTATTTGGAGAAGGCTTCTCGAATGATTATTCTGGGACTTAGTGTTGAAGTAAGTAAGAATTCACCAGGCTAAGAAATACAGTTACAGTGAGGTGATAGTGTAGAAGCTAGATTACAAAATATGAAGAAGGATGTGAGTTGCTAAGAAATAGAGGCAGTAGCTACAGATTACTCATTTAAAAGAGTTGGTAAGAAAGAACAGTAATCAAAAAGTAATTAAAATTAATAAGGCAGTCAAGAAGAGGTTTTGTTCAACTGGGAAAGGAGTTCAAGATGATGATAAACTATGAGAGTAGGGTTTCTAAGAGACAAAGAAATTAAATTCAGAGCACAATCTAGGAAGGGAAGAAAGGCATCACTTCTGAGACTGCAAGAAAAGATGAAATTATCATCACTTTCTACTAAAAAAAACAGATATTAGTTGAGGTGAAAGCAGTCTATCATGCAGCTCATTCCAGATGACCTCACTCTTCTGTCAAAAAGAATATGAAGTTATCCATTGTTACTGAGAAGAACAGCATTTAGAAATGAAATATTTGAAACAGTTGCTAGGAAAAGTAAACTATCAACTAATAAGTGAAGAGTAATATTGCCAACTATATACTGGGTCAATTATTTTTTATTGGGAAATCATAACTGAGGGACAAAGTCTCTTTGATAAAAGGATATTTGTTACGGCATCAGGATGGCTCAGTCAGTTGAGCATCTGACTCTTGATTTTGGCGGAGGTCATGCATAATTTCACACTTTGTGGGTTCGAGCCCTACATTGGGCTCCACACTGACAGTATGGAGCCTGCTTAGGATTCTCCTTCTCTCTCTCTCCTTGTGCCCCTCCTCTTCTTGCACCCCCTTTCAGTTTCTCAAAATAAATAAATAAATAAACTTAAAAAAAAAAAGGATGTTCCTTAATATAAGGAAACAAGTGGTAATACAATGAAAGCTAAATGTAAAAGAATAATAGGAAACTTTATCAAGTAATGCTCATTAATTCTTGCTTTAAAATTACCACCTTCAAACTACAGCCTCATTAGTTTAAAATTCTGGTAACTGATTAGTCAATGATGTATACAGACTATATCAGCAATAAGTTTCTAACTTTGATTTTTTTTTTCCTAAGGAAGAACATATTGTAGATGCTGTAACCTCTATAGCATCAAAAGAAAAGAGAAGAAATGAAACAAAAAAAAAAAAAAAGGGAAAAAGGGAAGAAAAGAAAAAAGACAAGAAAAAAGAAAAAAAAAAAAGTACACCAAATAGTGGAATAGTGGAGATAAAGCGGCATGTCAAAACTCAAATATTAAAGGATCAGAAGAAAAGGTCAAATTAAAAGGAAAAGAGGGACAAAGATTAAATAAGACAAACAGAAAATGAGAAGACATCCCCAAAATACAGAATACACTAAATATAAACAGTCTAAACACTGCAACAAAAGGCACAGATTTCAGATAATTGAAAAAAAAAAAAAGATCCAGAACATGCTACTTCAAGAAACATATTTTATACACAAAGATATATATGAGTTAAATTCAAAGGCATAGAAAAGGACATACCTGTAAATATTATCATAAGAAAGCTGGAGTACCTATATAAATATCAGATGAATTAGACTTCAGGACAAGGAATATCAAAGATAAAGAAGGACAGTTTTAATAATTAAAGAGTTAATGGATCAAAAAGACAAAACAATCCTAAATGTATATGCACCTAATGATCTTCAAAGTACATGAAACAGAGACTGTCAGAATTAAAAAGACAGACAAGTTCACAATTATAGGTAGAGATTTTAACACTCCTCACTTAATTGATAGAATAAATACACAGAAAATCAGTAGGAATATAAAAGACTATAATAAATCTGTAAATTACCTAGATTTAATTGATTTATACAACACTACACAATAAAAGCAAAATATACATTCTTATCAATGTGTATTTTTGAAGCATTCACCAAAAGAGACCATGCTCTGAGCCATAAAATGACTCAATAAATTTAAAAAGATAAAGTACAACATATATTACCTGAAGACAATAAATTTTAATTAGTTATTAAAAATATATTTTAAAAATCTCCATACATATATGTGGAAATTAAACAATATTCTTCTAAATAATATATGAATAAAAGAAGTGATTGCATGAGAAATTAGAAAGCATAAACTGAATGAAGATAAAATACAATATATCAAAATTTGTAGGATGTTGCTAAAGCAGTGCTAAATGGAAAATGTATAGCATTAAATTTTATTTAAGAAAAGATTTAAAATCAATAATCAAAATTTCCATCTTAAAAAGCTAAAAAAAGAAGAGCAAATTAATGCTAAAGCAAGGAGAAAACAAAAATAAAAACAGAAATCAATAATGTCAGAAAATAAAAAAAAAAAATAAGAAAATATAACCAGAAAGCAGGTTCTTTGAAAGTTCAACAGAATTGATAAAGCATAGTCAAGGAAAGAGAGAAAATATAAATCACCTTTGTAAGATGATGGCAAAAGCTATCCTACTTAAGTGAAAAGAGAGTATTATGAATAACTGTATGCCAATAACTTTGATAACATAGAAGAAATGAACAAACACCTTGAGAGAAAAAGCAATGACCAGAGCTGGCCTTACTAGAAATGGAAAATCTAAAAACTTCTACATATAATAAATTAAATTCTTAATAAAAATATTACCCCCAACAAAATTACAGGCCTGAATAAAACTCTGTAACTTATTTTATGAGGCCAGTATCATTCTAATATCAAAAAAAGACAAAGAAAATACCAGAAAACACAAACTGATACCTCCCGTAAGTGTACACACTAATATCTCTTATGCACCAGCATATGAAAAGGATAATATATCATGCCCAAGTGAGATTTTTTTTATAAATCCAAAGTTGGTTTAATACTTAAAGTTTAATATTAAACAGAATAAAGGTATAAAAACACATGTTCAATTCAGTGGTATAGAAAAGCATTTGTGTTTGACAAAATTCAAGATCTATTCATTATTAAGAGAAAAACTCCCTGCAAAAAAAGAAAACAAAAACAGAAAACAGAAAGGAACTTCCTGAAGCCAGTAAAGTCCTATGTATGAAAACACAGCTAAAGTCATATTTAAAGATGAAAGATTAAATGTTTTCCCTTACAGTAAGAAAGCAAAGATGTCCATTGTGACCATTTCTACTTGATGTTTTATTGGTGGTCCTAGCCAGTGCAATAAGGTAAGAAAAAAAAAAATTAAAGGCATGCAGATTGAAAGGAAGAAATAAAGTTCTTTATTTACAGACAACATGATCATGTATATAGGAGTCTTCAAAAAAGTACCTAACGTAGTAAGTGAATTTAGCGTGATCAAAGGATACAAGGGCAATATACACAGATTAAATTCAATATGCTGTGAACAAATCATTGCAAAGCAAATTTTTAATAAAATTTCTGCATCCTTCTTCTAGTCATGGAGCTTCCTCTTTAATCCTCTGGATGCTGAGTTTCTTTGGCACACCCAGCTGGGGAAGCCAGACATTCACTCACTGACTTCCTTTTCCCCAAGGAAGAAATCACAGGTTCTCTAGTTTAGCCCTAAACTATGCCATCTTAGGGGAAGGATGATGCAAGCAATACTGAGCTGCTTCTCTTACCCACTTCACTGTGTCCAAACTTCGTTTCTCCCTCCCTCTTCTCTAATACAGTGTTGGAACTTCTCTGGAAAGTTGTACTTCCACAAAGGCTCTCTCATCCAAAGGTGACCACTTAAGTCACTGCCCTGCAGGTAGGTACTCCATGAACACAGCTGAGAGAAGCCAGAATCAGTTCAAAGAAGGTTCTAGAGCTAGTACCTAACTCTATCTGCCTGCCTATTACATAATGAACTGGTAGTTGAGGCTCCTTTCAGATCCCTTGGCATATAGTTCTAGGTTCCACAACACCCACAAAGACACTTTTATTTGTGGATGGATGCCAAATGTTTGTTGTTGAAGGGGTAGTATGGACAAAAATAAGGGCTGTCTTATGCTGCCATGATGTTACTATCACTGTCCCTAGGCATCCTTTTTATGACAATCCTACCTGCCCTAGATGTATATAAACAAGAAACTTTTAGTGTATTAAGGTACTGAGATTTTAGGTTATTTTTACAACTATTTGCCTACCTTGACTAGCATAAAACAAAAATATTTTAAGGAATTGTAATAAAAATAATTAGAAGCAATAACACTAATAATAGTCATATAACTAATTAGATTTGTGAATGAAGTTTGAAAATAACACTACATAGCTTATTGTGGTTAAACTGATTAAACAAGTATCCCTAACTCTCATACAAGAATATAAAACAACTGAGATTCAGGGAATTTATTTATGATACTTGTTGAGTACATATTAGGTATGATACTCAGGGATATATAATAATAAGGCATATTTTGTGTTTTCAGGAGCATAAAAGGGCATCTTATGCAAGTGTTAAAATAACCCTTGTATAATGCAAAAAGCAATACATACCATATTAGGAGTGAAAACAGTGTTAATGCAAAATCTTTAATTATGACACCATAAAAGGTGTTACCAAAGTGTCAAGAAGAGAAAAACTGATTTGCAAGAAGTCAGAGAGAGTATTTTCTTTTTTATTTATCATAAATCTAGCTTACCAGAGTCTAATGCCCATTCCATTTTTTGGCAAACTAGCAAATGAAATTCCTGTTCCTTCCTATTTCCTTTAACAGCTTTAAAGGGAAAGTATAAGCCTAATTGATCTTATTAAAAATAAGAATAATGTCTACCATTTATCAAGGTGATAGACATTATAGTACTTTATGTGATCTTATTTAAATATCACAGTAGCCAGGAAGAGCATTATTTATCTTTTCTACTTGCTATGGAACAAATACACTACCTTATCTAGGTCACATGTTAGTAGTTAGTAGCAAAATCACAATTTTAAATTCAGTTCTGATTTCAAAGCTTGTATTCTTCATCTCTAAGCTATGGTGCGTAATGATCCAGTTCAGACTGATTAATCTATTCCTCAACCCAATCAAGTATTTAATCCATGTTATACAGATTAAGTGATTATACTGGTACAGACGTCAATATTTAGGTAAAATTCAAAAATGTCTTTTTTTCATGTAAGAGCACTAACTAGAAAAAGAATGTCACTACCATAAAATGTATGAATACCTTCTCAGTGTCATAAACCTTAATGTTCAAGGCCTTTAGTCCTTTTATGCTTAAATTACATTTAAAATAGGTCTTTGAGGTCTAAAGGATAAAATTCTTAATTAACAGAATTCTTCATATATGTCTAAAGATAAAATTGCTAGTCTTTGTTTAAAAAAGCCCTGATTTTCTTAGAACAAGTGTCATTTCCTTTTCTCTTTTCCATTAATTTTAGTAAATATTATTAACCCATTCTAGCTAACTGCTGGGCAGGCTAGTGGCAGAAAGAAAAAATGACCAGATTTATTAACTATTTCTATAAAAATGACTTTTGAAAAGAAATTTGCCTGGTAACACAATGCAAATTTTATGAACATAAAATTTTAAATGTCGTGATACATTCAGGAGTCTGAATCTATACATTTTCTCAAAAACCACTCACAAATTCTCTTGGAATTTTTTGGAATAATGATTGGTAGAGATTTTAGCTCACTAATCATCACTCATAGTTTGGGCTTTTAGAGTAAAGGGTAAATCTTGACCAAAAGAGTAAATGGGGTCTATCGCAAAATACATGTTCAGACGACACTACGTGAGGCTTAGAGTTCTGAATGTTTTAACTATAGATCTAATGCACAATAATTTTGCCCAAAATGACATCTGTATGAATTAAAGGGAAATGAGTGAAAAACAGTCCTTGAAGTTTCTTCCTCCATTATATTTACTACTGGGGGTCCATTAAATGTTTTTAAAATATATACTATTTGGGGCACCTAGGTGGCTCAGTCGGTTGAGTGTCCGGCTTCGGCTCAGGTCATGATCTCATGGTTTGTGAGTTCAAACCCTGCAGTGGCTTTCTACTGTCAGTGCAGAGTCTGCTTCTTATCTTCTGTCTTCCTCTCTCAAAAATAAACATTGGGCCACCTGGGTAGCTCAGTCGGCTGAGTGTCCAACTCTAGTTTTTGGCTCAGGTCATGGTCTCAGGTTCATGAGTTCAAACCCTACATCAAGCTCTGTGCTGACAGTGAGGAGCCTGCTTGGGATTCTCTTTCTCCCTCTCTTTCTCTGCTCCTCCTCTGCTCTTTCTCAACAAATAAACACACTTAAAAATTTTTAAATAAATAAACATTAAAATATGTACTATTAGGTAGTTTAATCTTTTATAACTGAAATTTTGTATATACTTAATTAGCATTATATGAATTTATTTTTATCTATGAAAGAGCAACCCAAATGCTTAATAAGCATTTAATTTAATTTTTTTTTAATTATCAAAGTAAGCTTCTAACTGATGAGCCAATACTTGCTTTCAAGGCTTAAAAAAATCTAAACATGAAAATTTTTCACAATCATCTTTCTCCTTTTAATCTATATTTAAGGCCTAATTCAGCCATTTTCATAGCTTAATTATACCACAGAAATAAAATAGCATTTGATCTACCTTTCTGCCTTTATTTGTCTCATCAATCAAGTCTTCATTTTGTTCTAACAATGTCAGGCCACCTGTGAAATATCTTTAATTATGTCATTGATATGTTCAAATGTCTTCTATGAGTCCCATTTACCTAAATTAATTCTACATTTCTTAACATTATAATAAAATCTTCATTGCTCTGAATCTGAACTGGGTTTCTAGGATTTACTTCCACTACCTTCCTACATGTATCCTACATCATGTTAGTCTTGTGTACTTAAATGCATCTATTTCTCCAAGCTACAACT
Source organism: Proteles cristata cristata (assembly GCA_017311185.1). Classification (NCBI taxonomy): domain Eukaryota; kingdom Metazoa; phylum Chordata; class Mammalia; order Carnivora; family Hyaenidae; genus Proteles; species Proteles cristata. The sequence goes on from JAESUZ010004286.1 coordinate 57,547, forward strand.
ATATGCACTCTGGAAGAAATAACAGTGCCTACTTCAATATTCTCCATATACAATGGGGTAGGATTATATCCATTTGAAAGAATCGTTCATACAAAAATTATTTCAGTTAAAAGAGTTGTAATTATGACAGTAATTTTACTGAATATTGATTGATTCACTGTTAATATGACAATATGATTTTTTAAGTATCATAAGAAGTCATAATCTTAAAATCAATTGGGTTTTGAACCCTCTCATTTTGTGCCCTCTTTTCCTAAATACCAATCTTCTCTCCAAAGGGACCATATACCCTTCCTTTTTTATATTATATTCTCCCTCCCATCCCCCATCTTAAAGACAGATAGACACAGTTGAAAGAAATGAGTATCTTTTGTATATATACTCCAGCTTGCTAGTGAGCTGGTTAAACACTGGTGTAAATGAATTTTAGCTTATGCTGCAGTACTTGTAGTACTTAACCTATATTTTATACTCCAAATCTCTTGATATTTGGAAAGCACAACTATGCTTTTGATACTATTTTTCTCTCTGATATTACCTAACATTAATTTTCTGTGTGTATTTAAACTTTCATGTGTTAGGGTCTTGACTTTGTATCTAAATTACAAACTCCTTGGGGCACATGGGTGCCTCAGTAGGTTAAGCTCAGGTCACAGTTTCACAGCTCGTAAGATGGAGCCTTGTATTGGAATCCACACTGACAGCATGAAGCCTGCTTAGGATTTTCTCATTTCTCTCTCTCTGCCTCTCCCCCACTCTCTCTCTCAAAATGAAGAAACTTGAAAAAATAAACAAATAGCAAAGTCCTTAAAGTCTAAAATAATATTTTATATTCTCTTACTACCTAATGAAACTTCACTTAGCACGTTACATTTAATAGGTGTTCAGTAAATAGTATTATAAAAACATATTAAACTACCCCCAAATTTTATCAAAATAATTTTATTAATGAATTTAAAGATTTTAAAAAGAGGGGGATGAGGGGAATCTGGGTGGTTCAATCAGTTGAGTGTCTCCACTCTTCATTTCGGCTCAGGTTGTGACCTCACAGTTGGTGAGACAGAGCCCCTAGTTGGGCTCTGCACAGAATGGAGCCTGCCTGAGATTCTCTCTCTCCCTCTCTCTGCCCTCCCATACTCTCTCTCGTTCTCTCTCAGAATAAATAAACATTAAAAAAAAAAAGAGGGGGATGAAAAAAATCACAATGATTTATTATTTAACCTTCATTTTCAATTTGCCTAAATGTTCTAGAACCTCATAATAACCTTTAATTGTTTTTAACTGAGCTGAATAAGACAATTCGATTCTCTACATAAATCTAACAAGACCAACGAATCTCTCCCTGACTTAGCCACACAGACAGAATTTCATGATTGGCTTCTTGTGTATATGGAATCATAGATAAAAACTTATCAAGCTAGTTCTGAGCTCCCAAAACACAGGCATCATATTTTACTATAAGAGAAGTATAATAATGATAGGGAAAAACTCCCATTATTATCATAATTAACTAAGAATCTACTTTTTATTGTTAATGCAGCTAATTAACTAGCTTCTAAAATTCTTCTTCTTCTGTATTACCCCATTACATTATAAAATACATTTGGTATTAAGAATTAGAAAAATGAGACATTGTATTTCTTAAATATATTCATCTGTTTCATAACAATAAATTTGATAATTCTGTATTCAGAAGACATTTAACACATGCATAAGCATAGGCTTCCTAATTAATGGTATTTCAAGTAAAGTGAATGGTTACCTGAGGAATCCCATTGTTAGAGTTTTATTATACTCACAATTTAAAAACTTTTAGAAATACAAATGCTTGCTGGATACAGAGATAACCTATAAAATTCTGGAAGTCTAGAATCACTCTTTCTCAGTGGGAAAGCTTGAATAACAAATGACTCTCTAAGGGAAATTTCCTACTTATATGTACTATTTGAAAAAAGTATTTTTTTACATAAAGAAATGCAATAAATTTCCTTCAGGGAAGCTCTCAACTTGAATCTTACTTAAACTTTGTGATCATTAACCATCAAAGAAATAATCTAGTAATTATAATTCAGTATTGAAAACAGTATGAAATTAAATTTTCTAGAATTAAAAATATATATTTTATCAGATTTTGAAACAATTAGAATTTATGCTTATTTTAATGTCATTATCCTTTTTGATGATAATGTACTTTTAAGAATACCTACAGATTATTCTTTTAAAATGTTGATACCTATAAAATATTTCTAAAGTAATTATGCTTTTTGTGCTAGTTATACAATTCAGAGAATTTCTAAGAATTTGGAGCAGGCTACTTTACAAAAACAATTAAATATTAAAAGATATAAGAGGTCAACTCACATTTTACTAAGTACTTATTTGAAATATTTTTTAAAAATTTTTAAATGTTTTATTTATTTCTGAGAGAGAGAGACAGTGTGAGCAGGGGAGGGTCAGAGAAAGAGTGAGACACAGAATCCAAAACAGGCTCCAAGCTCTGAGCTAGCTGTCAGCACAGAGTCCGATACGGAGCTCAAACCCACGAACCGTGAGATCATGACCTGAGCCGAAGTCAGATACCCAACCGACTGAGTCACCCAGGCACCCCTGAAATATTTTGAATACTCTCACATTCCTTTTCCAATTATATTCATTTGGGATTAGGGAAAGCTTGGATACAGATTTATTTTATTTTGTAGTACGAAGGTTATAACATTAGCTGAGTAAGTCCTTGAAGGTGTGAATATTTGTGTTAATTCTGTATGGGAGAGAACATAAGCAACTAAGAGTCTATGGAGTATGATCAGCACTAATTGTCACCTCCTTATGATTCCATTGGTTTCACATAGTATATTTTTAGAATATCCATATTTAAGAAGCAGGAGAAACCACATACTTAATAATAATCAGACGGCTGCCTTGTTGGCTCAGTTAAGTTTGACACTTGATCTCAGCTTAGGTCTTGATCTCAGGGTGGTGAGTTCAAGCCACATGCAAAAAAAACAAAACAAAACCAAAGAAGGGGGCATCTAGGTGGCTCAATTAGTTAAGCATCTGACTCTTTATTTCAGCTCTGGTCATGATCCCAGGTAAATCCCAGGTCATGGGATCGGGCCCTGTGTTGGGCTCAATGGAACTGAGCCCCATGTCTGGCTCCACATTGAGTGCTGAATGTCAAGCCTGCTTAAGTTCCTCTCCCTTTCTCTCTCTCTCTTCCACCCCTCCCCTGCTCTGGCTCTCATCCTTTCTCTCTCTCAAAACAGACAACTAAACATCTTTAAAAAGGAATAATAATAATCAGAAACTATACGAAGAAACTAGGGATTTACACTGTCAAAACAAAGTAATGTAAGACTTGAGAAAATAATGTAAAGGTGTGCATGCTGAGAGGAGGGGGTAGAACAAAATACAGTTTGGGATAGTTTAATTTTTTAGTTAACTTATGAGTCAAATGACGATAGACTTTTAGTAATTATAAAGACCGTAAAAATGCCAAGTATATTAGGAATTTATAAAATTGACTTCATCCATTTTTCACAGCAATGTATAAAACACAGCATGCAACATTGTCTCTTCACTTGAAAAGGCAACTTTAAAAATAGGTCACAGCTTCTGATGGAGGATACAAACTGCCAGGAGAACTACAAGCACAGTAGGGGTTCAAGAAATGACGATAATAATGAGACTGCACTATTGCTGAGAATCAGAAGAGAAGGCTTAAATTCTCACTGCAGCCCAATCATCCATTTTCTGTGTGGCCTTGGGTGAGTCACTTAAACTCTCAGATTTGATTAACAGTAACAGTGAGTTTACTTGCTTTGCAAATGTACTGTAATGTTACACAGAGCCTTGATGAGATATGAATGTAATACATATTCCCTTACTCATGACCCTAGTATTTGTAACTATTTTTTATTTTTTGTTTCCTCTATGACAACTTGTATATTTACATAAACCACAAAGGCTGAGAATTAAATCTAAAATAATAAGAGTCTCTCAGGAAAAAGATTTACTTTACAAGAAATAGGAAGAGGAAAACCCTCCAAAATACTGGTTTTACTTTTTCTTTACTTGATGTGGAATAAAAGTTGAAAGAAAAGCCGTGAAAGGGGACTAGACACTTGCTCTTTGACAAACAAAAGTGGAAATCAACCTAATGCTTGTAGCATTATCATACTTTGGAAAGACTACTCAAATAGCTACCTTTCACAACTCTAAGAATGATTTAGAAAGTGTTCCTTTAAAACTTCAGAGTAGTGCTTGTCAGCCTTTTAAAATCTATCTCCTGCAGGACCTTTTCACACTATCTTTTGTATGCCCCTATCAAGATATTTGTTAAATTTTATCTTCTATAGCTTTTAATATAAAAATAGTTATATCAAATATGTATTTTCAACTGCCTAAACTCTTTCCCCAACCAGATTTTGATACATTCCTCCTTACGCTTTTCCACTCACTCCTATGAACCGTCCTCCAAATCCTAGATTTCGGCTGAGTATTTTGCTACTCATAAACACTAATAAACATCATTACAGAAGTAAACTTAGAAATCTCTTCTGATGACTAGCTATTTTCCAACAGTCATATGAAAATTCAGAAAAAAAAATAAGCAGAACAACTCTCCTTTATATTTCAATTACCTAGAAATTCAGAAACAGCAACATCATCACCAAAAATATACTTGTTGCTTCATTTGTTTGTATATGAATAAAATTATTTCATCAGGGCAGCAGAGACTAGAGATGAGGCAGTGACAGGATCTTGCTGTTTTAGCACAACATTTTACAATTCCTTATTGTTTTTCTACAAGTGAACTAAGTGTTTATATAGTTAACTTTATTTTCCATTTTTGCTTTTTCTTTTTTTCCTATTCCTTCCTCCCTTCATCCCTCCCTACGTCCCATCCTCCTTTCCTTACTCATTCCATCCATCCAATATTGGTTTTTGGCTGAGCCTACAATATAAAGAAGAAATAAAAACTGCATTACTCAGGGAGGAAGCTAATAAGTTTCCCCTCCCTCAAATGCCGTTAGAAGCTTCCTGAATAAATAAGAAACACATTAATTAACAACAACAAAAAAAAAAAAACAAGAGAGGGGGCGCCTGGGTGGCTTAGTCGGTTAAGCGTCCGACTTTCGCTTAGGTCATGATCTCGCGGTTCGTGGGTTCGAGCCCCGCGTCGGGCTCTGTGCTGACTGCCAGCTCAGAGCCTGGAGCCTGTTTCAGTCTGTGACTCCCTCTCTCTCTGACCCTCCCTTGCTCACGCTGTCTCTCTCTCTGTCCTAAAAATAAATAAAACATTAAAAAAAAATTAAAAAAAAACAAAAACAAAAAACAAAAAAAAAAAACCAAGAGAGTACTTGCATAAGCAATGAAAACAGTTTCTGGTCTACATTATGATTAATATCAACTTGAATAATAAATGTATGATGGGGATAAGATCTATTTGGACATCTTGCATATCTACGGCCAATGACATTTGCTCCCAACAATTGTGTATATTTTTTTCAGTGCATTGTTAAATAACAAGCAGGGGGACCTCTACCACTTCCTTTTAAGATAATTCTATAACATTATAAATTAAAAGGAGATTTCTTTTAAATATACTTAATACTGAAATTTTTCATTCAAAATCATTCCATTACTCATTGTCATACTAGTCAGCATATTGGATGGATATAGTTATACATATACACACACATACATACGTATGTATACAAACACATACACATGTCTGTGTATGTGTTTCATTACAAGTATATACTGAATATATTTAATTTTTTATAATTATTTACATATTTAATTGACACATAGCCTCAAACTTTACATTTTACATTAAAATGCTATGTATATTCAAATACATTCTTATTCTGAGGTTCATTATTTATTGATTTAATTATTTTTCTTTTAAACAAGTTTACATAAAAATTCCTCTTACAAATTACATTTTACAGGCAATGAATCATCAGCCTATTTAATATTTAAAGGATAAATAAATAAATACATAAATACATAAAACAATGGTTTTTTTGGCTTATTTTTTGCTTTGGTTTTCTGAGTGTTTTACATGGAAATTTACTGACAAAGTAATTTGTATCCTAAGCTTCAATCTTGGGATTCCTCTGAACAACTCATTTGGTCATTACAGAGATTATAAATGCCACTTATAGCGACAATTTAAATTTAAAAAAATATGTTGACTGAGGAGATGAGATTTGGTAAAAACTGGCTTCTCTTCTGTTTCAATGATTCCTAACATAATACAGCCACTGAAATCAACTTAATGCTTATCAAGATCCATTGAACTTTATAGTGAGCATCTGGGTAGTACCACAATACAGATGTTGGGATAGAATACCACAGGAAAACTACTTCAAGACTCATCTGGTTAATAACAGTACTTCATTGAAAACATTACTTTCTGCAATTTCTGACTTATTTTTGCCCAAATAAAGGCTGTTCACCATTTTTTAAGGCACATTTGGGACTTCTTAACAAAACAAAGCTCCAACTTCTATCATAAAGTATTGGCTTTATTTATAGCTAAATAATGGAATTTAATTTTTTGAATTAAAAAATAAATCACTAATATAAAGTATTATCCACAAGTCACAAGAATTAAGAAATTCTCCATAAACTTTAAAAATCTGTATCTTTGGAAATGAGGAACAAAGTCTACTTGTAAGTTATAACTTTTATAACTCACTTTTGTTTTTTTTTTTGGTGGCAAACTTTGTTTCTAGACAGGGCTCACATCAGATGCGGCTAAATCGAAGGAACTAAAGGACCTGAAAGTGTTCTTAGTGGCATATCAAAAACTTTCTCAAACTTTCTTGGTAACCAGCAAGAAGGATTTTCATCATTCATCTTCCAGGATGAATCTTCTCATCTTTGCCTGACCCTGCAAAATTCTCCATTCTTCATGTTCTAATTTGCTTTAAATTCTATGTTTTCATCCCAGTCTACTAATACTTGGTTTTATCATTAATCCAGGAACACAGTTGCATTGAAGAAAAAATCAGAAAACATATAAGAACCAACAATAAAATAAACATCAAGTGTAATCTCACTATTCAGAAACAACTACTGTTAACATTTTAACATAAATTTTTATTAAAAAATTTTTTTAATGTTTTATTTATTTTTGACAGACAGATAGAGACAGCGTGAGCAGGGGAGGGTCAGAGAGAGAGGGAGACACAGAATCTGAAACAGGCTCCAGTCTCTGAGCTAGCTGTCAGCATAGAGCCTGATGCGGGACTCAAACCCATGAACCGTGGGATCATGACCTAAGCTGAAGTCGGATGCTTAACCGACTGAGCCACTCAGGTGCCCCTAACATAGATTTTTAAAATAAAAATGAGATTAAGGTATAATCTTTATAGGTTTGTTAAGTAATATTTTCATTTAGCAATATATCTGAAACATCTTCTACTTGTCTCATTCCCTTCTCATTTTTAGTATTTTAAGTTTTCTCTTTCTCAAAATAATTTTTCCAGGTCTTTATTGCTTCATAATTCTAAATAAGAAGTCAGCAAACCTTTTCCTGTAAAGTGTAAAATAGTAAATATTTTGGGTTTTTCAGGCCATGTGGTCTCTGCTGCAATCATTTAATTCCAGTACTGGAGTGCAAAAGCTGCCACAAACACAAATCAAGAATAGATGTGGTTATGTCCCAGTGTATTTAAAAGTCAAATATTTTTTCAAATAAAATTTTAATTATAAGAACAGGCAGTGGGCTGTAGTTTGCTGATCCAATACTCTAGACAACTGTATATAAAAAATACTGCATATCATGATTACTATCACCTTTAGCTGAGTATTTTACAGATTACCTTTATACTCAACTTTTTCTATTAATACAGATTTACCCCACCACACAATCCCAAGAAGTATGTTCATTTCCTGTGGTAATAGGCAAATATGATTCTTCAAAAGTGGTAGAAAATCCTCCATGCTGGAACAGTACCAGAAAGACTCCCCCAGCTCAGTTTGTGTCTTTGAAACCTGTATTTCAATAGCAAAGTAGAAGGATGTTCTTCCCTCTCCCCTTTAGCCAACAGAAGTCCAAGTTAAATGAGTATAACTTGTTGACAGAGAATTTTCATCCCTGTTTCAAATCTATGAAAGACAGAGAAATTTATATTGAAGGAGTTGGAATAGCAGGCAACCTGTAAGTTTATACGCATCCAGATCCATGCTGTCTTCCTTCCCCACTGTGACAACAAAAGAGGTTTCTCTCCTCCTAAGGCCCCAATATTTTATTTGCTATAGAGTCTATTCCTTATTGCCCTTTCACCATGGTTTAGAACCTCTAATTTTATTCCCTTCTCCCTCCCTCTCTCTCTTATGTCTCTTCCACCTGCCTCTCTCTCTTTACTTGCTCTCTCTCTCATCAGTATTTAAACTTATGAAGGATTTGCCTATCTTAAGAAAGGCTTCCTAAATCTAAAATAGTTCTGCTCCTACTCTTCCTTTTCAAACCCAAGTTTCATGAAAGAATTGTCTACTCTTCCTTTTCTTGTTTATTCCTCATTAAACTTTAGTCAGGTTTTGCCCTATTTTTCCACTAAAACTGACTGAAGTTATCGGTGCAATCTTATTGTTAAATCCACCTTTAACTTCACCTTTTACCTTGCTGGCCAAGAATGTAAATTACAGAGTCAAACTGCATGAGTTCAAATCTTGATTCTGTCACTTACTAGCTATGCTTTTTTTTATGGACGTCACTTAACCTTCCTGTACCCTCACTTTTCTATCTGCAAAATTGGGATACAAGAATACCTAGATCAAAAGATTATTGTGAAAATTGAAATAATGCATGGAAAATTGTTTACAACAGTGCTTGATGCTAGATAGCATCATTCGATACAATTATCCTCTTTTCCCTTTCTGAAAGCATCTCTATTCATTAAATACATTACCTAGGTTATTTCATTGCCCATTTGATTCATCCTTCCCAATCACCCTTTCATATTAGTCTTCCTTTATAAGCCAGTTCTCTCCCAAGCCCACTTTCCTACTCATATTATACCCTTTCCTCAGGCAATCTTTTCCACTCCCATTGGTGGAGTTATCATCTAGTGTTTTCTAAACTATTATCTCCTATCGAAATTTCCCTCCTTTTCTAGACAGCTGTATAAACTGACTCTAGTACACTATTACTTGGCTATCAAAAAGCAGTCATGTTACAACTATCTAAAAAATTACTTCACCTTCTCATCTCCTACCTCTAACCTTATTCCCTCTCCCATGTTACCTAGCTTAATGAATGGTATTGCTACCCATCCAGTTTGCCAAGCCTGACACGTGAGGTGTCCTAGATTCCTCATCATACACCATCATCCACATATAGTAAAGGTCCTGTCAATAACATTTTTAAATGTTATCAAATCTGTTCACAATTCTCTAACTCTACTGTTACTACCGTAAACTAGGCAACTATTATCTTTCATTTTAAAGATTTCTACAAACTTTTAACTAAAGTCCTTATCCAGAGTCTTAAGGTCCTCTTCAACACATACTCTAGAATGCTATCAAAATAAAACCTCTAATTGCAAGTGTAGAAGAAAAAGTTTAATGGTGACACACTGTCTTTATAAAACTCTGGCACTCTTAAAAAGCCCTCAAGGGCTGGCCCTTGTATACCTCTTGAGTCTTGTGTCACATCTCTGCCTTCTCCCCACTTCAGGTTTTCTACACAATCATGTAATCTACAACTTTACCTTTTCCTTTCTGTTTGCTTTTCCCTTTTTCTTGTCTGAGTGCCCTGGCTAGAATCACCAGTATGATAAACAGAAGTAGTAAAAGTTGACACCTCTGCTTTATTGTTTATTGCAGAGGGGAAACATTCAGTATTTTACCATGAAATAATATTTTAGTGGTAGGATTTTATCAAACTGAGGTAGCTCCTTTTATTCCCAGTTTGCTATGAGTTCTAAAGAGTGAATGTTGGATTTTGTCAAATGATTTTTCTGTGTTTACTGAGATGACACATTTGAATTGACTAATTTTCAAATGTTAAAATGATGTTAAAATGCCTCGGATAAATCCCATTTGCTCACAGTTTATACACTGTCTTTTATTTTTTCTATTGGATTCTGTTTGCTCTATTTTTGTTAAACATTTTTGCATCTACGTTCACGTAGGATACTAGTCCTTAGTTTTCTTTATTATAATGCTGTCTTATTTTGGTGGCAGAATAAAGGGGATAAAGGCAACCCCTTTATTATCATGAAATGAATTTCTATATCCCAGGTTGTTTTTTGGCTCTGAAATCCTTTTCTGACAGTATATCCACTGCAACTTTGTTTTAAATAGTATTCTTCATTCTTTTAAAAAAATTTAAACTTATTTATTTATTTATTTATAGAAAATGTTTTAATGTATGCGTGAGCAACGGGTGGGGCAGAGAGAGAAGGAGAGAGAGAATCCCAAGCCGGCTCCATGTGGGGATGGGCTTGATCTCAGAAACCATGAGATCATGACCTGAGCCGAGAACAAAAGATGGACACTAAATGAACGGAGCCACCCAAGTGCCCCCATTCTTTTTGCTTTTAATCTATTTGTTTCTTTATGTTTAATGTGGGATTTTGTAGGCAGCATATAGCTGGATCTTGCTTTTTTTATCCAATCTGACAATTCTGCTTTTAAAATTGGTTGTTTAGGGGCACCTGGGTGGCTTAGTCGGTTAAGCGTCCGATTTTCGCTTGGGTCATGATCTCGCGGTTCGTGGGTTCGAGCCCCGCGTCGGGCTCTGTGCTGACTGCCAGCTCAGAGCCTGGAGCCTGTTTCAGTCTGTGACTCCCTATCTCTCTGACCCTCCCCTGCTCACGCTGTCTTTCTCTCTCTCTCCTAGAAATAAATAAAAAAACATTTAAAAATAAAATAAAATTGGTTGTTTAAATTTTTTTATATCTAATGTGACTCTTAATATGGTTAGGTTTAACCCTATCACTTTGCAGTGTCATATCTATTCTTCACACCTTTTTTCCTCTTTTATGCTCTCTTCTGGATTAATTGTAAGTTTTTAACTGATTCCTTTTTCATCTGTTTTGATGGATTATTAGCTCTCTGTTTCCTTACTTCAGTGATTGCTCTACGGTTTATAGTATACATAATTATGTCGTATGTAATATTTTACTCTTCATAGTCCATCTTCAAGAATACTTTACCATTCATCTATGGTATAAAAAAGATTTTAACAGTCTACCTCCATTTCTCCCCCCAGCCTTTATGTTATACATTTTGTCATAAATTATATATCTGTATGTGTTATAAATCACAGACAGTACTGTTATCATTTTGTTGAAAGCCATTTATCTTTTAATGATATCTGAGTAATAATAAAAATATCATATATTTATTCATATTGTTACAATTTCTGATTTTCTTCATTCCTTTGTGAAGATCTACTTCCTTTTGCTTTCATTTTCTTTCTGCCTGAAGTACTTCCTTTAATATTTCTTTTATTTGTTTTCTTTTATAGTTTATTGTCAAGTTGGTTTCCATATAACACCCAGTGCTCATTCCAGCAAGTGCCCTCCTCCATGCCCATCACCCCCTTTCCCCTCCCAACTCCCATCAACCCTCAGTTTGTTTTCAGTATTCAAGAATCTCTCATGGTTTGCCTCCCTCCCTCTCTCCAACTATTTTTCCCCTCCCCTATGGTCCTCTGTTAAGTTTCTCCTGAGTGAAAACATATGGTATCTGTCCTCTGCCAGACTTATTTCACTTAGCATAACACCCTCGTGTTCCATCCACGTTGCTACAAATGGCCAGATTTCATTCTTTCTCATTGCCATGTAGTATTCCGTTGTGTAACATTTCTTTTAGACAAGCCTGCTAGTGATGAATTCTTTTAGTTTTCATATGCCTCAAAAAGTTGCTACTTTGCCTTTGTCTTTGAAAGATATTTTCACTAGGTATAGAGTACCAGATTCTCACTGTTAAGACACCTTAAGTGGCAGCAGAGTAGCAAATAGTTTACTCCCCACTACTGTAGCAAGGCCCTTCTGAGTAGGTTACCCCATGGCCTATGAATTGCGAGGTTTTGCATTCTTTCTGTCATGTACTTCTATAGTACCTTGTACTTTTTCTTAAATAAACACCTCATATACTTCACTGAAATTGCTTATCTGATTGTCTTTTCATTATGTCGCTCTTTTTCTCCACTGTAGCTTTTTAAGCTCTTACTTAAGCAATGCATATTTTGTGTTTTGAATACCTGGCACAGTCCTTGCATAGTAGATGTTAGTTAAATATATAAAAACATTCATATGTGTATATTGAAAAAAGACAAAATTTCACATGTTTAAATTTGCATCAGAAATCCATGGTTTAGGGAACCTGTGTGGCTCAGTCAGTTAAACATTGGACTCCTGGTTTTGGCTCAGGTTATGATCCCATGGTTCGTGATACTGAGACCCACATTGGACTCTGCACAGATAGCATGGAGCCTGCCTGGGATTCTCTCTCTCTCCCTCTTTCACTGCCCTTTCCCTGCTCTACCACCCCCTCAAAATAAATTTAAAAAGTTAAACAAACTATCTCTTAAAATAAGAAATCAATGGTTTAATACTGAACTATCCCTTTCTCAAACTCACATGACTTTCTAAACATTGTGATATAATTTTATTCCTCAGGAAATCATAACCACCTGCATACTTGAAGTAAAAGCTTGCCTCAACTTGTATTTCATTTTCTGTCTCTTTCAAGATACCTTTTACTTCCTGTCTTATCTCTTAGATACAAGGCTTCAGATCAAAATAATGGTCAAAGCAGAAAGATTTATTCTACAAAGTGGTAGTACTCTCTATATTTACTGTGGCTTATCAGAACTCAACTTCTAATCTCTGAAACAGTATAATGATGCCTAGAATGATCACAACAACATCCCAGAAATTCAGAATGCCTGGGAAGATGTTTTTAAAAATGTATTTATAATGTTCTAAGAAACAATGAAAATGAAGTGCAAACTAGTAATGATTTCTGCCTTAAGTAATCAATTTGCCTTCTTACAAAATTTCACTTAACCACATTTCTAAAATGAATCCTTTACTATAATACATCTCACTGTAGTAATAATGAAACCTTTTGTATATTCAAGTCTGTACATCTATATTTTTATGTCTTTATATAAAGCAACTTCTCAAAATCTTGAAGTTTCCTCAAATAAAAGATTATAAAAACACTTAACTTACAAAAATAATCTATGCTGATAGAATACTGTATCACGTATCCAAAGGCTGGTTTCATTTGTCCATAGATAACCTAAAATTCTTAAATAAGCTTTTAATTTGCTTTTGAAAGAAAGCAAAATTATCTTTATTATACTCATAATCAACTGTTTTCAATTATTTTGTGATTTCAATACATAAAATTCCCACAATCAGCAAATGAAAAAAAATATTGTTTCCTCTGAAAAATAAAACGTTAACAAACTATACTAAATAACAGAATACAATGGTACATCAAGGGAATCTTTTACTATGTGCCATGGCTAATTGTATAAAACTTCCTATTTACTTAGAAACAGAAGAGTCATGTTGCTACTAGATTCTTATTTTATTTTCTTTGTTTTTCAAGGTTGTATTTAAATTGCAAGAGCATCAATAATTTTCTTGGGTTATAAAACATCATGCCCCAAGATTAATAGTGAGGAAACCTTTACATTTCACTGCTCTGCTCCCTGTTTAGATAGGAAAAAAGAAGTGACCATAAACTCTTCACTGCCAAAAGGTCTGAGGGTGGGGGGAATGGGGATGCAGCCAGAGTTTAATCTTTTCCTGACAAAACAAAGGAAAATAGCTCTTTGGAAGAACTTCAAAATCAACTTGTAGACAGAGTGGGAGTTATGGCCACCCAGGTATCCTAAGTATTATTCTTGCTAGATATGAAGGTAAAGCTACCACAGTACATATTTTTCTACCCCTTACTCTTATCCACTCCCTCTGAAGAGAAGTAGTATTGCAAAATCTAAGAATTCTTAGATTTCATAAAGATACATTTTAGTAGACTTGACTATGAAGTTATATTCCATAAGTAAGGTATGTTTGTATTAGGTATTTAGGGAATAATCCACTTAAGGAATTTCAAGATGTTTAAGCACCACTAAAATTGCTACAGAACTCTAAAAACAAGAACAGAAACACGCCTGCCAGTGTCCCACTCCTAAGACTTCACACCAGTGTCCTCTGATCAAAATAGCTTCTCCTAGTCCCAGAAATATTTTTCTACAGTTAATATTTTCAGATATTAGTTTTCTCTATTACTTGAATGAATAAACACTCAAAAGTGCTAGAGTAAAATATTACGCCAAATAATATAAATCCTGTGGAAAATCCTTCCCCAAGAATGTTTCTATTGTTTTCATATAGGATCATCCCTCCATAGTGGACAAGGAAAATAACAGATTGAGAATAGGAAAAACAACAACAACACAGAAATTTGCTAATAGTCTCTTAAAGCTAAAAAACAATGAGTATTATCTCTAAAATGTGGCTTGAAAGTATCTTGTCTGTTATTTGGGGAGATAAGAGATGGCAATATAATTTTCTGAAAAAGTCCATGCTTTTCCATTTATCAATCCTAAAAAAAAATAATTCTATTTAATAACTTCTAGTCCAAACCAGTAGGTTTAGGATTTATGCCCACAAATAAATAGGTCTATTAAATAAAGAAGCAAGAAAAAACTATTAGATAAAACTCTTCTACTAAATACTAAATATAAGAAAATCTTTGGATTGAGAAAGGGAAAAACTAGTAAGAATGAACTGCATTTTGTTTTCAAAGATCTTTCAATACTGAGAAGAAATCCTGAGTTGTGGAAATGCAGAAGGAAAGAAATCAATAAAACACTATAGAGTAGAATTGCATCTAGATAGCCACTGTACACTGTAAATGCCTCTCCATCAAAATCTACTCAAATTAAAGATTAATTTTTAAGGTCTTGAGGACTCACTAAAGCAATGTCACAACTCTTTAAAAATCATGGAAAATATGAAAGTGGTCTTGAACATGATTAAAATGCTTAGACCTTTTCATACTTATAGAACAATGATGACTAAGCAGTGCAAAAAGAAGTACCAGTAGCAAGAAGGTATTTTTCCATTGTTGTTATTTTATCCAAGTTGCCTACAGCAAGTAAGATGCACATTCTTTCAAAACCCATTAACAGGAAGACTGTAAGAAACATTCACTTCCCTATGTTACCTTTCATGCAAACACATATCCTAACTATATAAGAATATAAGAATATGACAGTTTATAGGAGATAATTGATTAAATTAGTTTCTGATACCAAATTACCAACACTAAAAACATGCAAGCAGAAAAAAAGCAAAAAAAAAAAAAAAAAAACCCATAAGAATTACCCAACCATTTGGCATATATATCAGAACAAGCTTTCTATATCCTAAGGATATCACGAATAAAACAAAACAAAATGTACTTATTTTGGAATTCTAAACAGGTATCATTGCTTATATACAAACTTTAAAAAGAAACTACAAAAAAAGTTACTAAAACTAAAATTTAGCTGCTTAGCAAGGTAGAAAATCACCACTCTATATATGGCTAATAAGAATTAGATATTGAAATTTTTTTTAATGTTTTATTTATTTCTAGGAGAGAGAGAGACAGCATGAGCAGGGGAGGGTCAGAGCACAGACTGAAACAGGCTCCAGGCTCTGAGCCGGCAGTCAGCACAGAGCCCAACGCGGGGCTCGAACCCACGAACCGCGAGATCGTGACCTAAGCGAAAGTCAGACGCTTAACCGACTAAGCCACCCAGGCGCCCCTAGATATTGAAATTTTAAAAGTACTGTTTATTGTATCACTAAAATTATAAAAATAATTTGCTGTAAATTTAACAAAAATATGTGCACTGGAAACTGGTATGGTGAACAAAGGAGAAATTTTTTTCTTACAACTTGAGACAGGCAGAGCAACCTTCCTCTGGGAACTCTGCTGCCTTGATGCTGACACTTTGCTAAGGACAGAGGCAATCTTAGCTTAACATTATCCTGGCCTCCAGGATCCTGTATGTCTCCTTTAACATATAAAAGTTCCTTTGGAAACTTCCTTTATCTGTCCCCTTCAAGATATATGTTAGCATGCGTCCTCCAAGCATATGGTCCACTGAATACATCTGAAGGGTCTCATGACTAAAGTTTATTAGACAGTAATAAATGAGCTTAACTAGCCCCCTCTAGGTCCTGGAAACCTTGCTTCCAAAATTCCTTAGAGACTTAGACCATCCCTAATCCCCTCCCAACTTGAAAGTATATAATCAGTCACCAGTCACAACCCTAGTGCAGCTCTTTCTGCCCATGGGTCTGTCCTCATGCTTTAATAAAAGCACCTTTTTATACCAAAGATGTCTTAAGAATTTTTTGACTATGCCCTCCAAACTCCAACATTTCCACATCAAAGACTATAAATCACTAACAAAAGAAATTTAAAAAGACTTAAACAAATGGAAAGATATACAGTGCTCACGAATGTGAAGATTTAATATTGTTACTATTTTAATTTCCCTCAAACTATCTATAAATTCAACACAATTCGAACCAATATCCCAACAGGATTGTTTTACCGAAATCAAAAGGTGACCATAACATTTATATAGAAAGGAAAAGAACTAAAATAGGCAATTTTGAAAATGGAGAGCAAAGTTGGAAGTCTAACATAACCTGATTCTAAGACTTACTATGAAGCACAGCAATGACAACATGGTAATGGAGAAAGGACAGAGGGTCCACACACATATGATGATTTTGACCAAGACACAAATGCACGTCAATGGAGAGAGTCTTTTTAACAAATGGTGCTGGAAAAACTGGGTATCAATATAACAAAAAATAAAAATAAAAGATAAGACCCTTAATCCAAACCTTGGTGCACATACAAAATCAACTCAAAATGGATCAGAGAATGAAATTTAGAACCTGGAACTGTAAAAATCCTAGGAGAAAACAGGAAAAAACATTCCTTACATATATCACCAAAAGAAAAACCTTATAACTTGGACTTCATCAAAAGTAAGAACTTCTGATTTAAAAAAATAATAAAAATGAATAAAACCACTGAAAAATAAGTCTACTCTTTGCAGGGTACTATTAGGAAAATGAAAAGACAAGCCACAGCAGGGAGAAAATATATGAAAATCACTTTTATGATAAAATTCTTATATTCTGATTACATAAAGAACTCTCAAAACTCAAGAAAATGCATCACCCAAATTTTAAAATGAGTAAAAGATCTCAATAGACACCTTACCATAGATATACAGATGACAAATAAGTACATCAAAATATGCTCATCGTCATAAGTCAGTAGGGAAACACAAATAACATGCAGTGAGAAATCACTACATACCTATTAGAATGGCTACAATAAACAAACAAAAAAACCTGATAATAACAAGTACTGGTGAGGATTCCGAGTAACTAGAACTTTCATACATTTGGCAAGGTAAAAGGATACAAACACTTTGGTAAACAGTTTGTTAGTTTCTTGTAAAGTCAAACACAGCACCATATGACACAACAAACCTACTCACAGATATTTATCCAAATGAAACAAACAAACAAACAAAACAAAATCCTACCACAACAACCCAATGCTTACGTGAAAATTTGTTTGAGGGGACGCCTGGGTGGCTGAGTTGGTTAAGTGTCCTACTCTTGGTTTCAGCTCAGGTCATGATCTCATGGTTTATGGGTTCAAGCCTCACATCAGGTTGCCAGTGTGGAACCTGGTTGGGATTCTGTCTGTCCTTCTTTCTGCCCTCCCCTTCTCGCTAGCTCGCTCTTTCAAAAAATAAATAAACTTAAAAAAAAAAAAATTTTTTTTTGAGGATGTTTATATTCATAGTTGCTCCAAACTTGAACACCCCAAATGTCTCTCAAGTGTGGAATGGAGGAACAAATTGTGGTATACTCACACAATGTAATACTGTTCAGCACTAAAGAGAACAAATTACTAACACATGCAACACCGTGGATTAATCTCAAATACATTATGGTAAGTGAGTGATGCTACACTCAAATGGCTACATAATGTATGGTCCAATTTATATAACATTTTAGAAAAGCAAAATTATAGGAACAGAAAATAAGTCAGTGGTTATGAGCGGCTGGAAATGGGAGGAGTAGTTAACTATAAAGGGCTATTCCCTCCTTTCTGCCTTCATCTCCTTCCTGAAAGCCAAAGTTTTTCTAAAAGTACTGGATCTAAGGTTGTAAGGCAACTTTCTCAAAAGAATAGTTTTCTCATTTAGAAAACCTGTGTGAATTAGGTTCACTGGCTTCCCCATCTCAATTATACTGTCACAATTCTCAATTGGTGATGCACCACTGATCCATTATGATCAATGAATAGTTACTGTCTCAGGGGCAGCCAATCGCTAATCAGTGATCTGTGAAGTGGGCAGGCTTGAAGAGCTCTGCCTAGAAACGGTGATGGTACTTTGTTTACCCAGTTAGAATGAATATTCTCAGATATACACAAGAGAAAACTGACCAATCAGTGGCAAAAAGAAAAGAAAAGTGGAGTGTGAATTATGGTAGGCATTCAGGACAAAGGGGTGAGTGTGTATGAGGAGAGAACATATTTGCCATGAGAGTGTCTGCATGAAATGGCTGAGTGATGAGAGAGAGAAAGAGGCTAAAACCTAGAGCTGTCTTGACACCTAACAGTTTTCTAGTTTCAGTTCTTTATTCAGCTTATGAATTCTTTGATGCAATTGCTTTTTCTTAAAATGGTGTATTAAACATGTTTCATTGCTTGTCCTAACCTTAACCACTTCCAGAAAAACCTTCTCATGGGATGATCAGCCCTAAAAGACTTTATATAGCTGATTGCCTCAGAAGAAATATCTGATCCAAAGCAGCCTACCCATCAGATTCTCTCAAGACTATGAGCAAAGTTATTTGTACTCATACAGACAATGGCTGACTCTCTTGCAAGGAAGTTATGCAGAGTTAAGGTTGTAGTAAGCATCATAGAAAAGCTAAGTCTCATGCGAAATAAGGTTATGAGTTATCAGAAATCCAGAGAAAGCTGGATCTAAGAATGGGCCAGTCACAAGCTTTGGCATTCCACAGGTCTGTCCAGGTTCCTATTCCTTCCAATGCTAAACATCACCTCACCAAATTTTTTCATTGCAAGCAAATTACTTCTAGAAACATCTGGCTAGTTGCTATCAAAGAAGCAAAACTCTACATACTTCCACTTTCCTAGTCCCTTTCTACTTAAAATTCCAAAAGCAGGGGCGCCTGGGTGGCTTAGTTGGTTAAGCGTCCAACTTTCCCTTAGGTCATGATCTCGCAGTTTGTGGGCTCGAGCCCCGCGTCGGGCTCTGTGCTGACTGCCAGCACAGAGCCTGGAGCCTGTTTCAGAGTCTGTGTCTCCCTCTCTCTCTCTGACCCTCCCCTGCTCACGCTCTCTCTCTCTCTCTCTCTCTCTCCAAGAAATAAATAAAAATATTAAAAAAAAAAAAGCAATACCATAGCAGTTGAAAAGAATGAATTCTTATGACTCCCACTCTTACCCCAATCAAAGTGAACTTTGCAAAATGATTAAGTATTAATGAACAGTTTTCTGTGTATATATCCCTCTCAATATCCCTTTCTATATGTGATGCTTAGTGATTCTTTACTATCCAATATGAACAATTTATTAAATTCTTCAGTTTCTTCTAGGAATATATTTCTAAGTTTAAAAAACTGGAGTTTTTTCCTGCAAACAGTCCAATTATGGAGCACAATATCTGAAACTGACCTCTTAATCAGAAGTTAACATCTGTCAATTATCATCCTATAACAACTATTTTAAAAGTTTAGCAGGGGCACGTGGGTGGCTCAGTTGGTTAAGCATCCGACTTCGGCTCAGGTCATGATCTCGCAATTCAGCGGGTTTGAGACCCACATTGGACTCTGCTTACAGCTAGCTCAGAGCCTGGAGCTTGTTTCGAATTCTGTGTCCCCCTCTCTCTCTGACCCTCCCCTGCTCATGCTGTCTCTCTCTCTCTCTCCCTCTCTCTCTCTCTCTGAAATAAATAAAACATTTAAAAAAAATTGTTTTAAAGTTTAACAAAGGGGGAATGGGGAGATAATGTTACAAAGCAAAATAAAATACAAAATCAGACTGATGATTTTCTCGAAACATCTGATTGCTCTCCAATACTTAGAGGCTCTGCTATTGGTACAGTCATACCGAATCTACTTTGTTCCACAGAATTAAATAATTAATAACCTAAAAAAATTCCACAACTGAAGTCAACCTTTACATATATAAGTAGCAACTAATATCGTAATAATTTTGAAGGCTTATCAAACCGCTCTTTGGCTGGTTTTTAAAGAATCCTTTCACAGGTAGAACAACAGCTGTTGCTAAATAGTTCTAACCACTAGAGAATTTCTTTTAGCACAGTTTGACATCATGGCCTAAATTCAAAGTGACACCAAATTAAGGCTTGTTATGGTAATAATCATGACAGTGTAAAGTGGTTTAGAAAAACCTGAAGTCTGAGTCTTCAGATACAATTTCAATTATGTCACTGTCGATTCTGGCTAGTTTCAAATCTTACTTTAAGATAAAACTACAGTGACTTAAAAATGTTTAAAATTTTCATTTTTTAAAAAAGAACTACATTCCTTAAACAGGTAATAAATTAATAAGCCCTTCCACTTAAATGATATACTACTCATCTCACAACAAAGGAATGGATGGGGTACTTAACTTTATGGTTTTCTTACATTCACAACAGTTAAAAAATAATATACAGAGTGACCTCAGCAAGATGGAGGAATAGGAAGTTCCAGTCCTCCTCCCTACACATAAACACTGATTTAATAACAACCATATACAGAGTGGGATATCCTTATGAGAATCCCAGAATCCAGTTAAGAAGATGCAACATCCTAGAAGAGTACCAAAAAACAAGAATAAGAGCACTGAAATGGGTAAAAAGAGCAGTTTCACTTTACCTGTGTCTTCCCACAGCCCATGTCAGCATAGGTCAATGCCAAAAAAGATCCCTTCAACATGCAATTTCTTCCACTGGGAAAGAGAAAGCCAGGGGTGAACCTAACATCCCCAGCCCTTCAGGCACTGCCTAAGAGAAGTGTTTCTATATGGCCTCATTCAGAGTACTGAAAGATCCAGCATAGTTAGAGTGCCTCAGGGCAGCTGAGAACAAAAGAGAGAGATAGATGGCTCTCAACAGACTGTGAGGTCCCCAGTGGCTGGCATGGATGGCAGCAGGTAGCACAGACCTCAGTAACTGGTGTGGACCACAGGAGCCAGCAAAGATCTCAGCAGACGGTAGAAATCCAGAATAGATCTGGCTTGACTGTGAGATTCAGAGTGGGTAAACAATCCTAGGGCTTCTTTAGGGAAAAGGGAGAGGAGAAAGAGGTGGAATTTGCACTTAATAACCCAGTATCTCCGCGTACTGCCCTAGGGGAAAGGGGCAGATGGCTCTCTGTACCAATAATGACTCTGTGGGATTGAAAGAAAGTGTACAATACTGAGAATTGCGTTTCAAGAGGGAGGAAGAAGGGTAGAATGTACACATTCATAATAAAGGTTGGAGAAACTCCCAGAATTTCTACCTAGACTGATGGTGAAGATCTTTCCCAATCAGAGTTAATTCTATAAAGACTGAAACAAGTGGCTGTTTCTTCAAACATGCAGATATTAGTGTAAAGCTTACAAAGAACACAAAGAATAAAGGAAATATAATATTACCAAAGGAACAAAATAAATCTCCAATAACAAACTCTAAAGAAATGGAGATCTAGGAATTGACTGACCAAAAGATGATCATCTTAAAGAAGCTTAGTGATCTATAAGAAAACAGACAATAAAATCAGAAAAATGATACATGGGAAAAAATGAGAATATGAACAAAAGCAGGAACCAAGGTAAAAAAACAAACAAATACTGGAACTGAAGTACATAATAACTGAACTGAAAAGTTCATAAAGAAACCTCCTGCAGAGACACAAAATATACAGAAAAGGATCAAAGCATACCAATACAAAAACTGAACAAATCACAAAGGAAGACGACAAGAGAGGCAGAAAGGAACAAAAGAATGGCAAAACAGCAAGAAAACAATTAACAAAATGGCAATAGTAAGTTGTTATTAATAATTACTTAAAATGGAAATGGATTAACTTTTCCAACCATAAACAGAATGTGGAATAACAGATAAAACAAGCAGAATCAAACAATTTGCCACGTACAATGGATTCCCTTTGGCTTTCAAAACACACAGACTAACAAGCAAACAAACAAACAAAAACAAACCACACACACAGACTGAAAACAAAGAGATAGTAAAAGATATTTTGCTAAATGTAGCCAAAATAGAGCAGAGTTGGCAATACCTGTATCAGACAAAATAAGCTTTCAGTCAAAATCAGTCACAAGAAATAAAGACGGAGCTAAAATAAACAAATGGGATTACATCAAACTAAAGATATGCACAGAGAAGGAAACCATCTACAAAATGAAAAGGCAACTACTGAATGAGAGAGGATATTTGCTAATTATGCATCTAATAAGGGGTTAACATCTAAAATATACAAAGAACTTACACAATTTAATAGTTTTAAAAAGCCAATTGAAAATGGGCAGATGACTTGAATAGACATTTTTTACAAAGAAGATATATAGTTGGCCAATAGGTACAGGGAAAGGTACTCAACATCACTAATTATACGAGAAATGCAAATCAAAACCACAGCAAGCTACCATCTCACACCGGTCTGACTGGCTAGAATAAAAACAAAAAAAAGAAAGAAATAACAAGTGTTGGCAAGAATGTACAAAACGGAACTTTCTTATACACTGTTGGTAGGAATGTAAATTGAGGCAGCCACTATGGAAAACAGCATGAAGTTTCCTCAAACTGAAGGAAACTTCTTCCTTTATCTGAAGAAAATGAAAACACTTATTAGTCAAAAAGATATATATATCACTATGTCCATTGCAGTATTATTTACAATAGCCAAGATATGTAAGCAATCTGTATCCAATGACAGACAAATATATAGAGAAGATGAGCTACACACAGGCACACGTGTACCCCCTCCACACACACAGGCAGATTACTCAGCCATAAGAAAAAAAAAATGAAATCTTACTGCTTGTGACAATAGAGGTGGACCTAGAGGGTATTATGTTAAGTGAAATAAGTTAGAAAGGAAAAGGCAAATACTATATGATTTCACTTATATATGAAATCTAAAAATAAGCAAACCAAACAAAACAGAAACAAAATCATGGGTATAGGCAACTAATCAGAGAGCGGAGGTATTGGGGAGGATGAACAAAATAAGTCAGAAAGATTAAGACATACAAACTTCCAGGTACAAAATAAGTTAAGTCATGAGAAAGTAATGTACGCATAGGGAATACAGTCAATTAATATTGTAATAACTTTGGTGACAGATGGTAAGTAAACTTATTGTGGGGATCATTTGTGATGTATGAAAATACTGAATCACTATGTGTACACCTAAAAGGCTAGTCTGTGTCAATTATACTTCAATCAAAAACAAAAAAACAAAAAAAAACAAAGAAGGTCATTGTATAATGACTGATGGGTCAATTCATTAATAAAATATAACAACTGCATATATATATATATATATATATGCACTGAACACTGGAGCAAAAATATATAAAGCAAATATCATTAAATGTAAAAAGAGAAATAGACAGCAATACAATAATAGAAAAGAACTTCAATGCCCCATTTTCATCAATAGATAGATCAGACAGAGAATCAATATGGCAAGGGCACACATGAATAACACTGTAAATCAAATAGACCTAATAAACATAGACAGAACAATCTATCCAACAGCATCAGAATACACATTCTTCTCAAATGAACATGGAATATTCTCCAGGACTGATCATATGCTGGGCCAGAAAATCATTATTAACAAATTTAAAAGACTGAAATCATATCAAGTTAACATTTCCATCCACAATGGTATGAAATTAGAATCAAAACAAGAGGAAAACTGGAAAATTTACAGATATATAAAATTAAACAATTCACTCTTAAGCAACCAAAGAATTCAAAGGGAAATCAAGAAATAGCTTGAGGGGCACCTGGCTGGCTCAGTCCGTGGAGTATGCAAACCTTGATCTCATTCAGGGCTATCTGTTTGAGCTCCATATTGGGTTACTTAAAAATAAAATCTTTAAAGTGTCAATGGCTGATAAAAAAATGCTTTTGAACAAAATACAGGTCAGAAGCAATCATAATTGCTTTTCCAGATTTTCTGTCATTACACCCTTATCCAAATTTTTCTAGCATTTGAAGAATTTCCTATTTGTAATACATTAATTCTGGATATTGACATGTACCCACTATAAAAACGGTATACTAGCATATGTCACCCTATTTGTTACAGAAGCCTTTGAGTCATACACCAGAAACTCTAACAAATCCTAGAATATTATTATTCTAGTCAATGCTTTTTTTTTTAGATGCAGGAAGAGATTAAAATATTTTAAAAATATAACTAAAATAAATAAATAAATATCCTGAGACAAATAAAAATGAAAATAAAACATATCAAAACTTACGGGATGCAGCACAGTCCTAAGAAAGAATTCTATAGCAGTAAGTACCTACATCAAGAAAAAATATCCCAAACAACTTAATATTAGACTTGAAGAAATTAGAAAAAGAACAAACCAAGCTGAAAATTAGCAAAACTGGAAAATAATAAAGATTAGAGGAGGAATAAATGAAACAGTGATTAGAAAGACAATTTTAAAAAAACAGCAAAATTAAGCATTCATTTTAGAAAAGATAAGCAAAACTGACAAACCTATACCTAGATTCAGATGAATAAAATTAGAAATGAACGATGAGACATTACAACCAATGCCACAGAAATAAAAGGATCCTAAGAGTCCACTATGAACAATTATAATGCTAAATATTAGAACTAGAAGAATTCCTAAAAAGATACAATCTATCAAAACTGAATCATGAAGAAACAGAAAATGTGAACATACTAATAGGTCTGCAAGGAGTTTGAATTTAACTAATTAAAATTCTCTCAACAAAGAAAAACCCAGAACCAGTTGGCTACACTAGTGAACTCCACCAAACATGTAAAGAATTGATGCTAATCTTTCTCATATTTTTCCAAAATATTTAAGAGCAGGGAACACTTCCAAACTCATTTTATAAAGCCAGCATTAACCTGATACCAATGCCACACAAAGACACCACAAAAAAAGAAAACCACAGGCCAAATTCCTAATAAACCTAGGCGCAAAAATCCTCAATAAAATACTAGTAAAACAAATTTAACAGCATACTAAAAAAGTCATACACCATGATCGAGTGGATTATTCCATGGTATATAAGCATGGTTCCACATAAGGAAATCAGTAAGTGTGATATACTACATTAACATCATGAAGGAAAGAAAATCACATGATCATCTCCATAGACAGATAAAAGCAATCAAAAAATTTCAATACTCCTTCATGATAAAAGCAAGCTTAAAAAACTAGGTAAAGAAGGAATGTACCTCAACATAATAAATGCCACATATGGAGCCCACAGCTACTATCATACCCAAAGTTGAAAAAAAATAGAGTTTTTTTCTTCAAGGTCAGGAACAAGACAAAGATACCCACTCTTACTGCTTTTATTCATCATAGTACTAGAAGTCCTAGCTAAAGCAATCAGGCAAGAAATAAAAGTCATACAAATTGGAATGATCAAGTAAAATTATCTGTTTGTAAATTATATGATCATATATAGCGAACCTTAAAGACTTCACCAAAAACCTACTAGAACTAATAAAACAAGTCAGTAAAGTTGAGGATACAAAATCAACATATAAAATTAAATTGTATTTCTGTATACTAACAATGAATTATCCAGAAAGGAAATTAAGATAATTCCATTTATGATTGCTTCATAAAGAATCAAATATATAGAAATAAATTTAACAAGTAGGTGAAAGACTTGTACGTTTAAACTATAAATATTGATAAAGAAATTAAAGAATACAAATACACTGGAAGATGTCCCAAAGAGTTAATTTTACTAAAATGTTCATAAAAACCCAATGTTCTACAGAGTCAATGCTATTCTCATCAATTTCCAATGGTAAATTTCCAATGGCATTTCTTACAGAAATAGAAAAGATAACCTAAAATGTAGATGGAACCACAAAATACCCCAAATAGACAAAGCAGTCTTGAGGAAAAAATAATAAACCTGGTGGCATCACATATCTTGACATCAAAATACATTACAAAACTAGAGTAATTAAAATAGTATAGTATTAACATAAAGACAGATATACAGAACAATGTAACACAACACAGAATCCAGAAATAAACTCACCTATATACAGTCAGGTGATCTTCAACTAGAGTGCCAAGAATATGCCATGGGGAAATAACTGTTTCTTCAACAAATGATGCTGGGAAAACTGGGTATCTACTGGCTCAAGAACGAAATTGGTCCCTCATCTATCACCATACACAAAAATCAACTCAAAATATCACCTCACACTTGTCAGAATGTCTAGCATAAAACAAAAACACCACCACCAAAAGATACTGCTGGCAATGTTTCGGAGAAACAGGAACCTCACCTTTTACATGGTTAGTAGGAATGTAAAAGGGTGTAGCTGCTATGGAAAATAGTATGGTGCCATTAAAAATCATATGACATATGAGGGAATTATACTAAATGAAATAAGTCAGTCACAGAAGGACACATACAGCACAATTCCACTTAACATGAAGTATCTAAACCAGCTAAACTTACAGAAGTACAAAAAACAGAATGATGGTTGTCAGGTGATGGAGGGTGGAGGAAACAGGGAGTTGTTCTATAAAATTACCATCATGCGAGATGAATAAATTCTGGTGATCTTCTATATAACATAGTGTCTATAGCTACTGATATAGTATTGTGCATGTAACAATTTGTTAAGTGAATAAGCAGATCTCGCATTAAATTTTCTTACTAACAAAGGGACATAAGGAAACTTTTGAAGGTGAGGTATATGTTTATTACCTTAAGTGCGGTAATCACATGTGTATGCATATGTCCCAACTCATCAAATTGTATATATTAACTATACGCAGTTTTTTGTATATCAATTTTACCTCAATGAAGTTATAGATTTATTTATATATACTAAATACATATGTATATATATTTTCATGCACACATACCCCTATGCATATATGAAGAAGAGGGAAGTCCCTGCAGCTACCTCTAATATTAATACTATAACCGGTGTTAGAATTATAATCAAACAGTGGCTCAATTGATATTTTTTGGTTCATTAGTAACATGAATTAATGCCAGAGTTCTTTAAAATTAAACCCTGCAATTATCTGAAGTCAGGCAAATTTTAGAACTTCATTCAGAGAAAACTAATCTTTGAGTACTGATACTTAGTTATTTTTTGTAAATTACTCCAACAATCAGAGACATTAACAATATCACATTATACAGGCAATCAGTCTACAGAGAAATGACGTAAGTCCATTGACCACACAACACAAGTACTGTGTATGGTTATACAGATATGCACATTGTTCCCTGTACAAGGGCACCTGGCTGAGGAAGCAGAAGAGCCTGGAATTGTACACACTTCACTAGTTATGCCATTTCCTGCAGGGTAACCCACAAAAAATATAAAGCAAAATATTACAAAAAAACTTTCAAAAACATTACAATGTCCATCATTAAACTAGTAAAAAATGTACTACTATCAGAGGAAAGTCTCAGGTAGAATCTTAAAGTCAGAATTAATCTAAGGTCATTACCTTACCAATTCCTCATAATGAAATCTACCGTATTTGGACATATCCATGTCCATAAATAGACAATTGAGTAGTTCTGTGTTATAAGCCAAATTATATCACCCTGAAGCTTATGTCTTTTGCAATTATTGCTCTTATACGTGATAATGCTAAAGGATTTTTTAAGACAACTATCATATATTTTTCTCCTCTTCTTCATTGCAAATAAGTTCAGTTCCTTTAATTCATTATTGTATGACATATTTCTAGGCAGTGGCTACTCCAGAGTTTCTATATAGAACGACCTAGAGGACTTAACTTTCCTTTGTAGAGCAAACATACCTGTTTCTACTTAGATTTTACATAACATGATTTTTGTCTCCCTATTAGGTGTCCAATTATACCAAAGATAGATAATAGCATTCACTTGGTTGGTTTCACCACAAATTAAGCTTTTAGCCACTGGCTTATGGATTTTAAACAAACTTTTTTAATTTTATTTTTTTTCTTTGTTTAATTCCTTTTTTTGGTGAGGGATGGCTTTAGTGACACTTTAGGGTGGAAGTGTGAGAGCAAAAAATGCATTTTTTAGCTCTCTAATAGCATCTGGGCTAGTCTCCTTAAAAGGCCATGTCCAGGAAGAAATCAAAACAAGCAAAAACAAATCAGTGTGGAACTAATCCTTCTTACAACAGTGAACTACTATGTTGTATTTAACTTACAATGATTAAAAACTCTGTTATATTCTCCCTAACCAGCTGCTGTCTACTCAGGTTTCTAGACATGTGTACATTTCATGTTTTAACTTAAATATAAACTGGTTTTATTTATGTAACTAATGTTGGATTATATGTTTTTTTACAAAGTCAAATACATGTTCAGTTAGGTAGATGAAGGACTCACTTTCTTTTTTAGTTATTAGAATAAAGATTCTAAGGGTAAATAAAATGAACTAAAATATTATGGTTTTAATGTTTTTATTTTTCAGAGAGAGAGAGGATGAGAAGAGGGAAGGGCAGAGAGAGAGAGGGAGACAGAATCCGAAGCAGGGTCCAGGCTCTGAGCTGTCAGCAAAGAGCCCAATTTGGGTCTTGAAATTGTGAACTGTTAGATTATGACGTAAGCCAAAGTCAGACGCTTAACTGACTGAGTTGTTTAGGCATCCAATAAATTAAAATATTCAATAATATTATCTGTCAGGAAGTCCTACAGGTAGAATATTTCATATTTTCCTGGCTGTCTTTTCCTATTAAAGCTCTAACAAACTAAAAGGAACTTAAATTTTAATAACATTACAAATGAAAAATGCATTCAGAAAAAAATGTGAACTTAATTTTTAAATGATCATGACAATTTTTCTAATTTAAAGTAAACTTTTACACTTTTCTGTGCTTTCTAATTCTCCCACCTCAATAAAACTGATGAGTTGCATAATAAAAAAAAAATAATGTTTTCAATTTAAAAAAATTAAGAAATAGCAAATCATCGGTTTGAGAAAATCAACTAGAAATCTCTGCACGTAGTATCACTTGAGACATTTTAAGAAAAATGTATCCAATTTCCGACATCATTTTTATGGCTCACTACATAGGTACTTTTTATAGGCTATTAATTAATGGGTTTTCATGAAAATAGCGAATTACTGGTTAACCTGAAAATAAATCTGGGTAACTATAGGCATGTTTTGAGTTTACAGTAACATTTTAGAGCCTTGGGGACAAGTATTGAGGAGTAAATCTGTTCTGATTTCTAATGCCAGTGAATTCCTTTGTGGCAACTTTTAAACCACAGGAATTATCCCATTTGGAGACTATAATTCTCTTATAAGATGTGCTTTCCAATTAAAAACCACATCACAGAAAGGCATGTCAGTAAACATTATGGCCCCATGGATAAACCTAGGTGGAAGATTTAAATGCTCATTAAGAAGGTAGCTTATTTACATTAGATTTACAAATTTACAAATAAATTCTAGCAGTAAAGGAATGGCCTACTGTAGTAAAGAATATAGCAAAAGCTTCAGATGAACCATACGCTTAAAGTATTTTAGAGCTAAAAAGGAATTTCAGAGCTCACTTAAGAGGTATACAGAAACCCCTTCATTTTATAGAAGTAAAGTGACTTTCCGGGGCATAAAAATTATATAAATATTTATATTTTTTATAAATAAAAATGTATTTCCATAAGTGGAAATTGGACTTCTGCACTTTTCCTCTTTTAATTTGCCTCATCTCTAGAAAATATAAAACAACATCCTAACAAGACACCACCACCGTCACAGACTGTCACAAAACTGGTTTTCAGTATATGAATGCAACATACACACTATTATCATCTCTGTCACCTCTGTGACCTGGTAGTTTGACTATGTCCCTAAGAATAAGGAACAAGACAAACAGCCATAATGACATCCTCTTCCTTCCACTCCCCAACAAATCAAGGTGCCTTCAAAGGTCAATCATTTAATTATTTAAAAAAATATATTTTATTTTTTTATTTTTTTTTAATTTTTTTTAATGTTTTATTTATTTCTAGGAGAGAGAGAGAGACAGCGTGAGCAGGGGAGGGTCAGAGAGAGAGGGAGTCACAGACTGAAACAGGCTCCAGGCTCTGAGCTGGCAGTCAGCACAGAGCCCGACGCGGGGCTCGAACCCACGAACCGCGAGATCATGACCTAAGCGAAAGTCGGACGCTTAACCGACTAAGCCACCCAGGCGCCCCTAAAAAAATATATTTTAAATACAGTTTGTACTTCATGGATATCTACCTGGCATACATACAACTGAATGCTGTCAGTAGCCTAAGAAACTCCTCTGCTCATTATTCCCAGACAGATGTAAACAAATGTATTGGAGGCCATTATTAAGATTATCAAAAAGATTCTTTACAAAAGTATTGTTATAAATGTTTTAACATTTTTTAAATGTTTATTTATTTTTTGAGAGAGATACAGAGCATGAGCAGGGGAAAGGCAGAGAGAGAGGGAGACAGAGAATCCAAACCAGGCTCCAAGCTCTGAGCTGTCAGCACAGAGCCCAACACAAGGCTTGAATTCGTGAACTATGAGACAGAGACCTAAGCCGAAGTCAGACATTCAACTGACTTAGCCACCCAAGCACTCCTTAAATGTTTTAATATTTAATTACCTTTACCAAAAGCTAGATTGAATACTAATACCTCCAATGGTTGGATTCTCATCTAGAAGATAAAACCATATTCTCTGACTCCAAAATCTGGGGGCTAAGGGGCTTTTTCAGGCTTAAAACTTCTAAACATAAATGTGTCAATGCCATGTTCCAGAAACTTGCACCATAGAATATCTCAAGTTTTGGGGGGAAATACAGGAGTACTCAATGCATGTTAAATATTATGTGAACTAGTAGCTTAAGCTAGTTCCCATTTCTTTTTTCTTCTTTTTTTTTTTTTTTACAAATAGTTTATTGTCAAATTAGTTTCCACATAACACCCAGTGCTCATCCCCACAAGTGTCCTCCTCCATGCCCATCCCTCCCCCACATCCATCAGTCCTCAGTTTTTGTCAGCATTCAAGAGTCTCTCATGGTTTGCCTCTCTCCCTTTCCCCCACTATATCCCCCTTTTTCTCCCCCTTGTTCCTCAGTTAAGTTCCTCCTAATCCTCCTATACGTGCAAACATATATTTGTCCTTCTCTGCCTGACTTATTTCGCTCAGCATAACACCCTCAAGGTCCATCCATGTTGCTACACATGGCCAGATTTCATTCTTTCTCATTGCCATGGAGTATTCCATCATATAGATAAACCACATCTTCTTGATCCATTCGTCCGTTGATGGACACTTAGGCTCTTTCCATGTTTTAGCTATTGTGGAGAGTGCTGCTATGAACATTGGGGTACATGTGCTCCTATGTATCAGCACTTCTGTATCCCTTGGGTAAATTCCTACCAGTGCTATTGCTGGGTCATAGGGGAGTTCTATTGTTAGTTTCCTTAGGAACCTCCACACTGTTTTCCAGAGGGGCTGTACCAGTTTGCATTCCCACCAACAGTGTAGGAGGGTGCCCGTTTCTCCACATCCTCGCCAGCATCTAGAGTTCTCTGATTTGCTCATTGTAGCCACTCTGACTGGCATGAGGTGGTCTCTCAGTGTGGTTTTGACTTGTATTTCCCTGTTGAGGAGGGATGCTGAGCATCGTTTCATGTGTCTGTTGGCCATCTGGATATCCACTTTGGAGAAGTGTCTGTTCATATCTTCTGCCCATTTCTTCACTGGGTTGTTTGTTTTTTGGGTGTGGAGTTTGGTGAGTTCCTTATAGATTTTGGATATTAACCCTTTATCTGATATGTCATTTGCAGGCTAGTTCCCATATCTGACATGAAACTGTATGAAAATCAGTGTGAAAAAGGATATGAGGGTGGTGGTATCCAATGTGATACCAAGATGTAAAAAGCTGTGCAGTGCCTAACAGGTGCTCAGATCCTATAAGTAATGATGATTATTTTAAAAAGAAATTAAAATATCTTTTTTCTTTCAATTTATGTCTATTTTTTAATGGCTATTAAATTGTTAGATCATAGACACTTATTTAGCTGTTTGGACCTAGCTATATAACAGAACTGTTATGGTTTTGTTTGTTTTTGTCAAGTGGCTCCAGAAAGAAATAACCAAGATACGTGGATCTGTGAACTGAGACAGTTTGAGAAACTCTGTGTTAATGTAAAAAGGAGATATATATACTGAATGGCTTAAAGGTTACATGAAAACTTGGTAATAAAATAATAAGACTAAAATCCCTAGTCATAAACACAGATATGCCTGAAATTATAAATCACAGACTCACTATTATCATGGATTTAGCTAGTTGGCATATCACTTTGTAATATAAAACACTGAATCAGACTATAGTTTTTAGAGTTAAACAGCTTTAGGTTCAAAACCATTTTGCCGTGTTAACCATGCACATTGGCTCTTTAAATCTGCTTCCTCATATGTAATAATGGCAATAATAATTACTTGCTTTATATTAGGTACTATAAAGGTTAAATGAAATAATGCATGAAAACTATACCTGACACTTAAGTGCTCAGTAAAGTATTAGCTCTCATTATCACATTTATCATCATTATTCAAATATACTCTTTGGAGAGTTGCACTTCCAGCTTAACAAACTAGGTACTCTAGACCAATCCTACCAGAAGTATGCCTTAAAAAGGTGGATAGAATATTTAAAAACAAAACTTTTAAGGCACAGAGGCTAGTGAGGTAGTAAACAAATCATAATTAGGAAAGGAAGTCAAGTCAGAGAGGCACTTGAAGGCAATTTTGTGCTCAAGACGTCTATCAACATCAAAAACATGGTTGAGAGGCCAAAAGGAGATCAGAGTTTTAATAAATTTATAGTGCTGGGGCATAAAAATTAACATTCAAAACTTACCCAGGAGAATATAAAGCTTGGTATGGGTTGGGACCTCAAAGGATTATACCCTCAGTTCAGCTTTCCTTATGGAAATAAAAAGAAGATTTTTCTTCAAAAAAAAAAAAAAGAGGGAACAGAGGTTTCTCTTTAAAATCTCTCCAAAGAGATTACAGTATGCCCAGATTCAGGTTACATCATTAATTAGTGGAGAGTTTCATTCATATTAGCATTCAGCCTCCACAGTGTCAAGCTGCATGGTCTCTGTTTTCCCTTTCTTTCTTTCTTCTCTATCTTTCTTTCTTGGTCATTTGTTATTACAGAATAATTATGAGGGGCACCTGAGTGGCTCAGGTGGTTAAGCATCTGATTCGGCTCAAGTTATGAACTCCCAGTTTGTGATTTCAAGCCTCATGTTGGGCTATGTGCGGACACCTCAGGGCCTGGAGCCTGCTTCAGGTTCTGTATCTCCCTCTCCCCTCCCCCATTCACACTCTGATTCACTGTCAACAATAAACACTAAAAAATTAAAAATAAAAGATTTTAAAAGAATAATTATGAGTCTCCAATACTCAAGAGGAGCGCCTGGGTGGCTCGGTCAGTTAAGCATTTGACTTTGGCTCAGGTCATGATCTTGGTGCATGAGTTTGAGCCCTGCATTGGGCTCCCTGCTGACATCTCAGAGCCTGCAGCCTGCTTCACATTCTATTTCTCCCTTTATCTCTGCCCCTCCCCTGCTGGTGCTCTGTCTGTCTCTCTCTCTCAAAAATAAGTAACATTTTTAAAAAATTAAAAAGAAAAAAAAGAACTCTTCACCTCAAACTTTTCCAGTTATATGAGTCCACTTTGAAATGTATTTTTTTTTCTACTTTTACTTCAGTCTGAAAGTTTTCTAATCTTTCATCCATCTTTGACTCTAAGCATTTGTGGAGGAGAAACACTGATCTCTACTGAGCAAGGAAAAACATCATTCTTCAATTAGAGCTGCATTAATCAGTAGGATGTTCAGTTTCCCAATGTTATACTGTCATGCTAAACTAATCCAAGTTCCCTTCTTATCTTGCTTAATGTTGTCAATGACTCACTGACCTAAGTGAAAGGGCAGGGGATGACAGAGAGAGAGAGAGAATCCCAAGTAGGCTCCACACCAAGAGTGCAGAGCCCTGAGATAATGACGTGAGCTAAAATCATGAGTTGAATGCTTAACAGACGGAGCCACCCAGGTGTCCCCCCTTTCCTTTTTTACCATAAATTTCTCATATTGATACTTATCAAATCAGATGATATGTTCATATGTCTTGCCTTTAATTGAAAAACTTCTCAACATTTAAAGATTACTTAAAAGTTATAGATTATTTATAAAGAAAATACAATATGATTTCTTTAATATAATACTGTATGCATAAATGCTCTACTATTTACTTTTAAGTGGCTCTGAAAATCACAGCCTAACAGTGGCCATCAGTGACCAGTTTAAAGTTAAAGCAAGAATTAAGAAGAATAAACTTAAAATATCCAATGTAGTGGCTTGGAAAAAGAAAGAAAAAAGTATAAGAACAAAATTAGGAGGGCAAAGTCATTTGTCTTACAATAAAACTCATTCCTATTTTCCCATATAAAATTACAATTTCCACATAACTTGTTGAGCCAAAAAAGTTTAATAGCAGCCCCACAGAAATGATTATGTCCTTTTCTACATCTTTTGTCTCGTGTTGAGATTAACATTCAAAAGCAATACAAGAACTTAATAAATATAGTAGGGTATTAATTATAATACCAATAGCAGAGGCATCAGCTAACATTACTAAATGTTTACTATATACCAGATTGTGCTAAAAACATTTTATGAATCATCATATTTTAAAAATATTTATTGAAGTGTAATTAACATACAGTGTTACTTTATTTTCAGAGGTAGAAGATAATGATTCAACAATTCCATACAGTATTTCATGCTCATCACAATAAGTATAGTCATCATCATATAAATCACCATATTTAATCCTCCTAATGCCTCTATTAGATACATATTATTACTAGCCCCATTTAATAGAGAAAAAAATTTAGAGGAATTGAGAAACATGTCCAAAATGAGACAGCTTGTAAATGATTCAAATGGGATTTAAACCCAGGAAGACAGGAGAAGAGTACACTTAGAAATTTTTCAAAAACATAATAAGAGCATGTTGTAATTTTATAATTA
Source organism: Proteles cristata cristata (assembly GCA_017311185.1). Classification (NCBI taxonomy): domain Eukaryota; kingdom Metazoa; phylum Chordata; class Mammalia; order Carnivora; family Hyaenidae; genus Proteles; species Proteles cristata. The sequence goes on from JAESUZ010004286.1 coordinate 92,968, forward strand.
CTAATTTAAATTAAAGTAAATTTTCCTTTATTCATTATTTACATATATATAGACTGGATAACAGGTCAAGGATACCACAGCAGTGACTACTTGCAAATAAGAATCACATGCTGCCTGAATTACTGAGCCACAGAGCCCCACTCACATTGCATTCTGTGAAGTACTCTTGTCATTGTTCTTGCTTGCCACTCCAACATCAGGAAGAAGTTCAGTGCTTGGAAAGGATCAGGGTGGCATTATCAAAACCACAATCATCTAGTATGTTACTTTGAAAATAAATTTTACTTATAAAGAGATGCTGTATAATTGAACTTTATACTGTTTCTGTTTTTTTTTTTTAATGTGTGCAAATTAAATAAGAACAAAGGGAAAGGCCAAAGATAAAAAGTACTAAAGGTGTGAAAAGTGGGGCACCCAGCTGACTCAGTCAGAAAAGTGTGGGACTCTTGATCTCGGGATGGTGAGTCTGATCCCACGTTGGGTGTAGAGATTAGTAAAAATAAACAAACAAACAGACTTTTTAAAAAGGTGTAGAAAATGATGTAAAAGAAAGAACATGAAAGGGAAATTGTACAAAAAAGGAAAAGAGTAGAAACTAGAAAAAGAAAAGTAGAGTATTTAAGAATGAGAAAGATTACAGAGTAAATGACAAAAGTATATTGCAAACTTACAAAAGTAATTTATACAAGTAAAGGTAAATCATAAAACACACATAGCAAAAATAACAAAAAAGGAGAAAAATCCGTGTCTATGACCATTCTTTTTTTTTTTTTTTTTATGTTTTATTTATTTCTAGGAGAGAGAGAGAGACAGCATGAGCAGGGGAGGGTCAGAGAGAGAGGGAGTCACAGACTAAAACAGGCTCCAGGCTCCGAGCTGGCAGTCAGCACAGAGCCCGACGCGGGGCTCGAACCCACGAACCGTGAGATCATTACCTAAGCGAAAGTCGGACGCTTAACCGACTAAGCCACCCAGGCGCCCCGACCATTCTTTTTTTGTAAGCATCTACTTACTATAGGTCTCATTAGTTTTTTTTAGACGTCTGTTCTTCAGTAGCCATTCAGACCATGCTTACTATTTTGAAGACGAGGAAATTACTAACGTATAGGAGGATTAGGAGGAACTTAACTGAGGAACAAGGGGGAGAAGGGGAGAAATGGTGGGGGAAAAGGAGAGAGGCAAACCATGAGAGACTCTTGAATGCTGACAAAAACTGAGGACTGATGGATGTGGGTGGGGGGATGGGCATGGAGGAGGGCACTTGTAGGGATGAGCACTGGGTGTTATGTGGAAACTAATTTGATAATAAACTATTTGTAAAAAAATAATAAAAATAAAAATGAGGTAGGTTTGACTGTAAAAACAAAAAACAAAAAACGAGATATCCTATTCATTTACTCACATTATCTTTCTCTGTTAACTTTTTTTTAAGTACACAGACTAAAATTCAAGAGCCTAAATGGTTATATGAAATATTAAAAAGTATTTTATTTTATCCTATCTTAAGCATATTTCCTTAATATACTATTAATCACTTTATATTACTCTTCCACAATATAACATTAGAGCACATACTTCCTTTCACAGTTAAATATATTACTTACAACTGGCAAAAGTTATGAGCTATTTCCAACTTGCCAATAATTATATTTGTTATAATAAAACAAAAATAAAAAAGAATGATGCTTTATTTTGTTAAGGTTTATTTCTTTTTGAGGTGGGGGGAGGAGTGGAGAGAGATAGACAAAGGATCCAAAGTGGGCTCTGAGCTGACAGCAGAGAGCCTGATGTAGGGCTCAAACTCAGGAACTGTGATATCATAACCTGAGCGAGACCAAGAGTTGGACACTTAACCCAGTGAGCCACACAGACACCCCAAGAATGATGTTTTCTTATCTGAAAGTTGTTAAGAGAGTCTTCAAAGTTTCCATCATAAGAAAAAAAAAATTGTAACTATGTATGGTGACAAATGCTAACTACTTATTGTGGTGATTATTTCACAACATACACAAACATCAAATCATGACACTGTACAACTAAAACTAATATAATGTTACATGTCAATTATACCTCTATTTAAAATGCTTTTTAATGTTTATTTTTGAGAGAGAGACAGAGGGCAAGTACAGAAGGAGGAGAGAGAGAGAGAGGGAGACAAGAATCTGAAACAAGCTCCAGGTTCCGTGCTGTCAGAACAGAGCCCGACACAGGGCTCGAACTCACAAACTGTGAGATCATGACCTGAGCCAAAGTCAGATGCTTAACTGAGTGAGTCACCCAGGTGCCCCAATTATACCTCTATTTTAAAAAATGATATTTTCTGGTCTTTTTTGCAAGCTAAAAGTCCTTTATTTATATAAATAAAATTTATGTATAAATATATATAAATATATAAATTTATATAAATAAATAATTTTATATAAGTACCTTATTCATCCTAAAATCTGGAATTTGTTACTTATGAACAAACTTAAGAACAATGCTTTAACACTAAATATTTAATACAAACCCAAATTCAACCAAAAGGATATCTTATTTCACAGAATTAAAAGAATGTGTGATATACTATAGCTTACCCAAAAATATCACTGTTATTCCTTCTAATGCAAATGAATATTTGATTATAAATAAAATTTGCCTTTATAAGACTGTTCACAAACCCACTGATTCACAACTGGGTAAATACATTTTAAATTAACTTCTGAATGGTTGAAAATATGTCCAAGGAACCTAAGTGGAAACACATAAAACACAACTCCTTTTGGAAAAAAATCTTCATTTTATACACGTTCAAGAATAGCCATCCATTCTGTCAAACTAGTTACCAAGGATGCTTGAATACTTCTTGAGTCATCCAGACTTGCTGTAGCACAAAATCAAAATAGTAATGACCTTTCTGTCATTGCAACTGGTTTTAGACATCACTTCAGTTTTTAAAAATTGAGGTGAAATTTTAATATACCAAAGAAGGTACTGCATAATGAAAATGGAATCTGTTTAAATAATCACCCATGTGAACTGTCAATAAATTGTTATGTTAAAAAAAAAACAAAAAATAAAAAGAACTCTGGTCATTAAAGGTAATGATATCTGAGAACATTGTAGGAATAGGCTCTAGAATGTTTCAGAGTCTCACTCAGTCTGGCCTTGAGGAAGAAAGTACAAACAGTCAAGGAGTAACACTGTGACCTGGGATGAATTTCTTGCCATCACTTCTTGGCAATGGATAGACTCCAAAGCTATGACTATATTCTCTGATACTGCCTCACTCCCCTATCATACTCTCAGTAGAAAATTGAGGTGTATCTGAATAGAAAATGAGCCAATCAATGTCAAGGAAATAAATCTTTTCTCTATCCCAAAATATATAATCTTTAAAAAAAAACGGCACAAAGTAAGTAAGAGGCTGAATGAATTTAAAAGATTTATACATGTTTCCATTGCATCTGTGTGTGCTATACTTTAACAAAAATTTACTTTTTATTTTAAAAGTCAGGAAATGAGCTTCAGAGAGGTTCATTAACATACTGCTTATGTTACATGCTCACATGGCATAGTAAAGGTAGAACCTGATACAAACCTGTATCTATCCATCTGTCTGACTCCAAAGACATTAGATGCTTTTGGTGATTATACCATACTGTCTTCGACTCAAATTAAGTACACCAAAAAAATTAATCATTCCATTAAATGCTTAAATCATACATTAAATGCTTATGTGAAATGCACTAGGCATTGTGCTGGGTATGCGAAGCTTGTAACTATACAGTGGTAACAAATTATGCCAATAATTAAAATTTATTTTTGATCATAGACATTGCTATATATGCATAAATAAAAGGTAAGTCCTATACAGAAATGTGCCCTTTGAAGGAATCAAGAAAGGCTTTATGAAGAAAATGGTATCTAGGATAGCTCAAAGGACAGATAAAGTTTACCAGGTAGAGAGAAGGTCTGACAGTGAGAAAACATGAGGGAAACATTTCCAAAGCCATGTGACTGAGAAAGGGCTGGATCTTTAAAAGTAATGGGTTTCAGCATAGCTTTAATGCATATACACAGGAAAATATGCAAGCAAACTTGGCTGAAGCAGATGGGAGTAGAAACTAACAGAACTAATAGAAGCATATAACCATCAAACTTTATGCCAGGAAAAGAAATCAGGATTTCTTCCTGAAAATACTAAGAAATCATTAAACATTTTTGAGTGGAGGAATTACTTGATTAAAGCGATAATTTAGGAACTATTAGTCTGGTAGCAGGGAAGGTGGCAAGAGTCAAAAATCACTTGGAGGATGTTAGCAGAGAGAGGGAAGAGTCAAAACATTAGTTTCAAATCCTGGGTGGACAGAAGAAAGATGACATCAGAAATAGAACTGTGAAAGCTAGCAGCAACAAACAAGGTTCTTAATGTTCTTTGATATTTCGTTTGTTTAGGCTTAGCTAAGGGTGGGGTGATTTTGTTTTTAAAACACTGAATTTAAAGTGGCAGAGTGATATACAAGTATAAATGTCCACAAGACCAACTGGAGAAGTAAGATTAAAACTTGAGAGGGACTGGAGAGTCACCCTATTGAGGATAATAAAATCAATTATGAGGGCAAAAGGGAAATATTAGCATGAAAGCAGTTCTGCGTGTTAAGGTGTAAGAAGAGGATTGACAAAGGAAAAAGAGACCACATTACATTAAAGTGTACAGACCTATTATGGATGATTTAAAGATGTGTAACTTCACTATGTTTTTCATTTTAACCTTAGCTGTTCTCACCCTCATCTACTGTAGAAATAGGAGTGGACATATTCTGGTCACAAAAGATACGGGTTCTACCCTATAGTCTCAGGTAACTAAGTAAAAATAGCACCTGGCCCTTCAGCGCGGGTGTGTGCGTGCGCGCGCAAACACACACACACACACACACACACACACACTCTATATAATTGGATAAAGGTTTTCACAGTAAGGAAAGGAAGCTGTCAAAGAGCCCCTAGATACTACCTGGTGAATAGTTTTGCCAGTTCCTGTCTTGACCAACTGCCAGCAACACTTTTTAAATTAATTGTAACATATGGTCATTAAATTCACAACAAGAATGCATTACAAATAGACCTCTTCTGCACCATAGTTGTATTCACAAGAACTTGCCAGTAAGTATGCTTTTTTAAATTTAAGAGATGCTTTATCTTAATTTCTGATCTTAATTTGGTAGTAATTCAACAATTCAGTTTTCAGTTTATCTACCCTCCAGCCCCAGTTAAGAAGTTAATGTTCTAGAAATAACATTTAATGTATTTTAAAAAACTTACTATTTCAATAGGCCTTGAAGAAATTTTCTATAAAACAAACAAAAATTATTGCTTCCTGGTTTCCATTTTGAAAATCTGAATTTTAGGAAAGGGGTAGTATGAGATTGAGCTAAGTGGCTTTTCACAGAATAAAAATGCCTGTAATTCCATCAAAGTATAGCTTCTATAAATCAAGATATTAAAGCAGAACTAAAGAAATTATTTACTACTATTGAATTTTTTTCAGAGAAATCTAACTGTACCGCAATTAGAAGAAAAAAAAGCTGTGTTGGTAGGAGAAGAAACAGATTCAGAGTGATATATCCTAAACAGTGAAGAATGCATATTAGGTCACACTCTTGGCTTTGCTCAGGTGGGCAGTAAAACATCATCAGCCATGTTAATCCCAAATTTAACTCAAGTTCATGAACATTTACTGAGTACCTACTGAGCCAGGCCTGAAGGAAAGGATGAATAAGTTGACAAGTCAACCAAAAGATATCTAATGCAAAATCAAGACAGATACGAATTTTCTACATTAGTTCTAATTTCAGACTGCAAATCTTAATTTTTGTGTTGGGAAAAGCGCATCACTGTGTCTAGTGTACCAATCCAGGATTTTCATATATCCACACTTTATTGTCATTATGATTTGTATTAGAACTATGTCACCCTAACATACTGGTTCTGGATGAGAAAGACGGTTATCTTATTCGGGATGATGATGATGATGATGATGACAACGGCAATGACAATAACAACACAGATATCTTAAGTACAGTTTCAGGCCTAGCATATTTTATCAAGTACAAGTCTGTTTCCTGTCAACACATTTATGAGGCAAGATATTTTAACTGGGATTCTCCTTAAGAAAAGACCTCATGTGTGAAGGGAAAAATGTTTTGTGAACAGAAGGCAAGGACATACAATGACCATAAATTAATACCCAATGGTAATTTTATAGTTCTCAGCATCTGGTTCTATCAGTACCCTATTTTTTATCCCAGTACCCTATTTTTAAGGCATAGATGATTATAGGTAATTTTCAATTTGATTATGTTCATGAGGAAGGTCTTTAGATCACTTAATACCTCAGATCTAAAAATGAAGGAAAACATACAGACCAAATACAAAATCTTCTGCTTTTCTACCTAGAACACCAATAAATCCAGGAGAAAATTAAATAAAAACACAGATTTTATAGGTCAAATACATAGTCCACTACTTTGGGTCTCATAGGTACATTAATGGTCTGGTACCTAAAAGGCAACAACTGATTACAACTAAATCAGAGCATTTATTGCCAAAGTCTATAATAAACAAAGAGAAAAGGATTAGTGGATAGAGTGCAGGTAAGATGAAAAGTCTCCTGAGGTCTGATATTTGAAGATGGAAGTAACTATGAGCATATAATCCCTGAGGATATATGCAGCAATACTAAAGAGGCCACAGGATGTATAGAAGGCTTGAACTGGGTTAAATGTAAAATGACTATATTTTGACTAGATGATCTGAAAAGTCACCTTCAGCCCTAAATATCAGTTACTTTATACCTTACACTTTTATTGAGGCTGTACCATGTTAAGAGGAACCTTCAGAACCAAGAGGAAAGAATTTAGTGAGAGTAAGAGTAACTACTAAGTTGAAAAATTCAATTTCGGCCTTTTAAAAAACAGTAGAGAGATAAATGACTTTTGCCCATAGAAGACAGAGAGGAAAATGTTTCTGCTTGGGAAATCTATTACTTATAGCTACTTGTTGCCTAAAATTGAGCATAGTACAATGATTTTTAAGTTTATGAGTACAAGGAAATAAAGTGTATTTCATGTTTTGTAAAAAATCTAAAAAGGAATAGTCTTATTCTTAGACTCTTTCTCTGTGCCTTGTCTCCTCAATATTTCTGATTTGATTGGCTCCTTTCAAGCAACAATATGTACAGAAGAGCAATCTAAAACATGAGCTTATATAATTGATTCAAAAACAAGTATGATTAATTTAACTTCATTTGGCTATAAATTCTAATTTTTTTTAAATTCAGAAATTTAGATTTAAAGCTTACTAGATCAAAAACACAATGTCCTTATCAGTAGCAATGAAGTTCTATCTCAGCTAAGGCTTTACTTTTCCCAGTTTTTTGAAGAGCTCTTAACCAACTGAATCTCAAAGTAAATAGCCTTTCCCTTGAAATATAAGTGCAGTTTGTTTAAGTATTAAGTTAAAGCTCTGGTTGTTTTGTCTAAGAAAGCCATCTTCACAAGACAAAAGTATTTGCCTTTGTTTAGGGGTCAGGTCTATGAGTTGCTACTTTTTTCTGTTTACACACTTTAAAAAACATTAGAAATAAAATAAGCTAGTTAACAAAACAAAGTTCTCTTTATTTTAATGAAATTATACTTAAAACAATTTATGGTTCAAAAGATGAGACTTCTTTATTTTAACCATTTAAAAATATTTGGTTCAATAAGTATTCTTGTAAATTTACAAAACCAAGCATTCTTCCAAAAATAATTCATATTAAACCTAATGTATATGTTCCCAAGTTTTGTATTAGGCTTCTCTTATACAGTATAAATCTCTAACACTCATCTCTCATTTATAGAATATATGCAAGTGACACAAACAAATGTAAAGAGAATTTTGTAATGATTATTGAAATGTGATAGTAAACACATATGATCAGACGTATTACTATCCTATTTTAACATATAGACAACATTTTAAAATATAAATAACCAAGTAACTATTCTGAAAACTAATTAAGTAAACACATAAATAGGTGCTATCCACATGTATGTTTCTACTTCATTCTAAAAAGTAGACACTTTGACACATTTTTCATCTGATATATGGGTTCCTATCCACCCAGGGAGTTTTAGACTCTATCAGATTACAAAGAATAGAATTATAAAAACTGTTACCAAGCCACAGCTTCTCGGCTTTTAAACAGAATAAATGGGAGGCACCTGGATGGCTCAGTTAAGCACTGGACTTCCGTTCAGGTCATGATCTCACAGTCCATGAGTTCAAGCCCCACGTCTGGCTCTCTGCTGAAAGTGCAAAACAGAGCCTGAAGCCAGCTTCAGATTCTGTTTCTCCCTCTCTGTCTAGCTCTCCCATGTTCCCATTTTGTATCAAAATTAAATATTAAAAACATTTTTTTAAACAGAACAAATGACATTTTTGTTCATAATTATCTACCAAATGTCCTTGTCATTCCAGAAATTTCTACCCATAGTTATTTTCTAACTTTTTAAATTTCAAATTCAGCTTCACCAAATGCAGTTTTCTACATAACTAGTGTTAAAACAGCAGGTACTAAACATAATATTTGAAAACTGAGTTTTTAATTATAATAATTACATCATAGCAGTCTCTATGGTCAAACATTATTTTCAAACAGGTTAGTCAGTATAACATTAATATTTATTATTTAATAAACTCTAAGGATATTTCTAGATCAGAAATCTAGAGAGAAGAGAATAAATCAGCCAATTATTCAGCTATTCATTAAGAGCCAGATGGGTTTTATTTTGAAGTAACCAGTGACATATTCAAATATTTGGCCTAAAATTTTTCATGTTTTATCTAGATATTTACCAAGAGTTTTAATGTATTATTAGGCAATGATTATTTAGCTCAATTTCTAATACTTCTTGAAGTATATCTTACATCTGAAAGAATTAGATAATATACTCAATTTTTCATACTGAGTCAAATAGTAATACATAATTAAAATGTATTTAGTCTAGGCACTAGGCTCGTGAAATGTTTTATTTCTCTTATTAGCACAAAGAAAGAAATTTTGTTTTATAACTTTGCTACCCTGGAATTGGTAACCCTTTTAAATTCTATTTTAACCATAAAAAAACACTGCGAGGAAACTAAAGTACAGAGGATTTAGTCTTATAAAAGTTGCTCTCCAAATAGTTGAGTGGTGTGCCAGAGGAAAACGTAGGAAACAAAGGCCAAATAAGGAACTTATATGATATGAAGAAGCAGGAAAACCAAAACCAACACTATATATAAATACTAGATGCTTATACTACACTAGAGAATAAGGTAACTATAATGTTTAGCAGCGAAAAGAACTTGTGGCATGAATATTCAGTCAGATAGTAGAAAAGCAAATAAGAGTAAGCTGAGGAAGGTACGTAATAGTGCTGTGCCCAGAAATTTCATACATAATAAAAATTATATGTTAAATATATGTCTAATCTAACTCATTAGGATAAGACAGTTATAATTTTTTTAAATGATGGCCATGAATACTTTCACATAGCTTTTTCACATATCTTACCAAATCTTCAAAACAACTCTCAGTTAAGTAGTTTAATATTATGAAACATAACAAAAGAAATATATAATACTTATGCTTCATATAAAACAAATAAGAAAAGTAGATCATCTTATAGTTAGAGAATCCATAAAAACATAAAATATATAGCTCAGCCATCTGTGTCTCAGGAGCACTGATGCAAAAAATAAATGTGAGTTTCTGTTTGCTTCTGAGTAATAATACACAAGTACCTCTTCTCTTCGAGCTGCTCATCCTCTATCTTCCCTTAGTCATGCAATTCAGTTTATTTGGCATATTCTTTGTCCTTTCTGTCAACCCTGCTTCTGTTCAATTTCAATTTCCCTCTTAAAGCCTTCCCCAATGAATCCAATCTACTCAATTTTTTTCCTTCTGTGTATACTGCAATTAGGAAAATCCCAAAACTAGGTTTTATTACAAAATTTCATTTGCAAATCAGTTGTTTGAAAATTAGAATGGTGTTTTATGTAAGAAAACGTGTTATAAAATTTCCAGACTTTGAATAAAAAAGCCTTTTAAACTTACAATAATAGAAATACCATTTGAGGTGAAAAGTAGCAGAAAATTATTTCCTAATATTATTATAGCTGATAACAAATGTTAGTGTTGATTCAATTAGCAGAACATGAGGGAACATACCAGGTCCTGTATTGATTATCAATAGAATTTTTGGATGCCTTCTGGAAGGACTTTCAAAGTCTAACTGCAGTGTACAACAACAACAACAACAAAACAAAAGTTAACATCATAGGCTTTAGGCTGATGTCCTTAGAAAGGCCTGTGTGTAAGGTTGGCCTCTGGCTGGTTTCTGGGAATTGTGATTTCAGGAGCGTTATGCCATTCACATAGTGGCTCACTATACCTAAACTGTTTGTACAAACAATATGGTTTATACTTAACATCTGCTTTCCATCCAGGAGTTTGAATTTTGGTATATACTAGGCAAAGGGCATCTACATGATCAGCCTCCTAAAAAAACCTTTTGACACTGAGCTCAAATGGGCTTCCCTGGTGGATGTTTCACATTTGTTATCACAAGTAATTGCGGGTGTAATTTATTGCAATTCGTGTGACTCTACTAAGGGCTCTTGGTAGCTTAAACTTCCATTTCTCCAGACTTCCTCCTGTAAGCCTTTGCCCTTTTCTTCCATCCTTTCCTTGCCTCTTCTTTCTTTATAAGCTTTTGCTATAATAATTCTATCAGTGAGTGTGACTATATGCCAAGTTCTGTGAGTCTTTCTAGCAAATCACTGTATTTTGGGGGGTTGCTGGACCCCAATCCCAGGATATTACTATATTTTGTCTCATTTCCATTAAATGTATGACTATTTCATTCTTAATATAAGTAAAGTAGTCATTGTATTCTTATCCTTTTCATTTGTGATTAAGGTTGTTCAATGAGGTTCTTTATAAGAGGATGAGCAAGAGAGAAAGGTTTTAGTAAATAACTAAACCATATTTAGGAAAGAAGAAAAGTTAAATAAGATGTATGTATATATGAGGGGAAAAATACTGCTTGAAATAGAATAAACTGAAATGTGATTTGAGAAAAGGGTTCAAGGTAAGGAAGGAAAGGAAGGAAACCTGGAACATTTCTATGAAGAAGAAAGCAGTGGTAGATGCAGATATGAGTCCAGTAATTCACTGTGTTTGCCACCATCCTGGTACAGAACATTCTGGTTGTCAAGTCCCTATGAAAGACGATTACTGACATCTGAAGTACAAGTAGATGAGTCCTTAATAAATACTTGTTAACTAAGCTTAACCTTCTCCTAAAATAGCGACACAGTCACCTAATTTTCCCCCAAAAAATCAAGAGATATTCTTTTCGGATAAGTTTTTTAAAAATGCCTAATGACAAGATGCCTAGAAACGTTACAGCAAACTTATTGGAAACAAAAAAGAAATAAAGGTCACATATCAAAAATTCAGAGCTTAAAATAATCAAATGGTAGCAAATAATATTTTACATGAACAACTAAGAGTTGAAAAAGATCTTGAAAGGTAAAAAAAGATAACTTGCGATAAGAAAATTCTGACCACAAAGAAAAACAGGGAAGTCTATGAAAGAGAGCATGAGGTTCAAATTAGAAGTTAGCTAAAGCAAAACACAATTCAAGCCCTTACCACAATTTTAAACCAATAATAAAATGTTCTTTAAATACATCAAAAACAGGAAGTCAGATAGATTATAGCTGGTCCACTTAGTCTTGGTGAAAATAAATGCACTCGTGATTGGAAAGTAAATAAGAAAAGGTTATTAATAAAATCACAATTTGTATAGACTTTTACATTTCTCAGAGATCATTTACACACCATACCTCAACTGAGTCTTAAAACAATCCTGTAAGAGGAATGAACATTTTAACATCCCCCTTTAAGAATTAAAAAAAAAAAGAGGTTCATCCATAAGTGATTGATTTTAGATGTATCAACTAATAGAAGAGCTTATATCAGAGCCCAGATTTCTCTATTTCTTAAAAATGGGATTTTCCTTTCCCCACCAATGTATTTCAAACGGTGTCTTTCAGAAGAGGCCTTAGAGATACATTTGGGGTGAGGAGGGAAGTGTTGGAAAGAGGAATTATCAGGCTCTAGCCAGAGATTTAAAAGTAATGTATCAGAAGGAAAATCAAAGTGGAAACTGTGTATCTTTCCAGTCATATGTGTAATCTAGTAAGGATTGTAGGTGATGCAGTTTATTTTTTTTTTATTTATTTTTTTATGTTTTATTTATTTCTAGGAGAGAGAGAGACAGCGTGAGCAGGGGAGGGTCAGAGAGAGAGGGAGTGACAGACTCTGAAAACAGGCTCCAGGCTCTGAGCTGGCAGTCAGCACAGAGCCCGACGCGGGGCTCGAACCCACGAACCGCGAGATCATGACCTAAGCAAAAGTCGGACGCTTAACCGACTAAGCCACCCAGGCACCCCGTAGGTGATGCAGTTTAATAGTGATTACGTATTGAGGGACCAACTCATATCCTTTCCACGTAAGATGTAGAAAGCTAGAAACAGTATTGTTTCCAAACTTACAAACACACAAAAAAGGCAGTTAATCTACAAAATCATAAATTTTCTTGAACCCCTGAGAGGTCATGTAAGTAAAGACAGACACCCCCAAGGAAAAACAGGATGTGAGCACTTGGCTACCTGAAGCAGATGAGAGATGGAATAGAGGCTGGTAAGGACTCAGCAAAAATTGCTAACAAACAGTTGAAGGCTGAGTGTGAACCAGCACAAGGGGAATCCCTGGGAGCCAGAAACATCAGGGAAATGCTCATCTACTCACTGACTCTTCTCAGGTTCCTCACAGGCACTCATAAGAAAAGTTGGGGGGGCGGGGGAAAGACTGGAGAGACCTCCTTCAAATAGCAGGCCTGGAGGACAGGAAAAGCAGCTACTGTGAAAAAAGCACAAAGCCCCACCCAGTCCCCTTCCCCCCAAAAAACAAAACAAAACAAAACCAAAAAAACCACCTTAACTAATGATGAAAGGTCAAAAACCCCTGTAGCCCTCAGGGCACAGGTGAAACTTCAAAGCTGAGGGAAGAGAACAGAAAAAAAGCCTTCCATCCCTGGAGGGAAAGGAAGGAAAAAGTCCTGAATTTACTACTAGTGATCCTCCACCACTGGGATAAGACAGGATTACCCAGAAGGTGTACCCAGAGTCACCCTCTGTCCTATACTGCCAGGCCAGCAATCATCGAGTAACAAATAGAGTCCACTTCTAGGGAAGGTGCCAGATAGTAAGAAGAGACTCTGTGTAAGACTCAGAACAAATTAAAGACTTGGAGCTGAAGGCAGACCAGATATTGAGTAAAACCCTAGAGCAAACCAGCCTCTACTCTGAATACAAAGCAATGCTAGAGAAATCTGAAGCCCACGATGAACTAATACCAAAGCAACAACAAAACCCAAGCCCAGCAAAAACCCTGTCTACATTAACTGCTCTCCCAATACATGAAAGGACTAGAAAAAAAAAGGAGGCATGCCAATTTCTAAGCTGTATAAAATTTACCTCAGTCTCCATTGTCCTAAACAAGATGTTTAGCTTTCAGCCAAAAAGTACAAGACATATGAAAAAAGAAGAAAAAAAAAAAGACCAAAAGAAAAAAAAGTCACATAGTCAACCAACAAAGAAACAAACTGATATGAGAAAGTTATTGGCATTATCAGGCAGGAAATTTAATTTCAAGAATCTATGATTAATATGCTAATATATTGTAGTGTAAAAACGTGGACCAAGAGCCAGGACAAACGGGAAATTTCAGTAGAAAGATGGAAACTATAAAGGAAAATCAAATCAAATCAAAACCTGTAAATAAAAACATAGTAACAGAGATAAAGGATGCCTTTGACAAAGTCATCAGTAAACTCAACACAGTGAGGAAACCATCAGTCAACCTGAAAATAAGTAAAACAAAAGCACTCACAATGAAACACAGAGAGTAAACTAAAAAAACACAATTAACAAAATAAAAAAACACAAGTATGAATAAAAAAGAGAACAGATCACTCAAGTGCTATGTGACTATATAAAAGACTAACATTCCTGTAAGGAAAAGAGGAAAACAAAAGAATAGAGAAAAAATATTTGAAGATATTTGAATAGCTTAAAACTTTTCATAATTAGTAAAATATAACAAAACATAGGTCCAACTTGATCAGAAAACATAAAACAGGAAAAGTATCATATCTAGATGTGTTGTATTCAAATCCCATGATATTTAAAAAAAAATCACTTGATGGCATCCAGAAAAAAAAGAAAAAAGGAATTACAACAAACTTCTAATCATAACTTGTCATACAGAAGATAATGGAGTGATACCTTTTATAGAGGTATCAAATATCATGGAGTAGAGACCAGCCAACCCCACTACACCCTACCTAAATTCCTCAACCAAAGAATCCATCAGTATAAGAAACAATTGGTCTACACCATTATGTTCTTGGGATAATTTTGTTACAAAGACACAGGAAATGAAACAACAGTCTATACATCCCTACCTCTAGTTTTGTTTCCTCCAACTCACCCTGATACTTGAGTGAACTTTGTGTGTGTTTCAGATTTTTTTTAAATAAATTAAGTTTATTTATTTATTTTGAGAGAGAAAGTGAGTGCATGCATGTATGTGCACACAAGTCACAAGAGGAGCAGAGAGCCAGGGACAGATAAAATCTCAGCAGGCTCTGTGTTCTCAGCATGGAGTCTGATGGGGGGTACTCTATCTCAGGAACTGTGAGATCATGACCTGAGCTGAGATCAAGAATCGGATGCTTAACTCACTGAGCCACCCAGGTGCCCCCTGAATTGACTTTTTAAAAACACAAGTCTGACCCTCTATAAACTCAAAATCCCTAGCAGCTCCAATTTGCCTTCAAGAAAAATCAAAACTTAACATTCTTCAAAATCCTCTCTAATCTGGTCCCTGCCTACTGATCTAGCTTCATCCCTCAAGCACCCCTCATACCTTTTGTTCTAGCCATATCAAGCTATAAGAAATCTCTTAAATATGCATATTTAGTCTTACTTCTGTACTTGTATGACTTACTAATATTAGAGATGTTTCCTTTTGGTCAAACCCTACTTAGATTCTTAATCACAAAAACTAGAACCTCTCCCTCATGAGAATGCAAAGAAATCTGACTGTCTTTATTCTCTAAACAGGTATAGTACCAAGCAGTAACCTGGTATTAACATCGCTGCTCTTACTCTTCTTTGGAGAGGAAATCTTAAATCATCTGAAAAATCCAGGACCCCACAGTGGGGTTGCCTTTCTGGAATGTATAGCAAAGGGAGTGCCTGATAGCCTGACATCTGAAGGTGACCTTTTGCCAATGGGACCACTGTTAGGAGAAAGGAAAGATGCCTACCTCTTTTTAACCATCATTCTAGGTTAGTGATGTTTCTTTAGCCAATTAGAAGTCCCTTACATCATTAAAGGTTTTATAATGAATCCAGTCATAAATTTTTATGATTTTGTATACATATGAATTATGTATTTTAAATACATCATTATACTTTTTTCAATACTGAAAGGAGTTTCTATTTCCCTCCTATTCTTCAATAAAAACACTTTTAACAAAAACAAATGAGCATAATTTTTAGACCAGCAGGGCCTTTTTTCACAGGGATGTTGAAAATATTAAATTTTACTAACTTCTAGGACAAGTCACAAAGACCTCATAGAAATTTGCTTATAAACAAAAGAAAGTGGTCAAAGCCTGTAGATATCATGAAGGTTGGGGAAGGAGAGAGAAAGGAAAAAAAGAGAAAGATAGACAGACAGACTGCCTTCTGTCTCAAGACAGAATTTTTTAAAGGACAAAAACTTTTGTACATGCTGCTTCTTTCAATTATTCTTTCAACTAATTCCAAAACTGTCTGTCAAAATTCAGGTAGAAATCTCTGCTTTTCAGTCACCATCAAATATGATTAGTGGCCGACTACATTCTAGGCACTACAGTAGGCAGTGGGAGACAGAGGAGAACATGACTTCAAGTTTTCTGCACTCATAAAATTTAACAAATTCTAATCCCCTCCAAAGCTCCTCCTGTAAGTCTTCTCTCAACTGTGCACACTAAGTTTTAAGCCCACCTCCCAAATGTTTCCATAATATGCTGTTTATTTTTTGGTCAGAGCACATTTTATTGTAATCATCTTTTGACTTATGTCCACTATGAGACAGGAGCTCTTTAAACACTGGCACTCTGTTTTATTTCTGTATCTTCATCACTCAGGCTTGTGTCTGGCAAGGTCAATAAATACATTTTTAATTAAAGAAAGAACAAAATAAAAGAAAGTGTTGAGATAGTCTGCCTTTTTAAAAATAAAAGATGTATATTAGATGCCAGATATCTAAGATAAATCACACATATTAATAATTTTTAGATATTTCTATCATGAATGACATATAATGCATAACATATACTAAGGTACTACAGAGTTAAAGATCTTAGTTAGGAAATAAAATCTACAGCAATGTTTCATAATAATTTAGGCACTGTTATAAATATTTTAGAATCACAGGAGAAGATTGTAAGAAACAGCCGAGTATATGAGATAAGAAGAAAGGGAGGGAGAAACCAGAAATAATCTAGTAATCACAAATTTAAAAAGGAAAAATACTAAATTCCTTACAAATTATTTTGCCTATTTTTCTTACCACAGCAAGAAAACAGTATAGTAGAATAGATATTAAAGTACTACAGAAAGGCAATTCTCTCCTTCAGAAATGTGTTCCTTATAACTTTTCAGACTCTGATTAAATACGCTAAAAAATAGAGAATAAAAATATCAACATTTAGGGTATACATATTTAAAATATAAAAACAAAAGGTATAACACTATTATCACATCTTTCTACAAACAACACAAACAAATGAAGTATTTATATCAGTGGGTTTTTAGTTTTTTGTTTTTTTAAAAAAAAAAAAAAAAAAAGCTTCCTTGCACAAGCAAGGAAGGGGCAGAGAAAGAGTCCCAAGCAGGCTCTGTGCTGTCAGCATGGAGCCTCACAAGAGGCTCGAACTCACAAACCATGAGATCATTACTTGAACAGAAATCAAGAGCTGGACGCTGAACTTGCATCATCCAGGCACCCCCAGGACGACAGAATTGCTTTAAAAAGCTTTATAGGTTTCTTATGTTTCAAAAACATTTCATAAGCCCACTCATTCAGGCAAATGCCATGCCCACAGATGTCGGAAATAAGTTTTTCTCTATCTTGGGGTCTCTGTAAGGCTGCTGTGGGACAAGGCCCTGAAGCCTTTTTGTTTAACAGAGAAAAACTGGAAGTTGTGCCATTAAGATTCCCAGAAGGTTTTTTGTGTGTCTACAAGAGTCCATGAGGGTCATCTCAAATTATTCTGAGATTTTAAAAAAGGTTTGATAGTTACACCTTAGTTTCATTTTTACCTTGAGGTCAAATTTTCAAAACTTTGCTCTTTTGATCTTTATTCTTAGGCCCTTTCTCCTGTGATAACCTTTGCAGGCTGGAAAAACTTTTCCTGAGCCCTTTACATTTCTTTCAAATTCTGCTTGAAAACAAGAATTTCCTTTTTAACTCATCTCTCTCCACCCACATCTCATGAGGTATTGCTAAAAGAAACAGTTGAAAACACTTTAGACATTCTTCATAATACCCTCCTTTGCCAGATGTCTCAGTTCTCTAAGTACATTTTTTTATTTTCCATGTGACCGTAGGTGTACAGTTTTCCTAACTTTCTGCCACTAGATAACAAAGATATTCTTATTTTCAGTTTCAAATAATATTGGCATCACTTTCTTTAAAGCCCTCACCAATAGGCTCCATGAATCTATTTCAAGTTTCATGATTTCTTGTCCACCCACCAACTGATCCTATGTCCTTTTCATTTTTGTTACAGTAGCACCCCACTTCCAGATATTAAGTTCTGTTCTCATTTTCTACTGCTGCATAACAAATCATCCCCAAATTAGTAGCAGATAAAATAACAACTCTTTTATTATGCTGATGGGTTGTATAATTCAGAACTTTAGACAGTGAAAAGTGCAAATGGTCATCTCTGCCATACTCCATGATATCTGTACTTGAGTTGGGAAGACTCAAACAGCTAGGGGCTTCTTCATCAACGGCTCTTCCTCAGATGACTGGAAGGTTTAGAGACAGCTGATCTTGGGACTGGATTTCTCATAGAATGGTGATACAGTTTTAAGAGGGAGGATTCTGAAAAGGAACAGCTAAAAAGCAAGCATTCCAAGAGACCAAAGCAAAAGATTCAATACTTCTTCTAATCTAGCCTCAGAAGTCACATAACATCACTTCCCTCATATTTTACTGATTAGAAGCAAGTCACTAAGGTCAGCTCAGATTCAAGGGAAAGGAAATTGGAGTCCAGCTCTTGATGGAAGAGTGACAAGATCACAAGCAGCAGAATATGGGAGATGGGAGATACTGTCACCATCTTTGAAAAATTTAAGAAGTCACAATGGATATGAAAAGACTGATCAGGCTCAAGAGGAAAAAACATTGAGGCTTCAACCACTAACAACTCTCCTGAAATGATAATAATATGTACCACAAAAAAAAAAGCTATAATCATTTCTCAAAAAACTTATAAACTAGAAATTATGACAATTATTTGTTATTGGGTTCACTGTTTATCATGATAAAAACTGTTTTTATTAGTTAAATTTTATGAAAATGGTTCTATGGCCTCTATTATACTATCATTTTGAAAAAATATATATGAAAATATATGTATATACTTATATGTGAATATATTATATATATAATGTTATATTAATATATAATATATATTCATATATAAATATATATTTAATATATTATATGTATAATTATATTATGTGTATATATTATATATGTGTAATATATATGAATATATATTACAAATAAGGTTCTGAATGTTCTTCTGAATAGCTTAATGTTATTAAACAGTTTACAGAAATTTTGAACCTGATAATGAAATATGTATATCCCATCATTCAAAATAACTTACCACATTGCACATGAGGAAAAAACATGTTTGGTTTTTTTTGTTTGTCCGTTTTTGGTTTCATTTTTTTTTTTCTTAAGTAAGCTCTACACCCAATGTTGGGCTTGAACTCACAACCCTGAGATCAAGAGTCACCTGCTCTACCAACTGAGCCAGGCATGTATCCCAAAACATGTTGTATTAAACTCTGTACTACTGACACTGTAAGAAGTATAAAAGATGAGTGAACTATTTCAAAAATATAATTTACTATCATTTTCTCTGTCCAGAAAAAGACTATATAACTACCATAATCATAATTTATCAATAAGATGGCCATTATCTTAATATTCACAATTATAACAATTATTTTATGTATGATTAGAAAGAGGGGAAAATGGTTTCAGATAATTAGACCATGGCATGAAACTCTCTTAGTTGTTCATAAGATGGTTATCAATTTCAGAAACGTTTAAAAACTCATGTATTTTTTTAAGACATTAATGTTTAAATATAGTCCTCATTGATTTAACAGGAAAGATGCTATTATATAAAATCTTCACAATTCAACTGATCAAAAGTATAAATATTGTGATATTACCACTTATTTTTGCACAAGTGTGTTGATAAAGCAAAAAAACGAGATCTTTCTTGGTAAATCACTTGACTTCTAACCTGAGAAGAAATTCTTAAATGTTTGGATACATTCTTATCACATCATCAAATAAGTTTGACAAAATGTGGTATTCTTTGTACTGATCTTATTCAAATAATATCAGGAAAATCCATGAGAAAAACAGCCTTAATATTAAAAGGGGAGAGTTTTCTAGAATTATTGGAAATAACTAGCAGGCAGAAAGTTGCAGATTATCCTTTTTCATTCTGAAAATTGTTAGTTGCCAGAAAAACAAAATTTTTTCTATTTTTTTTTTTCTGAGAATAGGGCATAGGTATGGTAAATTACACTCTATTAACTAAACGTCAAATACAAACATGGTACATTAGCTTGCATATTCTTATATTTTTAATAAATTCAATTTGGCCACATGCTCACTCACTCTCTCTCATAAACAAGCAAACAAACAAATAAATAAATATTGTATTTCTCATGGAAAATGAAAATATTAACTGAGAAATCTAACAGCACCTCCTCCAATATTTCAAATTGATAAAAATGTGCTTTTTACTTATTTTTTAATATTCTGGACCAGCATTTGTGAGGTGCCTGGGTGGCTCAGTTGGTGAGTATTCGGCTGGCTGTTAGTTGTAGCTCAAGTGTGACCTCATGATTCCTGGGCCCTGCCTCAGCTCATGCTGTCATGAGGAGCCTACTCAGAACTCTCTCCCTACTCTCTCTGCCCCTCCCCCACTTGTGCATCCATGCTCTCTCTCAAAGTAAATAAACTTAAAAAAATAGAGAGCATTTTTTTTCCACTTAAGATAAAAAGATATAAAGATTTCGTGAGATAAAAATTTAAAGTATTTTAAATTTGATCAATGTTTACAATATATGTGAATTAAAGGGCTGCATTTTTTTTCTCATTAGAACATTAGTTTAATATATAAATTAATCTTGACTTTCAGAACTTTGCTAAATATACAGGTCTTGCCCTCTAATTCCTATTCTCTTTCTTTCTCTAATTTTCATTATGTAGAATTAAGTCTTTTCAAAAATATTTTATTAAGTACAATTTATATTTCTCATTACTTATTTTAAAAGGTGATCCTCAGATGATTCTTTAAAGAAAAACTTCCTCTTTTTAAATAAAAAATGACAAAACCAAAAACCTTAAATTACTGTTTAACCTTTTAAATTAACTCTGACTGAATTCATTGATTCTCCAAAACAGAAAGACAGCTCTTATATTTTTATTCTTGACAGCACCACTAGAGTAAAATAAGTATCTATCTACTTATACTTTACTCAAGGGAAAACATGCACAATTTTCTTTACAAATATTTAATAACAAGATCTATTATTCCATCTTTAGATTTCTAATTAATTTCTATTATTGGTTAAAAATTAATTAATTAGCTAACTAATTAAAAGGGCTTTAGAGAAATTGCAGTCTTTAAAAAGTCCTAAATTTTAAAAATCTATAATAAGTAAATCAACTCTATTTCCCTAAACACCTCCCATTATTGCTATTCTAGTCTTTTGATATGAATAAGGTAAGCAACAGCTGCCTTTGTTCCAGATAGATATTAAAAGCCCATGAGAGCTACATACACATTTAAATTACAGAAATCTATATATAATTATCACTTCTTAAATTTCCTAAAATAAGGGGAAAAAATCCTACTGTCTCTTTTTTACCTCATAGAAAATTAGTGAGATAATTTTTGGCTTGTTTTAATTCAGCCTTGCTATGACTTTAACTCTAAAAGTTTTTTAAAAGAACAAGAAAGAGAAAATATATTACGGTAACTCAAAAGAAAATCAGGTAGAATACAAACAGCCTATTTCACATTTTAAATCTATAACATGGACAGTTTACTGAGGTCAGAAGGGTTAGGAAATCCTCACTAAACAGAATTTTATTTGTACAATTTGTTATGCAAAGGATGTAAGAGGAAAGCCTATCTTTCCCCATTGGTGGAAACTACTAAAGTTTATCAGTGTTTAATAGAATTCAAATTTGGAAAAGAAGCCCAGGAGTTGATTCAGGGAATGGCTGGGAAACAATTGGAACGGGAAGGTCCCTGAGCAAGGGCAATCATTTTTGTTCTGGAAATGAGCATCTCTCAGATAAAAAAGAGGAATCAGTATATGATCCAACTGGATGAACAACTTTGACAGAGTAAAATAGAGGAACTGGCTAAGACCAAGTGAAGATAGTAATAAAATGCAGAAAATTTCCCTCAGTAACACCTGCCATTAAACTTTATTGGCGCCAAAGAAACTAATGCCAAACATTCATTGAAAACACAAAAGCCTAGTTTCCCTCACAGGTATAATTAGCCTGAAAGTCCCAGCAAGTGAAGAAGCTGATGGAAAACTAAACATTAAAGGCAGCTGAAGAGGCAAGAAAAGAACCTTGAGGGACTGTCAGCTAGCAAAGTGCCCTCCTTATTCATTGTGACCTCCAGGCTAAGCCACTTAGAAAGGGAGAGGTTTCTAAGCACACCGTAAGTTTTAAAGGACCAGGCAGAGGTGTCAGCTCTAACCTACCTCGGTCTGAGCTTGAGCTCTCATCCAGTCAAGATAGGAGCTAGGTAAGAATGATTCTCAAACAGGAGACTTAAAATGCCCCACCCACTCCACTTTCCCTCCAAACCCCTCATGTAAATAAGTAATCTAACTTCGAATGTGGACATAGAGATGAAACCACGTAACTTCTATTTCTCACATAAAATCCTGCTGAGATTCCTAATTCTCTGCAAACTTCCCAGTGTTCAAATTGTTATTTTCTGTACGCCTCTGTAGTGAATAAAATTAAAATCCTAGACATAAAGAAAGGAGTAGGCCCTGTGGAAGGAAAAACTGACAAAGGAAAATAGTGAAAAAAGATCAAAGGTTATGTTTATGGTCTGGAAAATATAAAAAGCGTATATAGTTAGGTGACCTGTAATATGATAGGTTTATAGATTTAATTTACAGTAAGCTCCCAATGTCCTTTCACAAGAATATTCCAGGTTAGAGAAAAAAGGAAAGAAGACAGACTTCTATCCCCCAAATTGTAAGCAATAAAGAAGTCATTTTTGATATCTAAAGATTTTCCTTTTCCTTTATGTATTTTGCCTTTTCTCCATAATAAAAATATAAAAGGACTTCAGCTCTGGAATATTTTCCTGTATTTTCTCTTTTCATATCTATCTCAGAACTGACAACGGATTAGGATAATGGTGATAGGAGGGATAAGATAAGGTGATATAGAAGATAAGGTAACAATCAAGGGAAAGCAAGAAGGAGGAATATTGAATGGATCACATATGAGCACGCCTCATGCCTGAAGGATGTACATTCCTTCACCGAATATTAATTAAGTACCAATTAAGCATAAGACACTAGACTATAAAATGAACATGATATATTTTTACAGCCTTTATATATGCTTACTTCCCTTGGGTATGAGAACTTTTACATTACTCTTAATAAGCAATTCAATAGATGATTGCTAAAACAAAGTTGTAATGAAGAAAGAGGGCTAATATATAGAGATTTTCCTATTAATCGAAGTTTCGAAAACTTCTGGAAGAAGTCATGGATCATTTAAGTCCATTTAGTGTTTCTCCTAAACCTGAATCTACTTTTCCCCCTATACAATACATGACTGCTTTCTAAAATGAAATTGTGGCCTATAAAGATCATTCAGGCATTGACAATGCTTGAGTCTCCAGTCTTGCTTCAAACACCATAAACAGCTTCTGAATATCTTAGGGACTCAGCATAGTATATTAACACCAAACGAATTTTATTAGTTGCCCTAGAGTTCAGGTTAGAAGCATCTGAAATAGCAAATTCGGGAAATTTCCTGGGCTATGTAGAACACACCAGTCAAGCTATCTAAGTGAGTCTATCCAGTATGGTAAGTTTTTACCTTTCATTGAGTTGTACTTTCCCCTTGTCTTAATGTTAGCCCCTTCCTTCCTATCACCCCCTAAATGTGAGCATTTTTTTAAACAAATTTCTAAGCCCAGGCCTCAACTCCTTTTTTTTTTCTTTATGTTTATTTATTTTTGAGAGAGAGAGAGCAAGGCGGGGAAGGGCAGAGAGAGGGAGACAGAGGATCTGAAGTGAGAGAGCCTGATGTGGGGCTCAAACTCACCAGGCCTCAGTTCTTAACTCATCCCTATTCTCTCATTATTAAACCCGCTCTTAGAGCTGAATATACTTTTTCTATGTTCTTCCTTCCAAATTTCAGATTTCTGCTAAGGGCATCACAAAGTTCAGTTCTTCAGTCGTGTTAAATACAAATTTTAAAAATTGTTACGTCTTCCTTGATTCTTACAACTCTCCTTTACTATACTTGATTTTCATCCTTCATTTTCAATTTCAATTGCCACTACCCTAATTCGAAGGCTTTTCAGCTCATACCAAGACTGTTAGGAAAGCCTCTTTCTGGTTTTTACCTTTAGTTTTTTTTCCTTTCTTCAGTTCCTCTCACACAATGCCCTCATATTAATCGTCCTAAAATATAATTTACTATTTTTTGAATATGCTCCAAAACTGATTCTCCATCGCAGGCATAACAAAACTTTCATCCAGTATAGTTGAAACAGTAATCAGTGAATATTTGGAAAACTCGAATTTTCCTCACAAAACCTTGCTGAACTTTTAAACAATGGCATATCATATCTCTGGGTACCAAATTCCCTATCTAGTAAAATAAGTAGGTTGGACCAAATAAGCATTTTTCAACTCTTTTATTTCATTTTTTGCCCCAAGTTTGAATATTTTTTAATAAAATATTTTATTTCTCTTTTACTGTCATATTTGCTACTAATATTTTTCCAATCTGTTTGCCTTTACAACTTTAATTTTGACAGTTACCTTCATAGACATTTAAAACTTTTATAAAGGGCCAGATCGGTTTGTCTCCAGTGATTGCTCCTCTTTATTTTACTTTTAGAATATCACCATTGTAAAAACAAATATTGTGGGTTATTTGTTTATGGCCAGAGTGCTATTTGATTTTTTTGGTACATATAGTTTATTCAACTCTTTTATTTTAACTTGTTGGATTGTTTTGGGTTCTGACACTGGCAATATAGCAAAAAAATAAAAATATATATATATATAAAGAGAGAGAAAAAGACACACACACACAGAGACAGAGATACTTATTTAAGAGTCTTACCAAGAACCCTTAAAGAAGAGTTCTTGAACTCTGAGGAGGGTAAAGGAAGACAGATGCAGAAATAGCTGTGTAAAGGCTACTGTAACATGATAAAGAGATCAACTTAAGCATCTTCAGGGAGATCAGAAAGAAGACGTGAGTGAGAAATGTTTAGGCAATGGAGTTGACTGGTTTGGATGACTAGTCAGAGACAAAGGAGAACAATCACAGGCAGTAAAAAAAAGATTCATTTATGGCATGCATAATGACTTAAATGGAGATTCATTCCACTTAATTATAAAGAGAAAATAGAAAGAAATGGAAAAGGAGAATGACTCTTGAATGCTGAGAACAAACTGAGGGCAGATGGGGGTGGGGAGAGTGGAAGGGGGATGATGGGCATGGAGGAGGGCACTTGTGGGGATGAGCACTGAGTGTTATATGGAAACCAACTTGACAATAAATTATTTAAAAAATAAATAAATAAAGCAATCTCAAACTCAAACAAAACAAAACAAAACAAAAAACAGAAGAGGCCATGAGCCTCTCCTGTAGGGTTTTCTCTTCCTTCTCACCTCTAGGCCAAGAGTCTGGGAAACTCAACATAAGACCAATGACAGGATAATTTCATAGTGTTCTGACAGTTTTAAAATTCTATTATCTGTTAGCTAAGCATTAATCCTGTGTTTGATTTTTCTACTCCATAGTCAAACAGCTCTGCTTCCTATTCCCTAAATACACCTTACATTTTTCCAATGTCAGCCTATTTCTCTGATATGCCCTCTCACACACACCTCTTCTTATCAAAACCTATTTATCACTCAAAAGTCAGTGCACATTCAGATTGTTTAAACTCATATAGTACAACAGTTATTATCTACATTATACTCATAGCAACTAACTCATGATACATAGCTCATATACCTTTCCACATTATGAATCCCAAGGAGAGAAATATTTATGTTTCTGCCTCTTACACAGCCTCAAAGTAACTTGTATATGAAAGGGTTCTCAAAGAGTTAATAAAGAAATTACAGAATGATTCTAAGTTATACCTACCAAAGTCATTTCTCTCAGTGATAATTCTGCATAGAATTATACTGATTAGTAGTTGTGCCCCTCTCTTTAAAAATCTAGATATTTTAACATATCTCCTCTTGTTTGTTTGTTTGTTTAGAGAGGGAGAGAGAGAGCAGGGGAAAGGGGCAGAGAGAGGGAAAGAAAATCCCAAGTAGACTTCAAGCTCAGCATAGAGCCCAATGATGACTCAATTGGACTCAATCCCATGACCCTGGGATCATAATCTGATCTGAAATCAAGGGTCAGATGCTCAACTGACTCAGCCACCCAGGCATCCCAATATATCACACATTAAAAGTTTGACTTTGATAAGAAAAATCATAAAACCACTTAAAAATATCTGTACCTTCTTTTTGAAGAGATTCTAAGAATTTCCTTCTAGAGAGTTCAAGGATTCAGAAATTAGCACCTGAGCTTTGAGAATGACAACATCCATCTACTGTGGTTGGCTGTAAATAACTACCTATATTATAATAGTTGTTTGTAGTTTAAACCCAACAGAGGAAAGTATCAGGTCATATATATGTGAGGGGGAAAAAAGGCCTTAATACTCAAAATAAATGCAATAAAATTTATCAATATTTCATGAAGTCTGAAAACAGATAACACATTCTTATTCATACAAAATAGCATGTCACATCATGATAGCCCTGTCCATTATTTCTTGGCTAAGTAACTGTGTTTTAAATTCCTAGTACATATTCAAAGATACATACCTAAATTTGTGAGGCACTTATTTTTTTTTTTTTTAAAGATATGGACCCCTAGCCTCACTACCAATGCCCACAAAATCCAAGAAATACAACAATAATTAAATATTAGATTGGGGTAAATGAAACGATTTTTTCCAGCATTTTTAATTTCTTTCCCTCATATCAAAAAGAAAAGGAATAAAAACAAGATAAGACTTTAATGACATTGTCTAAGTTGTCTACAAAATAGAACAATTTGGAGGAGGACTTTTTTTGTTGTTTGCAGATTTTATTTTTAAGTAATCACTACATCCAATATGAGGCTGGAACTCACAACCCCAAGACCAAGAGTCACATGCTCGATGAAATGAGCCAGTCAGATGCTCCCCCCCCCAAACATACCAATTTTAAATCAAGTTGTAGAACATATAAGAAGTAAACAAAGTAGCTACAGAAACTTGACACTACAAATCTAAAGTATTTAGACATATTTCACTTTTTCCTTTAAAAACCTTGAAAATAACTTATTTCATATGACTTTTAAATTTCTGAATTTCATATCTCTAAAAATACATTAGAAATATATATTATTCTTGAAAGAGTATCCTATTTCTATCAGTTTTGTTTTTACGTTATGACTCTATGGCAACATGATCACAGGTAGTGTAATATCAGCATCACAAATAGTAAAGAAGGGGCACCTGGATGGCTCAGTCAGTTAAGCATCCGACTTTGGCTCAAGTCATGATCCCACGTTTTGTGGGTTCAAGCCCTGAATCAGGCCCTGTGCTGATAGCAGGAGCATGCTTGGGATTTTTTTCTCTCTCTCTTTTTCTCTCTGTCTCTCTCTCTCCCCCTCCCCCGCCCCTTCCCTGTTTGTGCTTTCTCTCTCTCTCTCTCTCCAAATAAATAAATAAATATCTAAAAAAATGAAATTCCTTTAAACTATATATTTTGAAAAAATATATTATTTTTCACAATTAAACAAGCTGTCAAAAAGTCATCCTTACTCTGCTTCTTTCCCATACTAGTTTCTTCATTTATTTCTTTAAGGATTTTATGGTATCCTATCTAATGTTAGAAATTATGCTGGGTTTTTTTTTTTAAGTTTATTTATTTTGAGAGGGTGGAAGCACTGAGACAGAGGGAGAAAGAGAATCCCAAGCAGGTTTCCTACTGTCAGCACTGAGCCCAATGCCAGGCTTGACTCGGGGCTCAATTTCGTGAACTATGAAATCATTACCTAAGCTGAAATCAAGAGTCTGACACTTAACCAACTGAGACACACATGCTCTAAAAGATTTTTAAGTAGAATTCTTCCAAAATGCTTTATAGTTTCTTTGATTGTCTCCTTTTATTCATGTCTTCTGTCCAATGACTGACATAACATATTATCATACAGGAAATTCCCAGGATCAAAAGAAATAGGAATCATACCTGATATAGTTATCTGCAGCACTTAGAAGCCACCCAGAAGCATTCCTAGGCATAGTGATTAGCTGGGATTACAGACACACAGACACCACATGTAAAGTGGTAAATGTGCTTCTTCAAATGAACACAGCTTACACAACAACAAAGAACAAGTCAACAACTTACCTTATGCTAGAAACAATATAAGGTGGTTTATAAGGTTTATACATGGCCAAAGAAATTAAACTGGATCCTATCAAAAATGAAAACAATGGTAGATACATCAAATAAGGTGAAAATTGAACTTGTTGAGATGAACATATGCCTGTATATTGACTGAAAAACATTAATACACACCTACAACAGTTTTTATTATCTTAATGGATTTTAAGTATTTTTTAACATTTATTTATTACTGACAGACAGAGACAGAGCATGAGCATGGGAGAGGCAGACAGAGGGGGAGACACAGATTCCGAAGCAGGCTCCAGGCTCTGAGCTGTCAGCACAGAGCCCAAACAAGGGCTTGAACTCACAAACCTTGAGATCATGACCTGAGTGGAAGTTGGATGCTTAACTAAGCCACCCAGGCACTCCAAACTTAATGAATTTTAAATGTAAGTTTATTTGTTCCTAGCCTACCAAAAACTCTAGTTTAGGGGCACCTGGGTGTCTCATTTTGTTAAGCCTCCAACTTTGGCTCAGATCATGATCTCATCATTCATGAGTTCAAGTCCCACATTGGGCTCTATGCTGACAGCTCAGAGCCTAGACCCTGGAGCCTGCTTGGGATTCTGTGTTTCCTTCTCTCTCTGCCCCACCTTCACCCATATTCTGACACTCTCCCTTTCTCCAAAAAAAAAAAAAAAAAAAGAATAAATATTACCAAAAAACCCATCTAGTTTACATGGACTGTGTAGGAGAATTATAGCCTAATGTGATACATTCATTTGAGCAGGTACTAATTACAGCTACTTATATGCTGAAATCTAAACACCCATCAGAAGTCATGTGTACCTGCCATCTCTCTCCATATTCTTATATATAAATTCTGACCGATCTAACAATCTAAGACGATAATATGTTCCTCCATGTATTTTACTACTTGGTACTTCAAACTTCTTGAAAAAAGCTCTCTTTCACTAGATGGTAGCCCATGAGAATAGGGAATATACCTATTTTGTTCACAGGTAGATTCCTTAGTGCCGTGCCTCCTGAGATACAAAGGCTTTGCTACCTGCTTTGATTCATTTGTTATGTCTTTACAGATTACTGTCTTATCTAAATTTGTCTTGAAATACAAAATAAATAAAGGTAGTATTAAATGACTTTCCTGCAACTACATATCTAGTTATACTGAACTAAAGAATAACACTGACTAGATAACATTTTATTTAATCATTCATTTATACAAACATCACACATAATTTGAACGTCTCATGTCAGGCACCATGCCAGGCACAGGGGATGACAAAAACAAGACAAGGCCTCTTCCCTAAGGGAGCTTACCAATCATTAAAGGAAACATACCATTATAAAAACCTAGTATACAAGAACATTAGGGAGGTGCACAGAAGATGTAATCATAGCAAAGAGTGTACTTAACCCTCTGCAATAGTTTTTTTTTTCTTTTTATAAAACTGTATTCTTTTAGCTGAAGTATAGCTGATATATAATACTATATTAGTTTCAGGTGTGCAAACTAGTGATTTGACATTTATATACATTACAAAATGCTTACCAGGATAAGTATAGTTGCCATCTGTTACCAAAGTTATTATAATATTATTGACCATATTCACTATGCTATACTTTCTATAGAAGTATTTTCCAAAATAATATATGATTATCTGCAAAAACAATTTTTATAACGTATGAATAAAAACATTATTCTCCTATTCTTTTATTGACATAATATTACATGTTGTATATAATTTTTTAAAAGTATCCCATCATTATAAACCCATAACATAATCCTTTTGAGATGATATAAACATTCTCTTAGACAAGAATACAAAAATCAGAATCATGTTATCAAAAATCGTGACTTAAGCCTATAACTTTTCTGAACATTTGAACAACTTAAAACCTCTCCAGTCTACTAAACTTACAGACTACTATATTCTGTTAACATTTATTGAATATCTATTATTTGACAGACCCCAGGGAAAAACAAATCTAAAACTGTGCTCTCAAAGGGCTCATTGTAATAATGTGATTTCATTACCACCACACTAAAGCAATGATATATTTTGGCTCAATTACTGCTTAAGGAAAATTAAGGAATCTTCATTCATATTAGAGAACTAAAATTATAATCACACTATACATTTCTCATTAAGTTTAGTAGTATATATTGATACTTTTCTTAGAAAATGAATGAAATTAGAAACAAATTGTTAAGCAACTCTATGTTAATCTGAAGCACAAAAAAAATCTAGTCAATGTTAATTAACTCCACATAAAAGCACTGCCTGTGATTTCAGAATAAAATAAAAACATACTAATGGGGAGAAAAGAAAAGCTAGTTTAATAAACATTACGAGTTAGTATTATTTTTAATCCCTTCAGATGATGGTTTACTTTTATGATAATATTATAGTATCTAGTAATAATTTTACAGCTCAGATGAACCTAGTTTTCACTCAGGAGAAAAATAATAGGACCAAGTTAGATACCTCCCAGAAAAATAACTGTTTCACAGTAAAATCTCTATATCCTCTTATAAGATAAATTCCTAATTATTAAACTTTCCTTCAGGATTTAGCTTATTTTCCATTCCTCTCTAGAAAATCAACAGGTAGACACATGTCACACCACCTGCCATATAGGAGAGAAGAAACAGATTTGTTTGGAGATCATCACTATATTTTCTGCCATCCATTCTCCAAGATGAACCTTAGTAATACCCGTAAACACATTAGAAAATACTGTGCATATTCCTTTCTAAAATTAATTACCTTAACAATACTT
Organism: Proteles cristata cristata; assembly: GCA_017311185.1. Lineage (NCBI taxonomy): Eukaryota > Metazoa > Chordata > Mammalia > Carnivora > Hyaenidae > Proteles > Proteles cristata. The sequence continues at coordinate 123,979 of JAESUZ010004286.1, forward strand.
TAATATCTTGTTATTTTAAAATTTTTAAAAATTACAAATATAGAAAAAATAAAAAATAAATTTATGTCATTTTAATGAAATATTAGAGAGTAAGCACATGGTTACTATAAAGTAATCATCACCATAGTCAGGCAAAATAGAATTTTGCCAATCATCTCAGAAATCTTTTGCATGAGCCCCATCTCCATCATAACCTCTTCCCACTTCCCATATCCTAACTTGTATAATAATTATTTCCTTGTGTTTTCTATAACTTTGTCATCCAAAAGTGCATACCTATACACTATTTACTGTTGATTTCTAACTGTGTCATTGTTTTACATATAGCATTGCATTTGGATGCTAAATATTTAAGTTAATATGTTTTAAAATATAAATCCAAAAAGATCAAGATTTTACTCATCTTAAATGTTATTTTTTCACTTTTTCTCACAGTAAGTATGAACAGATAATATTCTGAGGAAAAAGGTATGAAAACTGTATCAATAACCATTTGGCAAATAAAACAATAAAGTGACAAAAATCCATATTCTAAAGAGGTCAGAAAACAAACAAACAAAAAAATTAAACCAAAAGCCAAAAACATTCTGGGATAATAGTTACCAAAAAAAAAGAGCTTATTAAAAATTACACAATGGCCTAAAAATTCTATCTATTCAATGTATAGATCTTTCCCTCAATATGTGCACATACAAAAGACAAATGTCTTTCATAAATGCCTACAGCTTATAAAAACAAAGAACCACCTCAAATATAAGTTTTATTTTACTTAGTTATTTTCTAATTTCAGGAGAGACACTGTAAGGTATTCAATGAAAGGTAAAGGTTAATCTGTTTTATAGTAAATTTCCACAATGTAAAATTCACTATAAATATTTGGAAAATATAGAAATATATATATAGATAAGATAAAGTATTTATTATTCTAAAGATGAAGCTCTTGAACAAAATATTTTTCAGAATGTTCCCTTGAGAGCTACCTTGAAAGGCAGTATGTATACATATTACTATTATAGAAATAGTCCATCATGAATTCTAATAAAGAAATACAGAATTCTAGGGGCGCCTAGGTGGCTTAGTCGGTAAGCGTCCGACTTTCGCTTAGGTCATGATCTCGCGGTTCGTGGGTTCGGGCCGCATCCGGCTCTGTGCTGACTGCCAGCTCAGAACCTGAAGCCTGCTTCAGTCTGTGACTCCCTCTCTCTCTGACCCTCCCCTGCTCACGCTGTCTCTCTCTCTCCTAGAAATAAATAAAAAAATTAAAAAAAAAAAAGAAATATAGAATTCTAGAATTTTGCCACAATCATATTGTTTGTTCCTGTCTCCCATTTTCTTCCCTGAGTCTTTCAAATTTCTATATCTGCACATTAAACATGAATTATGTTGATTATTTTCAGAAACTATCTACTATTAAGAACTCAGGAAATCCTACTCATGACAATTACCATGAAATAATGCTACAAAAAAATGTATTTCTAAAAATCCAATTATAACATAAAATTATGTAAGTCAACCTTTTTACAAACCTTCATTTAAAAGACAATTTTGGAGACATATATTATACCTGAAACTAAACTGGTTTAAAGGTATAATAAAAATGCCACCTAAAATAAATCAAATGTCTTAAAACTAATATCTAAGATAAACATAAAACATCTGATAAAGCATGTGCTAATATTCATAATGAATTATAAAATCGAAATACTTAATTTTTTCTAAACTACATTTTCTTAGGACCAAATTATATGCTAATGGATTATTCTTCCTTGAAAATCTATTCTAATTTCAATTGTACTTCTAGCCAATGCTCATTTTCAAAAACCTTGAAATATTAAGTACGTTTCTAAAGCTAACAAGTGTGGATATTCTCTGAAATACTAAAAATGCCTTATGAATGCAAAATGAATAGGACAATGATGATGATGATGACGAGGAGGAGGAGGCGACGACAATGACAATTAATCTAATGCTTCTAAGATATGCTAAATTAGTTCAGTATTCCCTGTAAGATCTCTATGGTGAACAGTAGGGTACATCTTTCTATACAATGGAATTTTGAAAAAGTATTTACATGATTAATTCCTTAAAATGTGGATTCACAAATATTATTGTCCTTTGGAGTAGAATACTGGCACTATCTAATGCCATCTAGTTCGTCAAAATTATTGGATATTTTAAAAATGTTTCCCATGACTGGCAGGTCAAATCTAGGCATATGTTTTTTGGTGTAGGAGACATGAGATGCAAGTATCCCAGGCAGATTCCTTATCATCTTCATGGTTGGCTCTCTGCTCTATTTTCTGCCATCACCCAAGGGTAAAAAATGAAAACAAACTATCCAGATAAATACTGTGTCCTACACTCTGCTTTATCTGCCTTTTTTCTACATTTTCTTGACATGAAGAAGCATCCGCTTCACTCACTTTATCCCCAAGAGCTATTTTTCGGTACAGAGCAAGCTTTATGAATACAATCAATATCAGATGAGGCAAGCACAGTCACTTTAATCAATTTAGTACACAGTTAAAGTACACAGTCCCTGCCAGGTGCCCAAACTTTCCCTTCTCTTCAGTCTGCACACTTTACCTTGTGCTACTTTTAGGGCTGTAATTCTCTGGCTATTACAACTCTTCAGTCTAAGACTGAAATATGTCCTTTGGAAGAACATGGTCTTTTTCCCTTTTCAGTCCTGGCTTTGGTTTTTAAGGCTATTCACACTGAATGATGTTTCCCATCTACCAACTAAACAAATACCCCCTGGTTAAGTTTTGGGTAGTTACTATCAGATATTTCCTCAGGGTTCAGCCCCATTTCCACCTCTTCCAAACTAAGGACATTTGGTTTCCTTCCTCCCAAACTCAAGTTGTCCTTCCTTTATGGTCAGTTCTACAAACAGTATTTTCTCAGCCCCTTTACAATACTATTTTATTCTTAAATGCAATTTTTCCCCTAAAAGAAATCTTGGTTCTTTTCCCCTCCTGTTTTCCACAATTCTACTTCCTAATACCATCAACTCTCTAAAATCACCTTTGCAATGATTCTAACAAAATGCTCAATATAAATCACCTAGCCAGGGAAAGTCCACTGTCCTCCACTCAGAATTAAAAACTTTTAAAAAGTTTTAAAAAGTACATTTTCATTCTTTCACAGAGTCTTTTGCTCTCTTATGTTTCCCTTAATTCACAATAAGTTTTAGTTGTAGTAATGAATTGAGTATAAAGGATATTAGTTTTATGATATGCAACCGAAAGTTACAAAAAAGAAAAAATATAATATCTTTATTATTTTTTAAATCTTATGTGCAAAAGAGGAACTTATCATTTATAGTATCCTTATGACTCCTTTTGCAGAATACAAAATTACTACTTCATTTGTATAAATCTGAAATTTCACAAATCAGGCATGCATAAAGATAAAAAAATACACCTTTAACAACTTGGAATTAAGCCTAAGCTCTTAAGTTTTTCAACAAGACCTAAACACTCATTTGTATTTCACTTTTAAAGTTATAACCCTATTTTTTTAAGGGAAAAAAAGAACACCCAGTTTCTTAAAACCAAAAAAAAAAAAGAATAAATGGTCCAATGAATTTTTCAAGAGCAGTGGTTAAAAAGAAAACTAACAATATAACTTAAATTAAATATTAACTCACATAATCATGGAAGGCTTTTGCTTCACTTGAATGTTCACATGTTTCCCGTCTTTCTGGAGCTGCACAGTAGAGATCCCAAAATACACTAAAAAAGTAATTATGGTAACATTAAGAAAAGTATAAAACACCAAACGAGAGATCAAAATTCCAAAAAGAGAAGACATGTATCATTCTTTATACAAAATGTGTTTTCTTCTTCAGGACAAATATTTCTTTGAAGGATTTAAATTCAGGCAGGGTTTTTCCTGCAATAACATCTTTCAGAAATAACCATCTTTCAGAAATCTTAAGATTTTTTTTGAATGCTGAGAACAAACTGAGGACTGATGAGATGGGCATGGAGGATGGCACTTGTGGGGATGAGCACTGGGTGTTATATGGAAACCAACTTGACAATAAACTATTTGTAAAAAAAAAAACAGTTAAGATTTTTTTCTAAAAGGATAAAATAATTAAAACATCTTTTAAACTGTCATTTTTAATTATCTGTTTATATCACTTAAACACACACTGAAATAATTAAAATGCCTTTCACAATTTCCCCATTAAAAAAACAGTAAATAATATCCTAATTTAGTCATTAAAGAATAAATGATACATTAGTTTTTTTTCAAGGTAATTTTGTTTTCCAACTACCAGGCCAATATCCTGCTCATTTAATCACACTGTTCAAGCAAATAAATTTTCTTAAAATATCCTCCTTTTTGTCCTTGCAATCACCAAAATAGGTTAGTAATTTTGAAAATTCAAAAAACTCTATGCTCTTTTTTTCCATCCTACTCAAGAACAATGGGAATAAGCAAGGTGGAACTGGTTGGTAAAAAATAATTATACTGCTTACAAAACTATATCTCTGATCATCCTGCCACCTATGAAATTAACAATTAGCATGAGCAAAGGATTCAAAATTCAGGAGAGCAAATATCAGAAATACTGGCAACAAAGATAATTATAAGGAAGAACAGAAATCTTTTTTATTATACATTTCCTACTCTACATTAATGGAAAATGGACTTATCAATTGGTTAAGAGCACAGGTTTTGGAACAGGATATTTCTCAGAAGCCAGCTCTGCAAATTAATTACTAGTTCAAGTTTCTTAAACAGATGAGAAACACAATTTCCTCCTTTCTATAAAAGGGATTGTTTCTATAAAATGGGATTGTTGAGAAAATTAAATTATATAACATAAATGCAGCATCTGACACAGAATAAGCATATTATCAATAATATAATCAACAGTGATTATCTTTAACAGTAAAAAATATGAATGATTGAGTACTGCCATGTAATTTTAGTTTCCACAATAAGCAAGGAAAATCAGGAAAACAATAACACACTTAAAAGTTGCACTTGGCCTCCTTACATCCCTTTTTGGACAAACATATACGAGTTATAGACATACAAAGATACAGCTAAAAGTTTTTTGCCTTTATCAAGTGTGTTATAAGTTATAGTATATTGCAATTATTATTATTTTCATGTTATTAAGGAACTTCAATTCAAAGCTCTTGAAACCAAAATTATAATGATAGTCTTTAAATTGTATTTAGTTTAATCATAAAATAATATGTGCAATATTATGACAAACACCTTAATATTTCTTCTTATTCACTAATTTCTTAGCAAATGCTATGAGATTCCCCCTTGGAATTATTACATTTTTATTTTTAAATGCTGTCTTACAATGCCTTAAACTTCTGAGTAAAATGCTGTCTTACAAAATGGACTGGAAGAAAAAATAATAATTTATTATTAGACTATGTCCTAAAAATTATTAAATAGCTCTAAATAATTATTTGTACATATATTATTAAATTAAATATTTATCCTGGAATAGCAACATTGTTCTATTTCTATTTTTCAGTTTCCCTTTATGGACTTAATGGGAAGTTAAAAGTTTACAAGATCAAGATGAGGGATAATAAAACAACTTACTAAAATGGGATAACTTTATATATGGTATATTTCTGACAATCCTACATTACCCGTACATGATCTCCTTGAATAAAGTTAAAGAAATATACCCTTTGAAGACATTTAGCAAAGGAAGAAATACATAGCTCTACAGTAATTACAAACATTAATGCTCCACTTTCAATACTGGATAAAACAAGCAGACAAAAGATAAACAAGGAAACAGGAATTAAACAACACAATAAAGTAACTAGATTTAACAGACATGCAGAACACTCCATCCAACAACAACAGTATATGCCTTCTTTCCAAGTGCACAGGGGACATTTTCCAGGATAAGACATATATTAAAGCACAGGGTAAGTCTCAGTAGACTCGAAAAGATAGATATCATACAAAGTATCTTCTCTAACCACAATGGGATGAAGTTAGAGATCAGTAACAGGAGGAAAGGGGTGCCAGGGTGCCTCAGCTTGGTTGAGCATCCAACTCTTGATTTCATGTAGCTCAGGTCATGACCTCACTCTTTTTAAATTCAAGCCCTGTGTATGGCTCGGTGCCTGCAGTGCAGAGCCTGCTTGGTATTCTCCCTCTCCTCCTCCCTCTGTCCCTCCCCCACTCACACACAAGCTCTCTCTCTCAAAATAAATAAACTTTAAAAAGAGAGATAGGGAGAGAAGACTCAAATTACTAAAGACTCCACCAACAACAACAAAAAAATCTGTTAGAACTAAATAAATGGATTCAGTAAAGTTGGTGGATATGAAATCAATATATAAAAATCAGCTGTGTTTCTATAAACTAACAATGAACTATCAGGAAGTGAAATTAAGAAAATTCCATTTACAATTGTATCCAAAAAATAATATACTCAGGAATAAATTTAACCATGTGATCTAGCAATTCTACTTCCCGGTTTATACCCAAACCCAAAAGAATTGAAAGCACAGGGTGCCTGGGTGGCTTAGTGAGTTGAGCATTAGAATCTTGGTTTCATCTCAGTTCTTGATCTCATGGGTTTGTGGGACTGAGCCTCCTGCCCTGCTCCCCATCAGGGTCTGCACTAATAGCACAAAGCCACCTTGGGATTCTTGCTCTCCCTCTTCATTTTTTTCTAAGTTTATTTATTTACTTAGAACAAACTGGAGAGGGGCAGAGAGAAAGCGACAGAGAGAGAAGGGGAATCATCCCAAGCAGGCTCCACACTGCCAGCATGGAGCCTGATGTGGAGCTCAAACTCATGAACTGTGAGATAATGACCTAAGCCAAATTCTAGAGTCAGAGGCTTAACTCACTGAGCGACCCCGGTGCCCCTTCTCTCTCTCCCTCTTTCTGCCCCTCCCTTTTCTCTCTCAAAATAAATAAATAAAAATAAAAACTTTAAAAATTTTTGAAAGGGAAGGGTGGCTGAGTGGCTCAGTTGGTTAAGTGGCCATCTTTGTCTCAGGTCATGATCTCATGGTTCATGGGTTAGAGCTCAGAGCCTGAAGACTGCTTCAGATTCAGTGTCTCCCTCTCTCTCTGCCCCTCCCCAACTTGCACTCTGTTGTTCTCTCTCCAAAATAAATAAAATATTAAAAAAAAATTTTTTAATTGAAAGCAGAGTCTCAAAGAGATATTTATACACACAGGTTCAATATCAGCATTATTCACAATAGTTAAAACATGGAAGCAACCCAGGTGCCCATTGATGGCTAAGTAGACATATTATACATATACAATAGAAAATTACACAGCCTTTAAAAGGAATGAAATTCTAACATATGCTAAAAATAAATGAACAAGGACATTATGCTAAGTGAAATAAGCTAGTCTCTAAAAGACAAATACTATATGATTCTACTTACATGAGGTATTTACAGTAGCCAAAAATCATAAAGAAAGAAAGCAGAATGGTGGTTGACAGGGGCTGGAAGAGTGGGGAATGAATGGAGTCTTACTGTTTAATGGATAGAGAATTTCAGTTTTACAAAATAAAAAGAGTTACAGAGACAGATGGCGGTGAAGGTTGCACAACATTATGAATGTATTTAATACCACTGAACTGTACACTTAAAAATGGTTAAGATGATGAATTTTATGTTTCGTGTAATTTGCCACAATTTGAAAAAAGTGAGGAAATAAAAAAAGTACCCTGGCCAGCCCTGTTCTAGGTACCACTTTACAGTAACTAAAACAAATGTTAATTCTTCATGTGTATTCAGAATCTCTATTCCATCACTTCAAAGATCATAAAGCTAAGAAGGCCACCAGAAACCTATGAGATACTAATAATAAGGAATACTCACCATAAAAATGAGATATTTTCGATTTATAAAACCCTATCCATTAGGAGTTTCATAAAATAAATAAAAATAAAATGTTACAAAATTAAAAGTATAAAATTAATTTAAAAATTAAATATAATTTTTAGTGTTACGATATTCACGTTAAACACACTTCATCTATTTTATAAGTATTTGTATGTTCTTATCTAAGAAGTGATCACAAATAGGAAAGATATTTCAAAAGTTTATCTTAAAACAGTGTGGAGGTTCCTCAAAAAATTAAAAATAGAACTACTCTATAACCTGGATATAGCACTGCTAGGAATTTACACAAGGGATACAGGAGTATGCTGATGCATAGGGGCACATGTACCTCAATGTTCACAGCAGCATGTTCAACAATAGCCAAATTATGGAAAGAGCCTAAATGTCCATCAACTGATGAATGGATAGAGAAGATGTGGTTTATATACTCAATGGAATAGCAGCAACGTGGATGGAACAGGAGGGTATTATGCTAAGTGAAATAAGTCAGTCAGAGAAAGACAGATTCCATATATTTTCACTCATATGTGGATCTTGAGAAACTTAACAGAAGACCATGGGGGAAGGGGAGGGGGAAAAAAATTACAGAGAGGTAGGGAGGCAAACCATAAGAGACTCTCAAATTATGAAAACAAACTGAGGGTTGATGGGGGGTGGGGGAGAGGAGAAAGTGGGTGATGAGCATTGAGGGGGGCACTTGTTGGGGTGAGCACTGGGTGTTGTATGGAAACAATGCGTTGTTTCCATAAGTTATATTTAAAAAAAAAAAAAAGAAGCAAATCAAGAAACAGACTCCGCTAGCGAGAACCAACGGTTACCAAAGGGGAGGTAGGGTATGGGTGAAAGAAGGGATGGGAATTAAGGACGGCACTTGCTATGATAAGCGCCATCATGTATGGAAGTGCTGAATCATTAAACTGTACACCTGAAACTAATATTACACTGTATGTTAACTAACTGGAATTTAAATAAAAACTTAAAAAAAAGTTTATCTTTTCTAGAAAACCAACCCAAGTTTTATACTAGTTTATATGATCCATATTGATCAGTTTATCTGATCCATATTGTAACTGCTATAATACCATTATAATATTTGAGAAAAAATTAGTTATATAATGACAACAACAACAAAGATGTATGATGACCAAAATGTGAGTTCACATTCTGCAATTAACCATGCTTGGTTTTGTGGGACGGAAGACAAATCATTTAACTAACTTAGAAAATAACAAGCTTAAAATAATACCTCTATAAACCCTTCATAAATTAACATTTTAAACTATTATTTTCTCCTATTAATATTTCAAGTATATATTAACTCATAATCTATACAATATGCTATGTCATATGCTGCACAGAGAAAAAAAAAAGACATAAACCTCATGGCATATATGTGACTGTGGATCCAAAAGTAGTGATGAGTTGAACTGAAAACTCAAACTCAATTTCCTAAAGCACCTAAAAACAACTCAATGTGGAAGTTACCTCTCATATATTAAAAACGTATAAATACTCTGGAAAAATGCTTTTGGCTCATATTATGACAATATGACACTTGCCATATGAAAATGTGGACTTAAGTTCTAGAGGAAAACTTATGCTTTCTAAGTAAGAGTCATAGGAATACTTGATTTGTTCTTAGCTGGAGGAATTTCACTGATTACTTTAGTAAGTTTTTCTGATGATCCACTGAACTGGTTCCTTGATTCCCATAAGGGCCAAGGGCAGAAAATTCTGGACTTCTGTAGACACAGATGCCTTAACAACCGGAAATGCTAATGGCTAAGGAGCTTTTCAAATTTTTTAACCAGTACATCTATTAAGCTTGACATCAAAATATTATCCTTGAAACATGGCGTATTCATCATCATGAGTAATGGTCGAGATTTATACAGTCTCTGTAAATAGAAACAAGTGAAAATATGTATTTTGCAAATGAAGAAGTTAGAGGGCAAACGCAGGAATCAAAACCTGTGAAGTATTAAAATCTTTGTTCTTTTACATTTATTACAATCAAAAATTTCCCCACATAAATAAAAGGAAAACACAAGATTTCCAAGTTCAGGATTCTTCAACACTAAAACATTAACTGTTTTTCTTCTATTCTGAGGTTGTGAGTAGAGATGACTTCACCAGCTGTGTATCTCTAAGGAATAAGGAAAGCAAAACAATTGTCAGAAAAGTCTACAAGGCTGAATAACCATGCCAGAAGTATCCAGAAGACAGGATGGTAACATAATTATATAACCTTAATCCACTGGCCACATTCAGTACTACCTGAAAATAAAAATCAAAAGAAGAAAAAAAGAAAAAAACACAGGGGAATTTTTTTTCCTAAGGAGCATACCATGTTACTATTTAAGTTCAAATCATTAATAGCTAAGGAACTCTCTTTGACCCAAGAGTATATTTTAAATGACTCTTAGATACTCCTAATCTATACTGAAGAAAACTATTCATAACATTAAAGAGGATTTTATATAAAATGTACATCTACCTGCTCATCATCTTATTAGAACTTCCACATACATGCACGTGTCCTATTCCTTAGCATTATTTAATAGTTTAAAAATGCAGCATTACATTTTGTCCCACTATCATAAAATTCTCACAATACTCTAGGATTAATAATAAATTCATATTTTAAAGTATCATGAAAACAGCTTATGTGCTAAATTCGAGCTTCATATACTAAGCATCATACATTTAGTATTTAATCCTCCCATTATTACACCTGTTTTATCAATGAGGAAGCTGAAGCTTAAAGAAGTTAAATAATTTGCCTAGGGGTCACACAGTGGGTTAGTGGCAGAGCTAGGCTTGGACTTTTTCTTTCTTATATTATTTTATTTCTAATGTGAGTATGGTATGAAGAGTTCTCATTTCAAGACAGCTCATGCTGATTATGGGCAAGTTTATACAGCTCTGGCAGGCCAAGCATCATCAGCTGCTACAAGTGTAGTAGATACTTGTCCTAGATAAGACAGCAAACACTTCGTTATCATACCTTTGACCCTCATACTCCAACTCGTTTCCTGAGTGTCTTATGGCAACCATCCCCTCATCCTACATGCAGCTGCCAGTGATGTATAGATGCCTCAATATAGACCAGACTCAGAAGAGACAACTTTTCTGAGTTCCATTTATATGTACCGTCTAGAATTAGCCACTCAGGATGTTCAAAAGGGAACTGTAATTAATGTCTTATTAATAGTGAGCCACTAAATTCTGCACTGTGTTTAAGAAATATCATCTGTTACTGAGATGAGCACTGGTTACAATTCAGGAAATTTCAGTTCTAATTCTAAATCTGAACGTGAGAAAACAGTTTTTTTCTATTAGTTTCTTTATGTAAAAAGAAAGAAAATGGTATCTGTTAATGTATTTTACAGACTTCTATACAGATATAAGAGATGGTATATGCAAAAGTATTTTTAAAAGAAGAATAGAGGTACTTAAAATATATTCTAGAACATTCTTGTAACTAGAATGGCAAGAAAAGAAGTTTCCTATTAACAGAGTAAAATTCGCCTCCATTTCCTTTCTAATCCTTTGTATTTAGTAGAAAATTCCATCACTTATTTGTAGTATCTTCTCACCACCAAATTTTCCTATTTTTTTCACATCTTTTTCCTCCAAGACACATTTTGCTTTTTCTTTTTAGCCTTGATAAATCACCTCTGTTTTTTTTTAACTTTTCTCTTATTAATACTTTTTATTCCCTTCTCACCATGATTATACTCCTATCTTAGTTGTTGTCTATACTGTCTTATATTGCTGTTTAACTTTTTTAAGTTTTTGTTTAAATTCCAGCTAGTTACGATACAGTGTAATACTAATTTCAGATGTACAATATAGTGATTCAACACTTTCAAATAACACGCAGTGCTTATCACAAGTGCCCTCCTTAATCCCCATCATCTATTTCACCCATCCCCCCCACCCTATGTTAACTTAGTACAAATAAATAATTAGTTATGTAATGACTTTTATAGGTGAGACATATAAGATGAGTCAGAACAAGTCTGCCAATAATAATTATTACACTATTCTAGTAACCAGATGACTAATTCAGTGCTATTGTTTTCACATGGGTACTTGGTTATTCTTGGCTATACCTGATACTCATCCATTAGACTCTAAAATCATTAGAGTGCTAGCACACTGTAAGATTTGACTTTTTACTCCTAGATGAAAGAAACTGAAGTCTCATGATAATCTTAGCTATTAGTTTATTTTCTCTGTGATGTCATATATATTTAATTTCAGGATATAAGTACATTAGACCAAAGTTATTTCAAAAGTGTTTTGCATATAATATTAAATAAGAATAAAGCATAATTTCTGCCATTAAAACATTAAATAAGAAGACTTAAAAATTTATTTTTAATGTTTAGTCATTTTTGAGAGATAGAGACAGACAGAGAATGAATGAGGTAGGAGAAGAGAGAGAGAGGGAGACAGAATCTGAAGCAGGTTCTAGGCTCTGAGCTGTCAGCACAGGCCCTATTCAGGGTTTGAACTCCCTGACCACAAAATTATGACCTGAGCTGAAGTCAGATGTTTAACCAACTGAGCCACCCAGGTGCCCCAAGAAGACTTAAATTTAAATTACACAAATTGAGGAGCTCCTGGGTGGCTCACCTGGCTAAGCATTCCACTCTTGATGTTGGCTCAGGCCATGATTCCAGGGCTGTAGATTCAAGCTCAGCATCAGGCTCAATCCTCAGCTACGGGAAGATTCTCTTTCTCTCCCTCTCTCTCTCCCTCTCTGCCCCTCACCCTTCTAGCATGCATGCTCTCTCTCTAAAATGAAATAAGTCAGTATTTTAAAAAGTAAATAAATTATATACATTGAAAAGAGTACTGGGGCCCTAGGTGGTTCAGTCAATTAAGTGACCAAGTCTTGTTATCAGCTCAGGTCATGATCTCACAGTTCATTGGTTAGATCCCCACATCAGGCTCCAGGCTCCATGCTGACAATGCAAAGCCTGCTTGGGATGCTTTCTCTCCCTCTCTCTCTGTCCCTCCCCTGATTGCTCCGTCTCTCTCTCTTTCCAAATCAATAAACTTAAAATAAAAATATAAAAAAATAAATTTAAAAACTAAACTGTTAGGTCCTGTTCTCTTCTTAATACAAAACTACTTATGCCACCACACACTTCTGCTACTCTCAGTAATTCACAAGGTGGAAAAATGAATTACAGCAGCTTTCTGAATTTCTTTCACCACTTCACCAAAACTATTTCCTCAAGACCACCAAAATTCACCTTTCTTCCCAATTCAGGAAAATCTTTATGTCCTTTTACTTACACTTGCTATAAAATTTAATTTCTACCTCAAATGCCTTTCCTAGTTCCCATACATTATTCTCTCCTGATTACCTTTATTCTCTCCAATTTCTTTCCTTTGAGGCTGCTGTTTATCTACCCAGGCTTAAATGTTGAATTTCCTAAGGGTTCCAACCCTAGACCCTGTCTCACTGATTAGTTACAGTGGCCCTTGAATCTATAAGTACTTTCTACCTTGAGTATGGTCTGTGTTAATAATTTCCAAACCATTATGGGCCTGCTTCAGAACTATGACTTTGAATTAAGGCATTTCTAACTGAGTGTCACACAGGCATCTCAAAATTTAACCTGTACAAGATAACTTATGGCAGTTTTTCCTAAAGCTTTTGCTCTTTCTATATTTCCTCTTGCAGTCAATGGCATCACTGTTCATCCCACCATCCAAATCTAAAATCTAGGAAACTCCTCCTTCACATCCCAAATATTCTTCTACTCATTGTTTACTATCTGGGATCAATCACCTTATCACTTTTCAAATGGACAGTTAAAACTTGTCTAACTAGGCTCCATCTCTGTTCTCAATCCTCTTTAATCCATCTCTCCTGATGCCAAGTGAATGTCTAAAAGCACAAATCTAATGTCATATACTATGTTTAAAATCTTCGAGCTTTAATCCAAAATCCTTGGTGTACTCTAGGACTTTATAATTTTGCCCCTGCTTTTGTCTTTATCCTTTCATTCTATTGCTTCACAGTACTGCACCTACAGTTCAACTGATCCAAGCTACCAGTCATATCGCAGATTCAAAATCATTCCTTTGGAAGCTTCATACTAACTATTCCTTGGCCAAAATACAATCCTTCACTCAACTTCCAGCTCAGCTCAGGTTCACTTTTTACATAAAGCCTTTCCTAAATCTCTCAACTGAGGTAAGCATTCCTCCTGAATTGCTACTGTAACTAATATATACCTCAGTTGTAATACTATTGTTTATATCCTATACTTATTTCCTTGAGAACAGCATAGTTTTACACTTCGTAAATATTTGATGAAGAGGCTTAAACACAGGACAACTCCATTTTCAAATATTCTATAAAAATACAGAAGTGAGAAGAAGTCATAAAACTGCAACCTCTCCAGCCAACAGGAGCTTTGCATTTGACCGAATGAGCAAGCAGTAAGTTTTAGAAGAATACATATTATCCTAATCACCTGGAACTCAATAACAGTAAAAGCTATCCTGGTTAAAAGAAAAAAAAAAATTAGTATAGTCCTGTATCCCTAACCTAGAGCACATATAATAAAGCACAGCTCTAAAGACTTAAGGATAGGGCTACCTGGGTGGCTTGGTCGGTTGAGTGTCAGACTTTGGCTCAGGTCATAATCTCACTGTTTGTGAGTTAGAGACACATGTTGGGCTCTGTACTGACAGCTCAGAGCCTGGAGCCTGCTTTGGATTCTGTGTCCCCTTCTCTCTCTCTGCCCCTCCCGTGCTTGTACTGTGTGTGTGTGTGTGTGTGTGTGTGTGTGTGTGTGTGTGTGTGTGTGTGTGTGTGTGTGTGTGTGTGTGTGTGAGATAAATAAACACTAAAAAACTTTAAAAAGAACCTAAAAATATTCTTACTATAAAACCTAGTAATCATGCTCCTTGGTATTTACCCAAAGGAACTGAAAATTTATGTCCACACAAAAACCTATACATGGATGTTCATACCAGTTTTATTCATAACTGCAAAAACTTAGAAGCAACCAAAATGTCCTTCAGTAGGTAAACAAACCATGGTACCACCAGACAATGGAATTCAGCATAAAAAGAAATGAGCTGTCAAGCCATGAAGAGACATAAAAAAAACTTTAACTTTTTTTTGATGTTTGTTTAGTTCTGAGAGAGAGAAAGAGTGAGCGAACAGGGGAGGGGGAGAGAGAGAGAGGGAGACACAGAATCCCAAGCATGCTCCAGGCTCCAAGCTCTGAGCACAGAGCCCGATACAGGGCTTGAACTGACAACTGTGAGATCATGTCCTGAGCTGAAGTCGGATGCTTAACTACCTGAGCCTCCCAGCTGACCCAAGACACAAAAAACTTTAAATGCATACTGCTAAGTGAAAAAAGCCAATATGAAAAGACTACATACTGTATGATTCCAATGAAAAGAAACTAGATTAGGCAACACTATGGAGACAGTAAAAGAAAGGGTCAGTGGTTGCCAGGGGTGGGAGCAAGAGTTGGAGAGATGAAAAGGCAGAGCAGAGAGGATTCTTAGGGCACTGAAAATACTCTGTATGATGCTATAATGATGGACCATGCCATTATACATTTGTTCAAACCCACAGAATGTACAACACTAAGAATGAACTATAATGTAAACTATGGACTTTGGGTAATTATAAATGTGTCAATGTAGGTTCATCAACTATAACAAATGTACCACTCTGATGGGGGATGCTAATATGGGGGAGGTTATACCTAAGTAGGGGTAGAAGGTATATGGCAAATTTCTGTACCTTTCTTTCAACTATGTTATGAATTACTAAAAACTGCTCTTAAAAAAAAACAATCCTATCCAAAAAAGGGCGGGGGGAGAGGGGAAGGAAAATCAAAAAGACCTCTGAAACGGTTAACAACAACAAAAAAAAGATCAAGCATCTGCTGGATTTAAGGCCCACAGTTATGGCTGGTTATGCACAATGATCAAGAAAGATTAGGATCTGGGTAGTTTTCTGAAAGAGAGGATCCACAGCTTTGCATTAAGTTTTCAGAGGATCCCATAATCTCAAAATCATTAAGAACCACTTATTTACATAGATGAAGTAGGGACCACAAAGGGTATATTAGTAGTTTTAGGGGAGACATTTTTAAAAACTAAAAATACTGTACCTATATATTTTGTATATGCTAGATTTAAACTGAATATACTCTAAAAATATATATGTACCCATTATTTATCATTTCTTTGATATCTTCAACTATGCACAAATTAAAATTAGTTAAATACCAAAATCACAGAAGAGCTTCCCTGAATCTAAGAGCCAGAGAAAGAGAAACAACATGGCAGATTTAAGAGATGTATCTTCTGATAGTTAAGACCAAAAAAGCTAAAGGTATTATCAACTATCAACAGTACGAAAATAGGTTACATTTCCTAAGAAATGGAGCAAATGAGAAATAGGTGCAAGAAATAAAATTAATTCTTTAATGGAAATTTTTAAAAATCTTTACACTCTTAGCCTACTAATCCAATAAAGACAGATGCCTAAAATGGTTTCTTAGGCCTTTGTAGACATAATTGGAAACATACAAAATATAAGGTGGTGTCAACAGGTGAGGAGACTCAATTACATTCAGCAAACAGCTAAATATTTACAATCTAGATCTAGATATCATAAATACATACTACATAAAATGAGAAGTTGACTTTTGTAACATTATGCATTATAAGAGCTCAGTCTTAAACTCCAGGAAAACAGCACAATGATAGTGCTTAACTGCAACAAACCGTTGTTCCAAATACAGGAAGAACTCTGAACCAAAGGACTGCACCTGTTCCTGCTATACATATATGAGACAAACAAGGGAAACCCAAAACCACAACTGATCAAGTGCGGTTCCATTCACCACAGAACTTCTAGTAAGACATTTTCAGGAGCGAGGTATAAAATGTGTACCAAGGATATCATGTGCGTGACACTAGAAGACAGCTTTTGTTTTCTCTTTTTAATAAGATGCTAAGAGATTAATATATAAGACAATGAACCACTGA
Organism: Proteles cristata cristata; assembly: GCA_017311185.1. Classification (NCBI taxonomy): domain Eukaryota; kingdom Metazoa; phylum Chordata; class Mammalia; order Carnivora; family Hyaenidae; genus Proteles; species Proteles cristata. The sequence goes on from JAESUZ010004286.1 coordinate 140,910, forward strand.
ACAGGAAATTCTTCCTTTTTTTTAAGTTTATTTATTTATTTTAAGTGAGAGAGAGAGAGAGAAAGAGAGAGAGAGAGCACAAGCAGATGAGGAGAAGAGAGGGGAGACAGAATCCCAAGCAGACTTCATGTGCACCATCAGCAAAGAGCTCCATGGAGGGCTCGATTCCACAAACTGTGAGATCATGACCTAAGCCTAGTACTAAGCCTGGTACTACAATGAAATATATAAGCTCTAGTATCAACTGAGTCTTCAGTGAAGTCTGATAGTCTTTTTGCATTCCTACACAGTTCTATCCTTGAGTCTATATTGAACTATTTCAATTTTTTTGGACTATTCCTCACTGTCCTAAAAGTTTACCACTACCTCCACCTTCATTACCCTCAGATTAGATGTGCTCATGTAAGTGGGACCCTCATTATCATCCTCATGTCCTTCTAAGAAGAGACACCAGAAAGCTCATTCTCTCTTTGCCATGTGAAGACACAGTAAAACGGCCAACATCCAAAAGCCAGGAAGAAAGACCTCACCAGAAACAAATCCTGGTAGCAACTTGATCTGCGATGCCCAAACTTTGGAAATGTGAGAAAGTAAATTTCTGTTGTTTAAGTCAAGTAGTCTATGGTATTTTATTATGGGAGCCCCCGCTGACTAATACAGAATCATACTTACAGTTGGAGATTCCATATACCGAATCCAACTCCAGTTTGACTCAACAGTAGTATCTTTAAGTTAAAGAACACTAATTTTGGTTTTGACTCTGACTGTTTTTAATGCTATCTTACAGAAAATAATTATAGGAAAGTGAAAAAAATTAAAAAGAATCATGAAATAATAAACAGGTATAGTGCAAGCCTATAAGAATATATCATCAATCTAATAAAAATGGAATAAAAGATACTTACCACCACCAAGAATGTAAGAATCCTGGTGGTTCCCCCAATGTGATGTTTTTTTCCCATCTTATCTAAAATGAATAAAAGAAATGTTAATACTTTCTTAATAATACCTCTTCCCACACATATTACAAAGCAATATTTTCCCATTTAAAATACTGTAGTATTTAAGATTTTGTTTTCATATTATTCTTTACTCAAGTTTTATAAGAGCTCATTTTACATAGTTTTTTGTTGTTGTTGTTGTTGTTTTTTGATAGTTTATGAGAGAAGATGCCATTATTTTCCTGAATTTGCTTCCCACTGTGCTAGAGTCTTAAGAGAGACTTCTGGAACTTGAGGTACCTCAGGATCTTAACGCACATCAAAATTACATTTTAGTTAATCACCACTAACCCAGAAATTTCCGAATGTCTGGGCTTAACATGTGCAGACTCCAAATAATGCCCTAATGATTCAATTTTTAAAAAAATTCCTGTTTTGAGGAGATCAGAGTAAGGCGGCATATGTCTTCCATACAATAACATTTTTAAGAAGATGATATTTACTTTCCAAATGTTTATATTTCAGATGACTTAGAGTTCACTATCAAAAATTTAAAACAAGGTCAGTATCTCAAAAATTAACATTTCTGACTAAATACTGTTTACAAATTAAATTTAGAGATTTGAAAACTGGGTAGGATTTATACAGTGCCTTTACTGATAGCAGTAAACAAAAGATAAAAATCTTTGCATTCAGGGAGATTACACTTTATAGAGAAGACAGACCATAAACAAACAAAGCCAAAAAAAAAAAAAGAGAGAGAGAGAGTGAGATTGTATTTATATTAGAAGTAGCAGACAACAAATGCTAAGGAGGAAAACAAAACAGAGAAGGAGGACAAAAAAATTGGAAAACAGTAAGAAGCGAGCTATAATTTTAACTAAGATGATCCAGAAAGGCCTCATAAACAATTTAGGCAGGGGTGCATGGCTGATTCAGTAAGAGAAGGGGCTCTTGATTTCAGGGTCATGAGTCAGAAACCCATGGTTTATCTTTATATATAAGCATGATTTAGTTTTTTTAGTTTAAATAATTAAAAATTATTCAACAATATCTCAATTAGCAAAATATGCCCATAGGCCCTTAATATAACTAGGAAATAAAAAACTACATAATTACAGATTTTTTTAAAAATCAAGGAATTCTTTCTATTACCTACTATGGAAAATTTAGAAATTTTGGTCCCAAAAGGTTAAAAAAAAGTTTTAAGAGAGGAACTCAGAAAGTGGCACAAAATGTAAAAAAAGAAAAAAGTAACTACCTAGGTAAAGATGAAAAAAACATAATTAAAATCACCAAAATCATCATTTTTTAGAGTTCTTAAGTACAAAAAATGTGAACCAATGGGAGCACTAAAGTAATTTGCTCTCAGAAAATAAAGAAATTTTCTAAAATTTAGGTTAGATTATTATATATGTGATAGCCCTTGCTTTTAAAAGAGCTAAAAGGAGAAATTCTAGGAATTAATGAACTTAAATTTATAAAGACTGTGTATGAAAAGAACCAGAGTATGTTATATAAATATATGCCAGATCCTAACTTGAATTTTCATACATGCACACACACATGGAAGTGGGGTAGGGAGAGAGAGAGAGATAGAGAATCTTAACCAGACTCCATACCCAGCGTGAAGTCTGTTATGAGGTTTGATCCCATGACTGTGAGATCATAACCTGAGCCAAAATCAAGAGTTGGACACTTAAGCGTGACTAAGCTATCCAGGCGCCCCAACACAAATAATTTTTATATCTATAAACTACCTTTTATCTGAATTCCAGTTAATCATTAATATATCTTCTTGATTCATGAAAAAAAGACATAATGAGTCTTAGGATAACAAAACTCTGATATCCTGCTAAAGTTATAATTTAGTCACAAACTTGGTGTTTCATATATCTCTCAATCTTTTCTCTTTTTGTTAGTTTTTTGATGTCTTCTTGAGAGGGCATAATAATACCCTCATAGATGTGCCCCAAACATACAAATATTCCTAATTCCTGGAATCATTCTAATTAGATAAACAGCAAGGTTTTCAAAGTACCATCCTTACCTTTCATCTCAGTTCATCCTGACATTACAGATGTGACTATGAAAAAAGAGCAGACAGCACTATTCTCAATTAAAAGGAGAGTGTGCGATGACTTACTAATGTAATTAAAGTGGCATGATGAGGTTTCAATGCCACACCGTGCTGGCATCAGGATTAGTCTCACAGTCTAACATGAGTCCCACTGCTCCGTATCTGGGGCTGAGCAGTGTCCTTCCTGGACTTCCACAACCAACCATCAGCAATTGCATGAGAAAAAGTAGTTGGGGAAAATACCTACATGGTTTATATTCAATAGGCACTTTTGTGAAAGGAAGTCTAAAGTTAATGCATTTATATTTTAAACAGTATTACATCGTACTGCTCCTCAGAGAAGCTCAAAATGTTTCACATACATCTTTTTCATCCTTATAAAAGACTTTACTATATAAAGTTCATCTTTCTCACTTTAAATTGCAAGTTTGTGAGACAAGCAGGTAAAACTCTGGTCCATCATATTGAAATTAACACAAAAGAAATCCTTTTTAAATTACTGAATAATCATTCCTTTAGGTATTTCTAAATTAGAAATGGTTCTTCATAAGAATATGTTTCCATAGTAAATGGTATTTTTTGCCTTCAAACTAATTACTACTCCAAGTATTATTTATTTATAGGAAGCATTAGATGATAATAAGAAAAACAGAATCCTGATCTATAGAAAACTAAAGCATATTCATCGCAGCATTGTTAGAAATGATGAAAATTAAAAACAACCAGGAACACTTGGGTTGCTTGGTTGGGTAAGTGTCCAGATCTTGATTTCAGCTCAGGTCATGGTTTCAGGGTTTGTGGAATCAATTCCTGCATCAGGCTCTGTACTGACAGTACAGTACAGTACAGTACAGAGCCTGCTTGGGATTCTCTCTTACCCTCTCTCTCTCTCTGCCTCTCCCATACTTACATGCACATGCATGTTCTTTCTCTCTCAAAAAAAAATAAACATTAAAAAAAAGAAACTACCTGAAAACATTAACCAATAGTGAATATAAAAATACACTTTGGTACTTGCATACTACAAAAGAGCATGCAATCATTAAAAAGAATACAACATACCTACCCAGAAAGAGAGCCATGCTATATTAGTTTTTCAAGTTGGAGATGTGGAAGATTGGAGAACAATATATATAATATAAATCTTTTCTATTAAAATAATGTATGCATATGTATGTGTGCATTTTGGTGTATACATTTAAAGAAATCATACCAAACTTAAAACTATTATCTCTGGAAAAGGGTAAATGGTGGCTTTCATTTTAAATCATATTCATCTATGAAGTTTAATTTTTGTTAGCAAACATGTATTAATGATGGATATGGTTGAGGAATGGCCAGAAAATACCTCTCAAGGTCAACAGTCATTTGAGAAACAATTCTGTGTTTTATGAAAAGGCATTTTCTGTTGTACTGAATTTCATGGGCTTCAGGCTTTTTTTGGTGTTTGAATGACATCTATGCAAATAATTTCTCTCTCTCTATTTTATTTTTCCTTCTTCTATTATCCCAGCTCCAATGTGTATTCTTTGTCCTAAGGCTTTTTGTGGTTGAACCACCCAGCTTCCTTCCTTCCATCATTTGCTTAGTTAAAAGCTGTATTTTCTTGGAACTTACACATAAATCGTGATTCCCATTCCCACTGCCATTTTCTATATTGAAGAGCCCTGTCTGTGGTTATGCTGTGTCTCTATTATATGAGCTTGGATTTTCAGCGTTTCTATATAGGTGTAGCACCAAACACTGAATGAAAAAAAAGCAAGTTGGTAGGGGTAAGACATTCCATATGGTTTATAAATGAGAATCATAATTTGCAAGTGTCCATATTATCTGATAGAGCAATTCTTCTTCTAGGAATTTATTCTATGCTCATGTGTGCAAATTTATATATATAACAATTTTCAGTGAACCATTGTTTGTAATTGCAAAAGACTAGAAACAACCTAAACGCCCATTAGTAGGAGGCTGGTGAAATATATCACAGCGCAGTTCATAGAAAGAAATACCCTACCACCATGAAAAGAATGATGAAGTGGGGTGCCTGGGTAGCTTCATAGTTAAAAGTCCAACTCTTGATTTTGGCTCAGGTCATGACCCCAGGGTTGTGTGACTGAGTCCTGTGTTGGGCTCTGCGCTGATAGTGCAGAACCTGCTTGGGATTCTCTCTCCCTCTCTCTGCCCCTCCCTGCCTCTCTGTCTCTCTCTTTCTCAAAATAAGACTTAAAAAAAGAAAGAATCATGAAATTTCATGCACCAATATAAAACAAGTGAAGTCAAAAAAATGAAATAAAAATCAAAGTGTATATAATAAATCAGTACTTGTATAAATAAAAAATGATACACACATGAATCCCCCCCCACACACACACACACATACATACACACTTGCTTAACTTTTCATCATTATTTGCTTCTGGCAAGGTATACTGATAATTTACCTATTATCTCTCGTCTCCACACTTCCCTTCTATACTCCATTTTACACTAGGTGCTGGGATTCTGAAAATTACATTTCTTAGTCTCCCTGCCAGCTAGTTTCCTGTTCAGTTCTGCCAAAAGAAGGCCAGTAGCTGGAAATCAAGGGACAGAAGGAAAAAGAGAAGCTTCCTGCCCCTGGCTCCAGAAGTGAAATATTGCTGTTGCAGCCACAGAAGCATCAAGAGCAGGGGTGACAATTCTGAATGACAGCAGCCCCTTTTCAGAGGGTCTAGTCTTGCCAATATGGGACCTTTCTGAATCACCCAGACCCACTTCAACAGCATCTCCAACAGCACAGCAGTAGGTTTGAGCCTCATGAGCTCCAAACTTTTCAGAGTATTCCTAAATCCTTTCATACTTATTGAGAACCAATATTCAAAAAGTATTAATATCATAAACAGATAAAGTTAGTTGCTGTGTTAAGAAAAAGAACTGTAGGGACACCTGTATGGCTCTGTCAGTAAAGCATCATCTGACTTGTGATTTTGCCTCAGGTCATGATCTACAGTTCATGAGTTTTAAGCCCTGCCTCAGGTTCTATGCTGACACTGTGGAGCCTGCTTCAGATTCTCTTTCTCCTTCTCTCTCTGACCCTCCCCTACTCACATGCAAGCTCTTTCTCAAAACTAATAAGCTTAAAAAAAAAATCTGTACACATATGTATATGTTTGTTCCTAGACAAAAGTCCTGAGTCTTAATTTTGATATAACCTACTGTTCCCACTAATTTTCTAAAATCTTCCATGTATAGATGCATTAATATACTAAACTAAATGTAAAAAAGGAAAAAATTACATTTTAATTTTAAAAGTTAACCAAATAGACATAAAACAGAAAGAAAAACTGTCCATATTTTAAAGCACACAATCCCAAACCATGCTATTCAACATGGTATCCCCTAGCCATAGGTGGTTCTTTAAATTTCTGAATATTCTCAATTGTTCTGGCCACTTTCAAGTGTTCATTAGTCACATTAGACTAGTGGAGAACTTATTAGAAGCACAGATTTGAGACCATCTCCTAATCACAGAAAGTTTTATTCAATAGTGTTGCTCTGTTCTAGAAAGCAGAACTCCTCTCAGAGGCTACACCCAGGTGAGAGACTGGGCTGCTGAGATACACATCCACTTGTGAAAATTATGCCTTTTATTGGGAAAACTCCCTGATGGATCCCTTCTATTTCTGTTTTTATTTTTTGGCCTAGAAAGGTAGAGGCCCCTGGGAATGGTCTGAAAGTAAAGAATGAAGACCTAATATACTACATGATAAAATAACAAGAATTTAGGAGGCTGCTGATAGTCTCCAAGGAAGAAGACATCTGAGGAGTCTGAGAGGATTCAGAAAAGGAAAAAACGGGAGAGGCTGTGAGGAATCAACAAGACATAAGGCAAATGGAGTCCACAAGAAAACAGTTTGTAAGACATTCCCGGTGGCAAGGAGACCAAAAAACTTATGAATACTTGTGTCTGATATTCAAGTTGATATTGTTGCCTGCATGGTATAAAGCTGAATACCCTTCAGTTTTCCCCTAACTTCAATAACAATCTTTAATACACAAGAGCAATGAATCAGTGGAGCTCTGAGGCTAGGAGAGAAACAGGAAACTTCAGGCCAAGAACAGGCAGCAAGCAGCCACAGGAGAGGCAGCGGGGCTGTAATACTTGGTGGAGGCAAGAATTACAGCAAAAAGAATCTCAAGTACCCTCTCCCCCTAGGAAGGCCTGGAAATGTCAGAGAGGACTTGGGGGAACCTACAATATTAGGGATTAAAGCTGGAGCTATGTCTATAGAAAAGACGACCACACAAGGAAGGATGATTGCAGGCCATCCAAGTGGAGATACCTGGAGCACACATGTGTACATAGCACATATATTTACACTTGTTCTCTAGTAGAGAAACTATGTAAGATAAAAAAGAACAGGTCAAGAATTTTAAAAATAACACTTTTAAGTATGTACTACATGCTACCCCTTCTAATTACTGTATATGCACTAACTCATTTAAACCTCAGCACAACTCTGGAGTATAATTACAATTACCTTCTTTTTATAATTAAGAAAACTGAGTCAGTAGGGGCACCTGGGAGGCTCAGTCAGTTGAGTGTCTGACTCTTGATTTCAGCTCATGTCATGATCCTAGGGTTATGCAATCCAGCCCTGCAACAGGCTTGTGCTGAATGTGGAGCCTGCTTGGGAGCCTCTCTCTCTTTCAGCCCCTCTCCCCTACTTTCACTCTCTCTCAAAAAAGAAAGGAGGAAGGAAGGAACGAAGGAAGGAAGGAAGGAAGGAAGGAAGGAAGGAAGGAAGGACGGACAGACAGAAGGAAGGAAGGAAGGAAGGAAGGAAGAAAAAGAGAAGAAAAAGTGAATAAGTAAATAAGATGTAGAACATAATGCAGACTCAGCAGTCTGGCCCCAAAGAAATTGGTCTTACCCACCATTCTATGTCACCTCCATGTTAAAGTTCAAGAAATTGTTTAGGAAACTGTTGCTGTTTTCTCCTTTCAGTGAAAGGTAAACAGAGAGGAAAGAATTTTAAAATCTACTATGTTCAGTAACTTAGCATTCCTAATAAAATCTGAAGAAGCAATCTGTTGGGTATGTTTTTTTTTTTTTAATAATTTATTTATTTCTAGGAGAGAGAGAGAGACAGCGTGAACAGGGGAGGGTCAGAGAGAGAGGGAGTCACAGACTGAAACAGGCTCCAGGCTCTGAGCTGGCAGTCAGCACAGAGCTCGACACGGGGCTCGAACTCACGAACCGCAGGATCATGACCCAAGCGAAAGTCAGACGCTTAACCGACTAAGCCACCCAGGCGCCCCTGTTGGGTGTTTTTAAGCTTTTCTTTTTGGCTAACTTACAGGCTAATTTATGGGAAATAAGGGCTAGTAATATAAACAATGCAAAATTCTTAAGAAAGGAAAAAAAATCTTCTCTGTAACATTCTAATTCTTAATGTTATTTGGGGTGGTCACAAAGCCTTATTCTGAGGCATGATGAATATCATGCAAAATTTCAGGGATGAATTGGAATTGTCTTTGCATAATGAAATGACATAACCAAGAAAGGATAGCTTCTAATGAACTCAAAGTAACAAAAAATTGATACAGAATTGTAAAGATTTCAAAACATTGTGTTTTAATTACTTAATGTTGAAGGATAATAAAAGATAAAGCTGAGGAAGAACTCTACACTGAAACCATTTGTAAGGAATTTTCAATTTTGTCCCAGTGGGAGTAAAAAAAAATTAAGGTTGTAGAAACAATAAGTCATAGAAAATAACATATGGTAGTGGTTTAGAATCTATCATGAATTGGATATAACAATGGGCCAGTTAACATAACCTGGGTAGAGAGATGTTTTGATTTCTATCATTAGTTCAATGCTATGTCTTTAACTAGTGGAGAAAAAAAATAGCTGGGCTAATTGTGCCCTGTTCTTCTGGCTGATAATAAAAGCTATCAAGAACAGTTCAGTTTCTTACAGCCCAGGACCAGGGCATTATCAGAAAGTCCAAATCCATTGAGAGACTAGGCTGCTGAGATACAGTTGTTCACATGATATGTAGAGTTCCAATTTGACTTTCTCATCGCTTCATGCATACAGTAAGCCCACACTAAGGAAAGAGGTGGCCGAAGACAGCAAATTCTGGTGCAAAAGGGTTAATTAACATCACAGTCATCCATATCCTCATGATTCTACTTCTTCAATATAGGAACACTGAACATGTGAGTAACTGGAGCTACTTCAATCATTTCCTTTTATCACATTACACAAATAAACAGGTCTCCCTAAGTTTTTCTTTAAGTTCCTTGTGTAACTCTTCTGAATTATGTAAAAATACCTGGGGATAGACTCACAGGAATTGAGATAAGATGGTCCTTTATTTCTCAAATTACTTAAGAAGTGATTCTACAACAAGCAGCCTTAAATTTTCCATATGATCCAAGTGAAAGTAAGAGAGAAATTATTGTTAAACAGGGTACAAAGCTCTAAAAGATGACATTCTCCTTTATTTACAAATCACAGTTGGGAGGGGAGGGAAGGGGTACTGCCATTCACAAAGATACCAGCGTACAAACCAAACAATGTTTTTCTTTTACTTAAAAATCTTTGAAAGCTCCTTTCATGAGAAGATAAAGTCCAAACTTCCTGGTACAGTATCAAAAGTCTTTAGTAGGAGTGTACTATCAGCTTAAAGAGGTGGAGTCTAAGAAAGCATTCCTAGGAAAAGCTACCTCTAAGCTAGTCAGGTGAGGCAGGGGTAGGTGTTAGGCAGAATAAAGCTCAGAAGAAAGAAGTCTATAGTGTATATAGGCAAATACAAGCAGCTAGGTATTATGAAAACTCAGTATGAGAGAGATTACAGAAAAATATAGAAATTTAACCAAATGAAATTATTTTGAACTCTAAGGAGAAGTCAAATGGCCTATCACAAATCTACCTCCAGGCTTCCATTTTAAAACCATATATATATAACAGTTTTATATAAACCATATAAAATGGTTGTGTGTGTGTGTGTGTGTGTGTGTGTGCGTGCGCGCGCAACTAAGGATAAAATTCCCCTCTAATCCCATTAAAATTCCCACTCTCAGAAACTAGACTGGCACATATATTCTTTCAGACCTCTCAATACACTTCATACTCGTAAATATGTACACACAAACATACATAGTATTGCATCATGTTCCTTTATGTTCAAAGGTTTCCATGTAAATGGCATACTTCAGCTTGCTTCTTTTATTTGAAAACGCTTTGGAAGTCTATCTACGTTAAGTCCAAATAGATCTTATTCTTTTATATTTTGGCAAACTTACACCTCAATTTAGCCATTCCCTACAATATGTCAAACACTATACTGGATATTCAGGTAATTAGAATGTATTTTCACAATGCCATTTTGAGTTTGGCAAGGTAGAAAGTAAAGAATGGTTCTCGGAATCACATATACGCATCTCCAAAGTCCAGAAATACTATATCTTCTTGGTGACAATAGACTGTCTTCAACTTAATTGATTCCTTTTGTAAAATTGAACCAGACTGAAAATTCTGAGAAACTTCAGTTTTGTATTCCAAATGCAGCCAAAGAAAATACAATCATGGTAAACACTTGTCTGAAAAGTGTGACTCTCCTCTGAAAGAGTAATTTCATTTTTACCAAATAGCTCTAGAAATTTCATATATCCATTTTCCATTGAGCTCATGGTATATCAGTACATTATCTAGTTATCTCAATCTAGCTATGCTCAATTCACATGATCCATTTGAGTCAAAATAGCTGAACTTCCTTAAATAAATTAACAGCCTTTTTCTTTTTTTGATGAAGTTTAATAATCACTACATCTTACATATTACAATGTTGGTAAGAAAATAATCATGGGAACCCCCAAGGATTCAGCAAGATGAGTCAATTCCAAATGTTCCCTGATCTAAGGAAAGAGATCAGTAAATCTTTTCATTAAATCTCGTCAAGTTTTCAACTGCATTAAAATAATATTTTTATTTAAAAAAACTTTTTTTGGGGGGGTGGCAGTGCCTGGGTGTCGGGCTCTGTGCTGACAGCTCAGGACCTGAAGCCTGTTTCAGTTTGTCTCTCTCTCCGTTTTCCCCTCCCCCACTCACATTCTGTCTCTCTCCAAAAAAAAACATTAAAAAAGTTTTTTTTTAATAAATAAATAATTTTTAATCTTTATTTTTGAGGGAAAGGGCACATACGTGTAAGTGGGGTAGGGGGAGAGAGAGAAACAGCGAGGGAGAGAAAGGATCCCAAGAAGACTCTGTGCTAATAGCAGAGAGCCTCAAGCGGGGCTCCAACTCATGAAACTTGAGATCATGACCTGTGCCAAAGCTGGACACTTAACTGACCTAGCCACACAAGTACCCCAATAATAATATTTTTAAATCTCCAAAGCTATCTCTGGTTTCTTTTAAATATACTGGGAGTTGGCAGTGAGTAAGAACACAAATGTTAGGAGCATCCTTTTTACAGTCTCAATCTCTGCCTCTGTAAAAACCAAAAGTGAATGTGGCAAGAAAGGTCATACACACAGTCTTCTAATTAATGATTTAAGGAGATATAAATACACTAAACTTCTGATTTGAATAAACTTTAAAATCCATTTTTATTACACTGTATATATTCATTCTGTGCTAAACAAGTGACTTCTTGTTTGTTCTGAGCATACCTCTCAAATTCCTTATTTGCGAGTAGGCCCTAATAGTTCACATATACTGATTAGCTAGATAAAAGATTGGAGGTTATGTGTGATTCTCAAGAAGCAAGTGATTCTCAAGAAGACTGTACTCTAGCAAGGAACTTGGGTCAAGGAATAGACTGTCGTGTCCCTGATCTGGTGGAGGTCAAACTAATGGGATCACTAGAGATATTATTTTGACTAGGACTTGTCCCATAAAAATATAGACATAGGCCACAAATGAGAGCTGTACATTTACCTCTAAATTCTCTATCAACCACATTAAAAAAGAAGAAAATGGTAAAATTAATTTCAGTAATATATTTTATTTTACCCGATATATCTAAATTATTATCATTTCAACATGTGATATTTTATATTCTTCTGTTCACACTAAATCTTCAAAATCCAGTGTATATTGGATTAGTCATATTTAAAGTGCTGAAAAAGCGATATAAAGCTAGTGACCACCATACTGGACAGCACCAATATAGGGGGAACATCAGAAGAAGCTTTGGAATAAACAAAGATCTAGACTTGAATTCCAGTTCCATAACTCACTAAGCTGCATGATATGAGCCAGTTACATAAATTCTCTGAGCCATGTTGTTCTTATCAGTAAAACAGGAATAATACCATCTGCCTTACAAATTTCTTATATGAATTAAAGATAACATATGTAAAGTACCTTGGCATATTATGTACCTGACATATAACAGAACTCAGTAAAATCCTCCTCATCCTCATCATTATATAAATTGAAGAAGAACAAGTACCATTGCAAGAAAGCTCAAATTCAAACTTTAAAAAATATGAAGGAGAAAAATAGAAAAAGAAACAAAAACTTGGAAAAAGATTAGCAAAGTGTTTTCTAACTGAAATTTAGTCATCAATCCACACAAAATAAAAACAAACAAAATTCATATCTTCCAAAATTATGAATAATGCCAAAATAAGACACTGCTAAAACTAGAGATATGGTGGTATTTGTCTTTTTTTTTTTTTTTAACAAATTTGCTTTCTTGATTACTGTTGCCAAGGCTAATATTAGTTTCTATCTCTATAGGGAGATAAATGGGTAGAAGATTACTGGCATGAAAATGGGATACTAAAAATGCTTACAAGTAATCGACAAAGACTATTAGGCATACTGATAACTGAGCATTCACTATATAGTATGTAATGATAGTTTTTCCAAATAATTGTTACAGAATATTTGCATCCACTTCTGTAAGATATTAAAATAAAATATAAAAAATAACGAAAACATACCTCTGATAAAAATGTTTGGGCCGATTTCTGAGCTCCTACATGGAGCAGATATTCATATACGTAGAGTGCTAACCTGGAAAATAAATAAAATATTTATGGAGAAGATGTGAATTCAAAATTCATTCTCTAAATAATGCACATACCTTTTCATTACAAAAATATCTTACACACTAACAGTGACAGAAAATCAACTCTTCCCACTGCTATTCAATGGGAGTTTATACACGTCTGTTCAGAAACAACTTAAACTAATTAAAATAGCACACACACACACACAAAAAGCAAATATATCTTTTCTTGACAAGAAACCTCTAAAAGGGGATATTTTCTTGATCACGTCACTTATCATAACCTCATTCCCTTTGTTATACCTAGTATAATTGATTATTTGTAACTCAATATTAGTAATCTCCATAACCTATTCTAATTATTATCTCTCATTATTAAAATAAATGAAGTAAGTGGACTTTTCCAACAACTGTATATTCTTCAATTTTTTTGGTGAATATTAACATAAATTCCAGATATTTGCACATCTCTATGCCAAAATGGGTACTCAAAGTCCATTTTAATATTTGTTCAGGCAATCTCTCCTTAGTCTTTAGGTTTGATTATTAAACCAATAACATAATTTATTAGTTTATAAAGAGTCAAATTATCAGCAAACCACAGGATTAAGCAAACTTTAAAACATCAATTTATTCCAAGCATTGGGGTGCTTATAGTTTAAAGGTTAACATAAATTTACATATAAGTTTATCATTCAAATATAGAATATTAAGAATGCACCATACCCTTGTACTACTCTCATTATCTTGTGAATTCAGAATTTTAAGCTACACCATGTGGCTCAATTTCAGTTGAGCTGTTAACAAAATATTATTCATAAACTCAAATTAGTCTGAGACAGTATTTTTAATGATATCTTGGACTGATGCCCAGATAGCTCACAACAGTTCAGTTTCTGCTACACTATATTTACCAATATTAAGCCAGGTTTACAGTAAACAAAACAATGTAATAATAACCACAATTCTGTAGAGCTACACCATGTCTCTTGCCAAGTGAATTTCTGATTGTTAAAGACTGATAGCATTTGCAAAAATGAATACTTTCTTCATTTTCATGAAAAATATTATGCATGTCATGAAAAGAGAAAGCTAGTACAAATTCAATTGCTCTGTCCATTTAATTCTTTCCCCGTTCCAGAACTGCCAAATACTCAAAATGAGAATTACTCCGTGGTTACCAAGTACCACAAGAGAATAGATAACTGTTAAAATTACTCGTAGATAAAGAAGTGTGTTATTAGAAACATCTCCTAACCTCTTCAAGTTGAATGACACTTCTTAGATCATGTTTCTCAACACTTTTTCTACCATAACACACATGAGGGACATATCTTCCTTTTGAATACCGTATCTCCTGTGGAAATGTGGCTCTTCCCCAAAGTACATAATGAAATGGGAATAATAATATTCCTACAGTTTCAAAGAAACAAACACTACTGATGATTCTTATCATACATTCTTTAAATACACATATCCCACATAGCCTATCTTTCCAATAACTACTCCTAAATCTGTCACATGATTCTCTGACCATAGTGGCAAATTTCACCTCAAGAAAGAATTATTTTTGAATTTTTTCTGGAAAGACTGTGAAGCCTCAAAATTGCTTGCTAATGACAGTGCCACCCTACTGCCTGAGAAGAAACTTGGCTCCAAAGCAGTTTCTTCTAGGTGGTCAAATCTTGGGCCTGGCACCAAACCAGTGTTACTGACTAAACAAGAAACCTAGGCCTAAGTCAAAGCCTGAACAATAAGGATGTTCTACCAACTCGGAAAAAGTAGGAAGCAAGTGGCAGAGTGTGAAGCAGAGACACCATAGTGGGCCTTGGAGGTAAGGGAACAGATCCCAGAACAGTTAAGGCCACAGCACAAGTGTTGCTGTGTCCTTGCAATGAACACCATTCATTCCAAGCAAATCACTTCCTCATAATCTCTGCTTTGTAATATTAAAGGGGCTAATATATTTCTACTATGTTTTCCTCCAATTAATGATGTAATAAAGTGGTTATCTCTTTACAAGTGAAATTAAAAGTGACAATCTCTACTCTTTCTCTATGGATCTAAGGCAGTGATTATAAAAAATGCATTGGCTGGAGAGCCTGGGTAGCTGAGTTGATTAAGTATGTGACTCTTGATTTTGGCTCAGGTCATGATCTCATGGTTGGTCGTGACGTCTTGAGATCAAGCCGCTCCTCATGTGGTTCTGTGCAGAGCATGGAGCCTGATTAGGATTTTCTCTCTCCCTCTCCCTCTCCCCTTCCCCCCTCCTCTCTTGCTCTCTCTCAAACAAACAAAACCATATGGAAGGGTCACAGAATCAAGGCAGGAAAGGTGTCTCAAACTGCATAACTAAAAATTCCAAAGCATCTTCTAAGCGGTATGCCTGTCTTCCTCCCCTTAGAATCTGTGTAGTATGAGCATATCATCACCAAAAGGGTGATACAGTGGGAAAGGGCTGAAAAAACCCTATCCATAATGCCACCTCATACGTCCAAGTTCTGCAACCTCCCTTGAACAAAATTAATGCTTCCAGGCATTAATAATTCCAGGCTCCAGATATAGTGGCTCTCCTGCCAGGACAACTCCATAATACATCACCAGCAAATCTCCAATATTTTATTAACTATCACCTCAGGGCATAAGACTTTCCAAATCGATCTCTTTAGCCCTATCCTCTCTACCATGCTCCAAACCTGCTGCTCTAAATTACTATTTGAAGTTCCTAACAAGATACTTGTCTTTTAAACGGATCACATCCAAAGTTAAATTCATCTTCTCCATCTGTTTATAGTACCTGTGCTCACCTTGAACGAAACAGAATATGAGTCGTCAATTCCTCATTTGTAAAGTGAGAAGAACGGTTTCTTTGTGGTATTGTTAAAAGAATCAGAGTACACAGTAAATAGTAACAATGACTTAAAATTTCAGCTAATTCTCTCACATCCAGTAAAATATTACCAAGTCATGTACTGGACCTTAACATCACAATCTCTCCCACATTTACCAGTTCTTTCTATCCTCCTTCCTGCCCCTGAGGAACCAAGAGAAGCCATAGCAATAGCAGAAATGTTTGTTCTAGCTTCAGATATAGGTACTGTGTATTTCCCATTACCTCCCACAATAGAGGCATCAGAGCCACCAGAAATAAGAATCTCCAGAAGGTTCCAGGGGGAAGCCCTGCAGTAAAAACAGCATCTGAACACAGAGGGGTGAGGCATAACACTTATCCATCATGCAGGTAAATCATGGCATGGTCCCTTGCCTGGTGGCAAGAGATCACCAAACATAAGACATTTTGATTCAATTTCTACTGAACAGTAAAAATTTAAAAATATTGAATATACAAATATTTAAATCATAGATACTCTAAAATTAACTTCATTTTCCTTTTTGGGAATCCTTGAAAAATTTAATTACCTTTGATGAATTAGAGTAGCTATTTAACCTAGTGGATTATAATGTGCTCCAAATACATAAAAAATTAAGAATCATTCAATAACAATTTATACACACATATACATATGTATACATACTGTGCATAGAAAAAGAACAGAAAGAAATGTGAGTTATAGCTACTGATAGAAACATTAATAACAATATGAAGTAACAAATTAAGTCTAACTAGTACAGATGGGGAAAGAAAACCTAAATAAAGCATTAAGATCTATGGCCTACTTAGAGCAGGAACAAACACCCCCACCCCATACCTCTTTCAGAAGGCCTAAAGGAAACATTTCTTTTCTTATAGCATGGTCCTCTAATTAAGAATCATAATGGTAGTTTTATGTCTCCAGCAAAAGTTTAAACTTTGTGTCACTCACACTACACAAAAATCTAAGATATTTGGCTACATAAAAATATCAAACCTTTGATAATATTTTCTGCAACCATTTTTTCCCAGTTTGTTGTTTGACTTAATTTTGGTTAACGTTTTGTTTTTGTTCTGTTTTTTTTTCTAGGGGGGTGAGGGGAATCATTTAAAAAATGATTATTCCACAAAAGTCACCTAATAAAAATGGCCTAATGATTTTTAAATTTAGAAACAGTTAAAGTGGATATGACTTTATATTATAGAAAAGGTGTTTTTATCTGGTGAACAGGATTCATCAAGTTTCCTATATTACACATGCTAGTTATAACAACATATAATTTACCTTTTAAATTTTTTTAATGTTTATTTATTTTTCAGAGAAAGAGAGACAAAGTGTAAGCAGGGGAGGGAGGGCAGAGAGAGGAAGACACAGAATCTGAAGCAGGATCCAGGCTCTGAGCTGTCAGCACAGAGTCCAACACAGAGCCCAAACTCACAAATTGTGAGATCATGACCTGAGCCAAAGTTGGATGCTGAGCCGACTGAGCCACCCAGGCACCCCAACATATAATTTAATATTTACACAATTTTTCAGGAATAAATACTATAATATGTACCACATATTTGTAATGTGTGGATAACATTTAATTGCACCTCACAATATTCCTGTGCGGGAGATGGAGTTATGAACTATGTAGGAATATTATTAGCTAAGTGTCTATACAATGAAATGTCCAACTATCAATAAATGACCATGTCTGTCAGCCTGCCCATAATATCCTACATCTACTTTTCAAACTTAGGTCTGTTACCTATTAGAGATTCTGTCCTTTGCACATTATCTTTTAAATATTCCAAAAAGACATAGTGTTGAAACTGAAAAGCAAGACAAAACTGCCATTCAATATGAGAAAATATCCATCAATTCCAAATTTCAGTGATGAAAACTTCATATTTTCCCATCTTATTACATTTAGCAAGGAAAAAGAAAAAATTTATATAAACAAAGTCTTCAAAATAATAGACTTCCATTTGTAATTTTAAAATTCATTCAGTTAGGCCCCGAAAAAAAAATTCTTTTGGTTAATTCACTGTATGTACAAAGGTGGAGGGATGACAAAGTTGGAAAACAACTTAAAAAAAAAACAAAAATGCTATTAGGATACCAGGGTAGCTCAGTTGGTTAAGCATCCAACTTTGAGTGAGGTCATGATTTCCCATTTCAGGAGTTGGAGCCCTGCATCAGGTTCTCTGGTGTCAGCAGAGAAACTGCTTCAGACCCTCTGTTACCCTCCATCCAGCCCCTCCCCCATGCATTCATGCACTTTCTCTCTTTCTTTCTCAAAAAAATAAAATTCTAAATAAAAATTTTTTAACTTCAAAAAATGCATTAAAAAACAGCTATTCCTATTTTGTTTTGAAATTAAATTGCTGTACTGTACTTTACCTGTTTGATCTTTATTTCTAGAACTTAAAATGGTTAAGTATCCAATACATACTATTTAATGAATGAAGGATTCTCTTAGACAAGGCATAAGGTCCCTTTAGAATGCTTTAGTTTCTTCCATTCAAGGTATTCAAAAGAAAAGTGTAAGATATCCCCCTAGTACCCATTTTGGCATTAGCATCCCCTTAGTATCCTTAAGATTCACCTTTTCAATAAAATACTACAGTTTGACAACATGAACGTTGCCAAAACAATTCCTTCACTGATTCAATCCCTATATGCAAAGAAAAGATTTTTAAAATTTTTGTTTTATTTGTAATTTTTAGTAAAACTAATCTGCAAAGACAATAACCTCCTTCTCTTTGCTTCACCTTTTAAAAGAAAAGAAGTCAAGGTTAGGGAATAAAAAATTAAAAAGATGATAGATGTCTATAAGATGGGTATTTTGTAAAGAATGGTCTAGCTGTGGCTATTTAGCACCAGTGAAGATCAGGTATCCAAAAGGCTGAATCCAAAATTCAGGGGCGCCTGGGTGGCTCAGTCGGTTAAGCATCCGACTTCAGCTCAGGTCATGATCTCAGAGTTAGTGGGTTCAAGCCCTACGTTGGGCTCTGTGCTGACAGCTAGCTCAGAGCCTGCAGCCTGCTTCGGATTCTTTCTCTACCTCTCTCTGACTCTCCCCTGCTCACGCTGCTTCTCTCTCTCAGAAATAAATACAACATTGAAAAATACTTAGTCCCCATCTTTTGTCCTTAAATCCCAATGTCATTAGGCAGAAGACTTAGATACAGAGAACTGAAAGTAGACTGAAAGCAAATTAAGTTCTTCTGTCTCTTCTGGTCATATTGGAGCTAGAAAAGAGATCTCTCTTATTCCTGAGCCACTGTATAATTTCACTGTTGACCAATGACATGTGTCAGTGTCCAAATGTGACTCCCAGGTGATAAAATGCTAGTAGTTAGCTGGACCACAGCTAGCTAACAAGCAGCAAAGGAGCATTTGACAGCTACTGAAAGGCTGCTCATGAGATTATAAGTAGTTTAGCAGTGACATTAGATCAGCCTGATCAAATTTTCAACAGAGTTTACAACCGAGCACTAAGGAGGTGTGAAAAATTAGAAATCTGTTTCCAACATCGTCTTTTAAAAGTTCTTCATCATTAACAGTAAAGCTAAAAAACTGATTTAGAGTGTCAAAACTGTCTATGCAAAGAGCTTTTGTTTTGACTAAAACCCAGTCTTTCTTTTAACACACTAAAATGTCTATTTTCTTTGTATTCTCAATATTAGTTGTAATGAAATAGATCCCTGATATATATACAGATATTGAAGAGACTATATGTTCTAGGGCAGGGATAAATGAGTCCGTTAAGATAGGGACAGGAATGAAAGATTAAACAATTATATGAGTAGCTAGGCACAAAAAAAATGTAACTCTGCTGATGTCTCATTGATGAGACAAGTAATATTTGGGAATATGATCTGAAAGTAAATGATTTGGTGTACTTAGGAAAAAAGCACACTTGTCTTATACAGACAGGCAAATTCAGGATTAAAATGGCTAGTTTCAATTTGGGGGAACTAAAAAGGCTAAGATATAAAAATGAGAATCAATAAAAATTAATTAATCAACAGTCTGTAGAAAAACAATTATAGAAAATTCATAGTAAAATTTTCCATACAATTTTCTATCTAAGCTATAAACACTGGAAATACAGTATGGACTATACTTGATAACAGTACTTACTCCACTGCAATTCAGCTGGAAAATTTTATACTTTATACCCAGGTTCCTACTTCCTTATGGAATCTTGATATACATAGTTTTAAGTCTTTACTATTTGTCGGTATTATCCTTACAGAGTAGATTTTCCTTTACATTCACCCAGAATACTAGTAGCTTCTTAATCCTTGCTGACTAACCATGGTAGTCTTCTCATACTCTATTTCAATGTTTTAACATCAAAATTAACACCAGCCACCAGATCTCTACTTATGCCATGGAGGATTAAGTAGAACTGAACTTGCTCTCTTTCATTAGACAACTAAAAAACAGAGTATAATATCTGATCAAATTTGAGTGGGATTTAGGCAGCTGGAATTTATGGGCAGAGTGTTAAACAAGAGGGAGCTACACAGGAAAAAGTTCCAACCATCTGCGAGGGGTCTTTTTGCCTATGTGTGAGGTGAAACTCCTCCAGCCCCAGGAAAGAACACTGCTCACACAGTGCTTGGAAACCACTAACTACTCACAGTAGAAAGCCCTCAACAAACGCTAAGGGCATTCATTAGAGAACCATGGGTCACACACCAGTGGAAGTACTAAACCAGTCTTAGAGCAAAAGGAGACTTAAGCCTAATAATGGTGGGTAGTTTTAACAACCTAAACCAAACTTTTAACAGTATACATGTCTAGCAAGATTGATATGGCTAGAAAGAAAATGATAAATGATTTGGCCAGTGAGTACAAGGAGTATATAGGAAATCTTTGTACTTCATTCAATTTTGCTATGATCTTAAAATTGCTCTTTTTTTAAAAAAGTATTTTTTAAAGGTGAATACAATAGGTAATGGAGCTTCTTACTTCCTTCTCTGTAGTGTTCTGTATTTTGCAAATTTTCTATAATCAAGAAAAAATTATTTTAAAACTTAGTCATGAGCTCATAGCTCCTTCCCCAAGCTTATTATCTACATGTAACATTTCCTCAAAATGAACAGTAATAGTTTAATAATGTTATTTCAATATAATATAACAAAGAAAATATTCCTTCTAAATAATGTAAATTATATATCTCAGGAAATTAAGATGTCTAGAAAATATTTAAAAGATGTCTAATGCTTTCCTGCTGGCTACAAAGCACCAAAAATAACTTATTTAGAATTTCTTTCTGGCTTTACCACTCTTATTTTTCTAACTCTTCCTATTAATTCTCTTTTGTTATATTAGCACATGCCATTTTGGCATTGATAGCTATTCTGCTTTATATCTGTTTTCTTTTCCCATTCACTTTACATTTCCCACTACATTTTGCACCTTCTTTTTTACTGTTTCCCCATATTCCAACTTCCTTATCCTTAGCCAAACCCCTATGATCATCTAGCTATAAAACATTTGGTAATGTCCTTACTTGGACCTACTCATTATTGTCATATTTAAAGCATCCACATTAAGACTCACCATTAAGTGAGTCTAGTGTTTATGACCCATTTTCCACTTTCCTTAGAAGGAATTCTGGGAAGAGTTTTTCTCGTAACAAATTCCAGCAATGTCTCTAATCTGTACTCCTTAAGGTATAGGCAGAACAGGAAAGAAAGGCTTCAGAAGAATAGAGTCACAGATATAAGGACCCAGAACTCTTAATACTACAGACAGAAGTGGGGAAAGGTTCAAAGGAAAAACTCCCCAGCTGAGGAAAGACACAGGATAATTCTTTCCCTATGATTTTTAGTGGATATAAATGTATAGTAATTCTTTTATTTTAATTTTTTGAGTTAATGTTTTTTAAAGATCCATATAAAATAATAATAACTTTCTGGAGTTTTTCCCCCCAGGTCTTAATCTATTTCCTAGCATTAGTTTGAAATATTTAGACATCTAACAGCATTTGGTCTTTCAGACCATTTATGAATCTCTTTCTTAGACAACTCTAAAGCATCTAGTTTTGTGTAAAGTACTGAGAAACAATGAAATACCATTAATTTAAGACCTATTAATGTAGAATCTGTAGCAACACAGTCAGAGAATGCATCTTTACACCAAGAAAGAATTTAACAAATTAGTAGCAAAAATAATTTTAAATATCTGATATTAGAAACAAAAACTATTCAAACATTCTGAGAAACTTTGCAAATGAACACTTAGACTAATCACCATCAACAGTTAATAAGCTCCTATTATTGTTCTAGATGTTAGAAAAAAATCCCAGAGAGATACAGATTTTGCTCTCAGGTAATTTTCAGACTTGTTAATGGGATGAAACATATAATTAAAAATAAGATTGGTATTATAAAGTAGCATATGATGGGTATGCAGGCAACAAAACATAAAGAAACCAGAACAGGAAAAGACCATTCATTATAAGAGACTCTTGACAAAAGGGCTTCAACTGACAGAGGAAATGGCACTTAATCTAGGTATTAAGGGAAATGGAATAAGCAGGAAGAAAAGGGGATTTTAAAGAAAAGGGTAATAGTATGAAAGAATTATCTATATTACATTCAACACTGGTAGCCAACATAAAATTCTCTATGTACCCGAAAGTAATAAAATGGTTTCAGAAGATATTCTATTATTGAGACAGATTTCTACATTTCAGTATACAATAGAAAGATTTTACTCTAGTTAAGGAATATAACATAATAACAATAGCAACTTATATTTGTAGTGTTTTATAGCTTATAAAATGCTTTCACATATGAAAGTCATTTATTATTGAGTAGCCATTTACAGTTATTAAGAATTTTTTTACGTAATTCTCTTTTAATTATTTTTTCAGTTTATATTAAAATGAGCCTTAATACGTATATTTGTAACTGAAAAAATGTTTTTCTAGAAGAATGTTTGCCTATGGCATCTCCTAAATAAAATTTAGGTTACCATAAAAAGCTTTAGGATGCAAAAATTTACTTTCTATTTAAAAACATAAGCAAAAACCCAATATTTTTTTTTTTTTAGTATCAGGAAGTGGAATCTATATTTTTCAAATTTAGATGTTATTCTGATGCTTCAGTTGTATTTGTTTCTGAAACAAACATTTAAAATGTATCTCTATATAAGAAGCCAAAAAAGAAAAGAAAAGCAGACAGGGGAACAAAAATAAGATAAACCACAACACGAACCTCTACTAAATTAATCTCCAGATATTCAACTTCTACTCAATTGCACTAAGAAAGCATTTAGCACTCACAGGTGCCTAAATCAAAGAAAAGAGAGTGAGCTAAGAAATCCTGACTTCCTTAAGTCCAGATGGAAATAAGCAAGCTAACTTTTGATTTTAGATAAGCAATCACAGCATAATCAGCAAATTTGAAAGAAAAAAAATAGGAAATAACTAATATATTTAGATTCCAGAATTCATATCCCAAAAGAAGAGACACTATGAAACATTGCACTAAATCTGATTAAGATTAGTTTAATAAGGGGCACCTGGGTGGCACAGTCAGTTAAGCATCCAATTTCAGCTCAGGTCATGATCTCACAGTCCTTGAGTTTGAGTCAGTTGGGCTCTGTGCTGACAGCTCAGATTCTGGAGCCTGCTTTGGATTCTGCTCACACTCTGTCTCTATCTCTCTTTCAAAAATAAACATTAAAAAGAAATTAAATTTTAAAAAATATTAGTTTAACAAAAATAAATGTAAATCCTGTGCTTGAATGAAAAAACCTGCACGAGATTGACAAATACAACTTAATAGCCCATGTAAAAAGACAGGTTTTAGTTGACTGTAAGTTTATGAATTAAAGCATATCTGACTGCCCTGCCAAAAGAGCTAATTTTATCTTTAAAGGTTTTAATAAAGTATAGAACTAGAGAGGAGAGGTAATATTCCTAGAAAGATGAGGAAGGAAAAAAAAAGACAGTAAACAATGGCTGATAGTGTCAGTAATGCCTAGCTTGCAAAAAGAAAAGGCTCAAATACTTAACTTTAGGTTATCAACTATTAGAGAGATTGGTCTAATCTCATATGGCTACAAAGGGTGGAAGTAAATCCAATGGTTAAAGTGAGAGGAAGGCAAATTCTAACTCAGTGTAACAAAGCAAACACTAGAGCTATCCAAAAATGTTAAGGTTTAGGTAAGAACCATTTTGGGAATGGGAATGTGAGTGCCCATTAAGTAAAAGAACAGATAGAATATGGGGATACTTAAGAGGGTTTATTCATTGAACATAAGTTTGGATCAAAAGACCTTTCAAGTTACTTCTCAAGTGCAAGATTATATAATTCTATTGTTACTAAAATATGGCCCAGAGCAACTGAACAACTTCCAGAATAGAACTATTTAGTAGAAGAGCTGAAATCAGGATATGTAACTCTTAAAGTTTAGACTACTACATCTAGAAAAATACAATATGATTCAATATCTTCCTCAAAGAAATTATATTATCCAGGAAATAACATTCTGTGACCAAGTAAAGGACAAAGTGGCAAGCTTACCTGTCAAAGTTGAACCTAAGGTAACTGCTAGCACAATCACCACTCCCACTACCCCACTCCTACATGCAAACATTAAGAAGACAAACTCTGTTTTTTCATATTATAACCCTGTGTGGTTCCTACAGATCAGCATGGACCAATACTCCTAAGTTTCCAAACCAAAAATGTGAGATAAAAGATATGCCTATGGGGAAAAAAAGTCTAGGCCTACCAATCAAAAATTACTCAACTGACTCCATGTACATTGGTTCATTGGGTAAAATCAGAGAAAGCAGAGTTCCAACCAATACAAAGAAAGATGTATATCACCAGAAGATTACAAGAGAATATGCAATTTCTAAACACATTTATTCTTTCCAAATTCTCCCAGAAGTTAGCGTTTCAAAGAGGAGAGAATTGCTACATCCTATACTAGTTTAATCCTTTTAACCTAATCTACCCTATAATTAGAAACCATACTTTTTATTCCAAAACAGTTGAAGGGGATAAGTTATACTAATATTGACAATTACAAAGCCAGCTAAATAGAAAATGTGTTTAATAGGTTCATGGTGATAAATCAGATTACTATGCCACTTCAATGTTTTCTTGGCATATCAAAATATAATTTATAAAATGTAAGTAAAATATTTTAGCAAAGGTGTGCCTTCCCTAATTGGCTTCCCTAAGTATCTGCAAAACTAAATGTGTTTAAGAGCAGAATGGTCTGTACTGTCAAATGCATAATCTCTCCTTCTCTTTAAACAGTTCCCTTCTGATTATCAGAATGTACAAGAGAAATACCATGAAAGTGACAGAACAGCAGATAAACCAAATTTACTGGGCTTTAAGAGTTTCTATTCTCCTCCAAACACATACCACAAATAATTTTAATGGCTTCTATAGCAGAGATTAGTTGCCTCCAAACTCTCTCATCAGAGTAGTAAAAAACCACATATTTAGTTGGACATCTCTGTTCTCCAGCTAAAAGATAATGTTCCCCTATTTCCTTGAAGCTGGTGTGTTCACTTGCCTGAAGATTGGCCACAGAAATACAGATTGAAGTTGGAAGACTTATACAAGGGGGTACATTCTTCTACATTCCTTTATCCTGCTCACAGCCTCTACGGAAGATACGAGGGCTCTCAGCCTCTGTCTTGGCTCATGAAAAGGAGACTACTTGAGGAATGTCAGATGCAATGCATTAAATGTTTGTGGCCTTCCCCGCCCCTCCAAAACAAAAATTCATGTACTGAAACCCTAATTCCTATGTGATAGTATCTGGAGGTAGGGCCTTTGCAAGATAAGCACAGAAGGGTGGAGTCTTCATAAATGGCATTAGTGCCCTGACAGAAGAGGCCAGAGAGGTAGCTAGCTTTCTTTCCATTGTGTGAAGACACCAAGAGAAGTTGGCAGCCTACAGGCAGGAAGAGGATCCTTATCAGAACCAGGTTGTGCTCGCACTCTGATCTTGGATTTCCAGGGGCCAAAACTATATGAAATAAATGTCTGTTCTTCATTAGCTACTCAGTTTATGGTACTTTGTCACAGCGGCCCAAGGTGACTGAAACACCACAGTCAAGAGGTAGAAGGGGCATAGATCCCTGACAACTTCATGAAACTGCCATTGCAGCCCTCGATTCTCAATGTTCAGATTTCTTTTCATTGAGAGGAAATATTTTATCTTATTATTATTTAGAGTGTTCATTCATGTACCACCTAATCAATTCCCAAAGAGCACATGTGCTGAGAAGTCAGGCCTTCTGTCCAGCCTTCCCACCATACTGACTTTCTCACAATTCAACCCAAACCACAGGGTCAGAAGTGGTCACTGCACAATCTTTGTCTTAGTGTACTTCTTTAATGTATGTGATTCTGGTGGTAATTCCCCTTTTGGACCTAAACCATCAAATCATTTTCTACTCATTCTCCTCCTTACCTCAAATCCTTGATTTGTTTTTTCCTACAAGATTTTCTCCCTCCACTTACCCTTAAACTGTTGGCATTCCCTACGTTTACTTCATAGTCCTCTTCTCATTCTACAGGTTTTCCTCAGATTGACTAGGCCAGTCGATAGAAGAGTCAATGCTTTACACTACCAAACTTCTATCTCCAATTCAGAATTTTGTAAAAGCTACAGATGGATTTATTCAACTGTTCACTGGAAAAATCCACTTGATTTTCCCCCTAGCAACTTAAATGCCATATTCCTCTCTCTTCTACCTCTTCAATGACACATAGTCATTGTGTCCAAACCAAAAACATGATGGTCATTCCTCAGTTCCTTACTCTTACCTGATAGGCAGCCACTAAATATTGTAGATACTATAGACTGTGACTCTATCTCCTTTGGCAAAGCCCTCACTGCCACTTTCCCATATTACTGTAATAGTATTTGAATTGGTATTCTTTTCCCCCATCCTCATTCCTCTCCATAGTGAAGTCAAAAGATCATTACAATACTTCAAACTCTTCAAGCTGCTTCCCTAGTCATCAGTGGATTCTCATACCTATAGGATAAGAGCCAGCCAGATACCTAAAAATAGCACACATGGCCTGCCCAAGTTTGTTAATAGCCTCTTCCACAATCTCATCTATGTCCACCCACCTACCATACCTATGTGGAAACCAAATGGAAGAGTTCCCAAATGGGTGATATTGCTTCACAACTACTTGCCTTTGCACAATTCTACTGCATGGAATTCTCCCCTCCTTTTAAACCAGGAAAATGGCTACTCTTCCTTGAAAAGTTTAATTCAATGTTTCCTAACTATGAAACCTTTCCTGAACACCATCTTTTCTCTTAATTTTCCTTGTGACACCACTGTAACTTTGTCAGAAATTAAGCAAATAAATAATTAGCACAGAATATTGAATCTAGTTTTTTCTTTAAGAATTTGAGACTGGAAAAAATATGAATCATCTTTGCATCCCAAGTATTTCTCTGATACCTGGTAAGTTTTAGTAGAAGGAAGAAAGGAAGGAAATAAGGCAGGGAGAGAGAGATGTGAAAGGAAGAGAAAAGAGAGAACAGAAAAAAAGAAAAAGGAGAAAAGTCCATCTGATTAATCCTCCTAACAACTCAAAAGATGAAAATTAAGGCCCAGGAAGATTTCAAAATTTATTCATGGTCACCCAATAAATTAAAATGTAGGGTACCCTGGGTGGCTCACTCAGTTGACCGTGTGACTCTTGGTTTCAGCTCAGGTCATGTGATCTCATGATTTCGTGAGTTTCAGCCATACATTGAGCTCTGTGCTGACACTGTACAGCCTGCTTGGGATTCTCAGTCTCCCTCTCTCTTTGCCCTTCTCCCACCTGCACTGTCTCTGTCTCAGTATAAATAAACTTTAAAATAAAAACAAAAACTTAAAAATAAAATGTAAATTCAAAAAGTATGACCTTCCATACATCTCTCAAGTTTATTTGTGTCAGTACAATAATATTCAAGTCTACTCTTTTTCCCCAATATTCCAATAGTTACCACTTTATGAAGGGAATTTGTTCATAAAATTAGTGTGCCCTCAAAGTATAAAGAGTTGCCTATTAAACCTTTGGCTCTGTTCTGGCAAGTAAGAAATGTAGGAGTCTTCACTCCATCTTAACAACAAGTTGAACAGCAGAAAAACCAACAACTCTGCTTAGATATGTAAGAGAGGAGAGATCACAGAGCAAATTACTGCCTCCAAACTGTAGAGACAGACAGGCATATATAGAAAAATACAACTAATCAGAGTAGAAACCCCTGAGTAGGAATCTACTGAGGAACCAATGTGTAGGTAGGAAACCTGAACTATAACTGACAAATTGCTAGAGGCTCAGCATGGACAAGTCTGAGAGACAAAAACTCCAAAAACCCAATCATAAGGGACGCCCATACCCTGGTGAGTTTTATCTCCATGAGCCCACCCAACCTGGTTCTCACAGTGAGTATCAGAGAAAAAGCCCCTCATGCTTCTAGCATGAGAAGGAGGAAAGCAATCTTTTTGAAACACTCTATAGCATTCTATTTTTTCCTTTTTTTTTCTTTTTTTTAAGGATTCTATTTTTAAGTAATCTCTTCACTACTCAACGTGGAACTTGAACTCAAAGCCCCAAGAACAAGAGTCACATGCTTTGCCAACTCAGCCAGTCAGGTGCCCTATTTTTCTTTCAAATGCCTGCTCTCAGGAGAAACTATTTTGCTAGAGTCTAAAGTGCTGGAGTTTCATCACAGTATAACCTACTCGAAGTAAGTGACATATCCAGCAACCATCTCTAGCCTTCCATGTGGGGTAAGGGAAAAATATAGAACTCCAGCCTCCTCTAGGCATCCTGCATCACCTAAAAGGGAATAATCCTGAGAAACACGGAGGACATTCACAGTCCAGAGGCACAGGTAATCACCAAACGACTAAGACCTAATCCTAGGACTATAGAATGTCTCTATCTGTCCCCTTCACACATCTTTCAACTATATTACTGAACACCTATTTACTATAGCTCCTTACACACAGCACATCATGTGCACCTTTCAACAGAAAGTTGCAAGGTATACCAAAGACAAAAAGCACAATTTGAAGAAATTGAACAAGCATCAGAACCAAAGTCTGATATGGCAAAAATGTTGGAATTGTCAGGCCATATTTTAAAATAATATGATTACTATGGGGAGGGATTTAATGGGAATGGTAAACGACATGTAGAAATAGATAATTAATGAAAATTAACCAATTATTATTGCTAGAAACTTCTCTCTTTACTTTGATTAAAAGAAGTTTATTTGGTGTATTTTCTTATTTAATAGTGCTTTCTTCTTTTAATGGAATATATTTTATACTGTTTTTAGTTTATTCTATACAATATAATATTTATCTTTG
This sequence comes from Proteles cristata cristata, assembly GCA_017311185.1. NCBI lineage: Eukaryota > Metazoa > Chordata > Mammalia > Carnivora > Hyaenidae > Proteles > Proteles cristata. The sequence continues at coordinate 170,192 of JAESUZ010004286.1, forward strand.
AAAAGATTACAAAGACTATATAATTTAAAAGAAAATTTAATAAAGAATTTCAAGTGTGTAAAAATAACATTTTAAAAACAAACCCATGTGTTCTATGGACATTTAAATATTTCCTAATAATACTATAAAAAAAAAGAAGTGTCAATAAAAGGAAATGGTGTAGGGGCATCTAGATGGCTCAACCAGTTAAGCATTTGACTCTTGGTTTCAGCTCAGGTCATGATCTCACGTTCATGAGTTTGAGCCCCACATCTGGTTCTGCCCTGACAGTGCCTGCTGGGGATTCTGTTACCCTCCCCCACCTCTCTCACTCACACTGTCTCTGCCTCTCACAAAATAAACTAAAAAAAAAAAAAAAAAAAAAAGAAAGGAAATGGTATATAGGCAGAACCTGACTTGCAAAGGTTGATCCTGCAAATCTGCCACATCTGAGAAATGCAAGCCCCCAGCTAGGCTAACTGCCAAGATTCCAGGTCTCTTTTGTGCAGTTATTGTTAAATATTCCCCTACAGTTCCCTATTCAACCATCTACTTTCCAAGTTACTCCACCCTGCTCTTTTAAGTCCAATCTAACCCCATCCCAATAATATTCCACACCCCCTTGAACTCCCATCCTTCCTTTTCTAGCTGTCAAGATTCTCCACCTCTAAAGAGATCTTTCATTTATCTGTCTCCAGGTACAATTACATCACCCATTTCCCTAACTTGCATAAGCCCCTATCTCCTTCCTGTCATAGTTGCAGAGGTCACTCATTCTCTTACTGACACTTCCACTACCACAGAAGGTAAAGAAATATCCTCTCACTGCCAATGGGCTGGGAGTAGAAATGGAAACATTCCCTGTTGTATTTAGGGGTAAGGAAGTCAGGGGGAAGTGGGGGGAGGGGGCACATTCTTCTGGTTATTAGAATTGCTTGTATACCTAAGTAGATTCTCTAAATTTTATATTTACAGTTGGAACTCATATCCCCAAGACAATGGGAAACCATAATATTGTTAATTCTGTAATTCAGCTATATTATGAGTACCATTTGGGAATGTAATTACAATTTATATTTTCTCTTTAGGGATATTTCTCTGTACCAAACAAAACAATTTACAAACCACCTTTTGAAAGACAACCTACTTAAAACACTGGGGGCAACATGTTGAATTATTTATTCATATTTTTTTTTAACATATGCATGATTTTATTTTATTTTTTTTTTTACAAATAGTTTATTGTCAAATTAGTTTCCACATAACACCCAGTGCTCATCCCCACAAGTGCCCTCCTCCATGCCCACCCCTCCTCCCCCCCACATCCACCAGTCCTCAGTTTTTGTCAGCATTCAAGAGTCTCTCATGGTTTGCCTCTCCCCCTTTCCCCCACCATTTCTGCCCTTCTTCTCCCCCTTGGTCCTCTGTTAAGCTCCTCCTAATCCTCCTATACGTGCACACATATGATATTTGTCTTTCTCTGCCTGACTTATTTCGCTCAGCATAATACCCTCAATGGAACAGAATTGAGAACTCAGAAGTGGACCCAAAAGTATACAGCCAACTAATCTTTGACAAAGCAGGAAAGAATATCCAATGGAAAAAAGACAGCCTTTTAACAGATGGTGTTGGGAGAACTGGACAGCAACATGCAGAAGAATGAAACTAGATCATTTTCTCACACCATGCACAAAAATAAACTCAAAATGGATAAAGGACCTGAACGTGAGACAGGAAACTATCAACACCCTAGAGGAGAAAGCAGGAAACAACCTCCTTGACCTCCACCGCAGCAACTTCTTACTTGACACATCCCCAAAAGCAAGGGAATCAAGAGCAAAAATAAACTGTTGGGACCTCCTCAAAATTAAAAGCTTCTGCACAGCCAAGGAAACAACCCAGAAAATTAATAGGCAACCAACCGAATGGGAAAAGATAGTTGCAAATGACATATTATTCATATTTTCTTATACTACTAAATAAAAACTATGGAAAGATAAAACTGTAAGCTGGGGAAGAGCAGAAGCCTCACATATCTTCTTCTAGATTTTATCCTGCACCCAGCATTGGACACACTTTAAGCACTCAACAAATATCTGGAGAAAAAAGGTAGGGGAAGGTTGGGGATGAAGCAAAGCCCAGCATCCCCAAGAGAATCCATCCACTGTGCCTATGATTAGTTAAGGGAGAATGCAGGGCATTTCAGATATCTAGAAGAAAGGAACATTTTTCATCCTACAGGTTACATAAGTAAGGACTCCTTTCTGAATAATCCTAATTTATCCATGGGCCAAAATCCTATCTACCCAGGACAGTGTGTCAAAAATCACATCTGTCCAGTTGAAACTTGAGATGTTAAATCATTTTTCACTAGTAACACAAGATAATGTGATAAGTGCTTTCAATTTTAACCAATCAGAAAAATGAAGGACTGATGACATTTTTCTATATAAAATTTAGGAGCAGGGAAAAAGGAACACTAGCTACAGTAGGAAACTTTTTCAGATTAAATTATTCAGATTGATTGTTTTTTGGTTCAACTTCTTACTTCATTCACTCAAATAGTTATAGTCTTAGGTATGTTTTTATTACAACAGACAACAGTAGCTTTTTTGGAATTTATAATCTAGTGTCTATTTACACAGAATGTTTCATTAACATCAATCATGTGGCTGATCTTCTATTTTAATTAGATTAACACCATTTGAAATAAAACCGGTTCCAAGAAATAAAGCAAAAAAGGTAAATATGATAGTTAATAATCATGATTACTGACCAAAATATTTTTAATCTTATTGCCTCTCTATGTAGGAAAAATTTTTGAAGAAGAAAGTGAAACAAGACCTAAGGTCCCAGTGCTGTTGTCTCTTTTTTTCTGCAGACCATGAAAAAGTTTTTAATTTATTGTTTTTAATTTATTTTGAGAGAGAGTGAGAGCACATGTGAACAGGGGAGGGGCAGAGAGAGAAGTAGAGAGAATCCCAAGCAGGCTGCACTAAGAGCAAACAGCCCAACACAGGGCTTGACCCCACAAACTGAGAGATCATTACTTGTGCCAAAATCCAGAATCAGATACTTAACTGACTGAGCAACCCAGGTTCTCTGAACACTAAAAACTTTTTAAGAATAAATAAAGTTTTCAAATGGGCAAGATAAAAACTGAGTTATACTATATTGTTAAAGTATAAATCCCTTACATCCAGTAATACTCAAATATCCAAATGATACATTAAGATGTTGAAGAAATGTATCATATGAATAAATATTAACATTATAAAAATATACCCATAATTATTTGCCCCATAAGTAAAATTATTTATCTAAAAATATTATCTATATATTATTCTAAAAAATTAGTTCTTCTTACTGTGTTTTATATGCCAACAGATTTTTATTTTCAATTTCTTTTTCCAGACACTATTATCTCCTTAAAAGCTTAAGATGATACCAGGAAACTGATGTGTCTATTTAAAATAATCAGATTATAGACTGCCAGCTCAGAGCCTGGAGCCTGTTTCAATCTGTGACTCCCTCTCTCTCTGACCCTCCCCTGCTCACGCTGTCTCTCTCTCTCTAGAAATAAATAAAACATTAAAAAAAAAATTAAAAAAAAAAAAAAAAGGGCGCCTGGGTGGCTTAGTCGGTTAAGCGTCCGACTTTCGCTTAGGTCATGATCTCACGGTTCATGGGTTCGAGCCCCGCGTAGGCTCTGTGCTGACTGCCAGCTCAGAGCCTGGAGCCTGTTTCAATCTGTGACTCCCTCTCTCTCTGACCCTCCCCTGCTCACACTGTCTCTCTCTCTCTCTCTCCTAGAAATAAATAAAACATTTAAAAAAAAATTTTTTTAAATAAAAAATAAAATAATCAGATTATAACTAGCATAGTATTATGAATGAACTACAAAGATAAATACACATGAAGTAAAAGATTTTAAATATAAAATACCAACTATGGGATGCCTGGGTGGCTCAGTCAGTTAAGTATCTGACTCTTGATTTCAGCTTAGATCATATCATGGGGATCAAGTGCCTGACTCTTGACTTCAGCTCAGGTCATGATCTCTTATGGGATCAAGCTCCTGCTGTAGGGCTCCAGTGTGGAGTCTGCTGAGATTCTCTCTCCCCCTCTCTCTCTCTTCCTGCCCCCCACTCTCAAAATAAACATTCTAAAAAAAAAATAAATATGAACCATAAAAATAAATTTATAGTCAAAATAAATTTTAAGATTTTTTAACAATGTATTAACCTTAATCTTCCACTTTCTATGTAAGCAATAAAATAGGTGGCCCAATGTAGTATGCAGTGCTATGTACACTACAGGTATTTAATAAATAGTTTCTATTTGGATGTTCCATCTATTTCCACATTTCTTAATTTATGCCATGTTTAATAGCACAACTTAGCTCAAAATACAAAGGTAATTCAAAAAAAAAGTTGTTATACTTTTAAAAAATAACTCATTCAGCAGTAAGGAAGAGTTGATGGATAGCAAAGGGAATAAGAGGAGAAAAGGCATTCATTTCAATTGTGGAGGTTTTGGGAAGCCTGGGTGGCTCAGTCAGTTAAGCACTGAATTTCAGCTCAGGTCATGATCCCCACAGTTCATAAGTTCCATTCCCTCCTGGAGCCTGCTTTGGATTCTATGTCTCCCTCTCTCTCTGCCCCTCCCCTGCTCATGCTCTGTCTCTCTCTCTCTTCCCCACTCTCTCTCAAAAATAAACAAACATTAAAAAATTTTAAATCATGCAGGTTTTTGCCAAGTTCCAATAAATTAATAAATGCCAAACTCCACAGTACAACTTGTAAAAAAAAAAATGAAATAGCCAACGGTTGAAAGTAGGATCTAACAAACCTATACAACCAAGTCTGCCAGGAATAAGTTCCAGGAATAATAAAGCAAAAGGAGCGTCAGCACATAATTTAAGCTATTAAGATTTGGCAAAATAATTCTGTTTTAATAGATTTAGGTACTTTGATTGACACTGGCATCCCTTAGTTTAAGCTAACATAACACTTGGTTAGTTGCAAACACCTTATTGATGACATATTATTAAATTGGGACTCAGATTCAAGATCAAAACAGGAAAAATACCACAAAAGTCCAAATAAATAACTGTTAGTATAATGATGTAAGATGTAGTGTCAGTCTTTCTTACTGCAAATTCAATGAAACTATTCTGGATAGTCACTGAACTCCCACGTCATTAAAAAAAAAAAAAAAAAAAAAAAACCCACTGAAAATATCACTAAGAACTACGAGGCAGTTCTCTGGTGCCACTAGTTTTGCCAAAAATGATCATCCTACCATCACAGATTACCCTCAATAATCTTGCCCTTTGCAACAACTGCCACAGCCCTGTCTACGCCTAACTTGCTCTCAATGAAAGGAGTGTCAGGGGAAAAACAGGCCTCGGCAAGCATCTTTCTGTTCCACTGGGTTACTTCTATGCAAGATACATGCAGAACAAGAAGCCAAAAACTGATTAATCCAATGGGTCAGTAAAAAATGAGAATATGTTGGGGCGCCTGGGTGGCTTAGTCGGTTAAGCGTCCGACTTTCGCTTAGGTCATGATCTCGTGGTTCATGGGTTCAAGCCCCACGTCGGGCTCTGTGCTGACTGCCAGCTCAGAGCCTGGAGCCTGTTTCAGAGTCTGTCACTCCCTCTCTCTCTGACCCTCCCCTGCTCACGCTGTCTCTCTCCCTCTCTCCTAGAAATAAATAAAACATTTTAAAAAAATGAGAATATGTAGATGAGTAAAAATAAAAGTGAGCTTAAAAAGAAGAGTAATATGTAGGTTTTTTTCCCCTACTGTTACATTGCAATCCACTGAATCCTCACTAAAGACTTTTAAAAACAAGTTTAGAATAATGAATTACAGATAATTTTATGGAAAGAACTGCAACAGAAACCATATAAATTTCTCACAGATCATATCTTGCCTACAAAACTGAACTATCTAGTAACTCTCACTTGGGGACGCTGTGACATCTGCAGATCATCAACACAAAGTGTCTAGCACAGTGCCTGGCACATTATGGTTAAAATAGTAATGATTATTATTGTGAGTAAGTACTTTGGATATATTGATAAATAGATAAACTTGACTACATTATGAAAACAGAGTTAATTCCCTTCAAGCAAGACTTAAGAGGGCAAAAATATAAACCACCAAGATGTAAAAGCCTTCAAGATTTCTAAAGAAAAACAGAAGAATAATATGGTGGTAAATTCAATTGGCCTGATTACTTCCAACCCACCAACACCTTCAGCTGTGGACCTATAAGGGCAAGAACAAAATACCTCATGCATGACGAGAAAGGAAAAATCTGCCGTAGGTGAAGCTCTACTATATTTCCTGAAGGAGCTGGATTCAGGATTTCAGAATTCCTAAGCTCCTGGGTCTCCCTGCTCTTGTTTTCCACCCTCAACCTCACAACCTTATACATGAAACCTGACAAAGCCAGAGGGACAGTTCAGAAAAAAAACATTTCCTGGAACAATCAAGAAAGAAGGTACTCTATAGAAATACTGAACCTGGGGCACCTGGGTGGCTCAGTGTATTAAGCATCCAACCCTTGATTAAGGTTCAGGTCATGATCCCAGGGTCATGGAATCAAGCCTCCTCCCAGGGCATGGAGCCTGCTTAAGATTCTCTCTCCCTCTGTCCTCTCCCTCACTTGTGTTCTCTCTCTCTCTCTCTCTAAAAACAAACAAAACAAAACACTACAAGAGCCCAATCTAATTCTTTTTTTTTTTAAATATTTTTATTTATTTCTAGGAGAGAGAGAGAGAGACAGCGTGAGCAGGGGAGGGTCAGAGAGAGAGGGAGTCACAGACTGAAACAGGCTCCAGGCTCCGAGCTGGCAGTCAGCACAGAGCCCGACGCGGGGCTCGAACCCATGAACCGCGAGATCATGACCTGAGCGAAAGTCAGACGCTCAACCGACTAAGCCACCCAGGCGCCTCCCAATCTAATTCTAAAGTCTTTGTATTTCACTGTCTATCCTAGATCAGTCTTAACAAAAATTCTTTATTAAGCATCTACTACATGCTGAGCATTGTGCTAAATGATTTCACTAGAGATGTGTTTTATTTTAGTCATACCAAAACAAGCCCTCCAAAGCACGAAAGTACTAAAGCATTAAGACATTTTACTTTATTCTAACATTGGCCTCAAAAGAAACTCTGGACTCAACATTATTATTTACTGCAGCAACTCTCAGAGTCTTTGACATTATGCTGTGCACTATAAATCTCTAAAAAGAGATCTAGTATGTACCATGTCATAAACCCATCTGACCTCTGAACCCTTTTCTCCTAGAACACTGACTTAGATAGCAATTAATTTTTTCAGAGACGATTAAAACTTAATCGTATAATTAAGAGGAATTATTAGGAATAATATATAAGACTAGTAAGACATACATTGAAAGAAATCAATATAATTAATTTTTAATAAAAGATTTTATAAAATAAAAGATTTTGTAAAAAAGATTTTATAAAATAATAATAATAAAAGCTTTTATAATATTTAGAAGAGGAAAAAAGCCATAGATAGATTCTTCCTGCTACTCAATCTTACTTATATACAGAGCTTTCATGCAAGCAATAGAAGCAAAGCAATTAAAGTTCCAAAATAGGAATCTGAAAATACAAACTGTGTGAAACAGAGTTAATTCCCTTCAAGCAAGACTTAAGAGGGCAGAAATATAAACCACCAAGATGTAAAAGCCTTCAAGATTTCTAAAGAAAAACAGAAGAATAATATGGTGGTAAATTCAATTGGCCTGATTACTTCCAACCCAGCAACACCTTCAAATTTAGGGGTGCCTGGGTGGTTGTCGGTTAAGCATTCAACTTCAGCTCAGGTCATGATCTGACAGTTGGTGAGTTCGAGCCCCACGTCAGGCTCTGTGCTCACAGCTCAGAGCCTAGAGCGTATTTCAGATTCTGTGTCTCCCTCTCTTTCTGCCCCTCTCCTGCTTGCACTCTGTCTCTCCCTCTCAAAAATAAAGAAGCATCAAAAAATTTTATAAAAAAATAAATAAATGTCAGATCATCAAAGGTATCCAGTTTTAAAATATAGTTTTTCTTAGACCTTTAGTGTAACTTTAAATTTTACAATTTTATTTATAAATGTATTCTCTTATAATTTAAAATTAGTTTATAAATATGGTAGATTAAGTTCCCTAAACATTTATTATCAACTCAATTAGATTCTTAGATTTTTCAAACAAAAACTAAAAATATAATACTTTATTCTTCTATCCAGCCTTTTGAGCATGTGCTCTCAGGGGCTCAATTCCAATAATAGGAACTCCTTATGTCACATAACCCAAATGCCAATTCAAACTGTGTCACTACATTTTTCTGTCACTTTATTATAGGAGGATAGATCATTATTTTTTGTCTCTTTCAGTTAGGTCCCCTTAAACAGCTACAATAGATCTTCATAGCCTTTAGCCAACTAAGAGTTATCTGTGAGTTATCTACTCCAAGCTGCCATTTACATCTCATATTGAACTACTAAAGAACATCGATTTCTTGTGCTATGGCTAAACCTTAATATACTCAGGCTCCAGTAATTGTGAATAAGATCAGATATTTATACATAGTTTCTACTATTTACTACAAAAGACAGGCTGGTCATTTTTTTTAAATACTTTTTAAAATGTTTTTTTATTTATTTTGAGAGAGAGAGAGCACAAGCTGGGGAGGGACAGAGAGGGAGACAGAATCCCAAGCAGGCTCTGTGGACAGCACAGAGCCAGCTACAGGGCTCAAACTCACCAGCCCTGGGATCATGACCTGAGCCAAAATCAAGAGTGGGACACTTAACCAACTGAGCCATCCAGGCACCCCAAGCTGGTCATTTTAATAAGAAATTTGGGGGGGGTTCTTACCCCTTTTGTACCCGAAATTTCTTATTCAGTATTCTTTGTGTAGTGGCTACTTTATTAAGGTGGCTCAATATTTAATTAAGGATTAAATGTTAAAGCAGTTTGCCCATTAAATTATAAAAACCTTCAGAGTTTACATAGCTTTTTAAAATTAAATAACATAATGAAAATTTGAAAACTAGATTTCAAAGTGAGCTCTGAGAACATATAAGTTATTTTGATGATATTAAGTTAAGCCATGACAAAACACATGTACCAGTAATGATAGAATATACATAAGGTGCCAGTAACCAATGGAAAGCCCGAAAGCTCAAGTATCCTGGGCCATAATCTGCAGTGTCCATCAGATGAACACACAAAACTTGGCAATGATATAGTGATTCCCTGTGACAGGAAAGCACATCAGGTTATCTAAGAAGGTACAGAGGGAGTACTTCAGAATACATATTTCCAGGAAAAGAAGTCAAGATGATTTATTTTTATTTTTTTTTAAGTTTTTATTTATTTATTTTGTGAGAGAGAGAGCAAGCAAGGAGGGGCAGAGAGAGAAAGAGAGAGAGACAGAGAGAGACAGAGACAGAGAGAGAGAGAATCCCAAGCAGGCTCCACACTGCCAGCACGGAGCCAGACACAGGGCTTGAATCCACAGATGGTGAGATGACCAGAGTCAAAATCAGGAGTCGGATGCTTAACCAACTGAGCCACCCTGGTGCCCCAAGATGATTATTTTTAAATTAAATTGTTTCATTTCAGTTACTCTTTCACTTAATTATTAACTATTGAGTCTAAACCTTGTGTTTATTTTCCCAGTATTAGAAAACACTGGATATCTCTTAAAAGAAACAACCTAAAAAGGAGTCTAATAAAGTCCTTTCATTTTAGATTATCTTTCAGTTTATTGTAAATAAGTTTTTATTTAATCCGCAGATCCAGAATTTGGCATCAAGTTTTTTCCTAGTACCCACTGACAAATTCTACATTTCTTTATTATATTTTATTACATATTATTGCATAATAAATGTACTGTGGTAGAGCTGAAAATTCTTGCTACCTAAAATGAATAAATGCCAATAGTACTGGCTATAGAGCTTTCCTGTTGCTTTAGTTCCTTCAACATGTGAATAGAGAATTGAGAGCTGAGGCAGGGAGTGAACACCCAAGCCGGGCAAAAAGCTAGGCAACCTGAGCCAGTGGAATGGTCACATGACCACTGCCATCACAAAACAGCACTGGTATTTGTGTTACCTAAACAATGAGGGAGAGGGCTGGGGATTCTCCTCTTTAGTCATCTGGTGCTCTTAGTTCTTCTTTCTGAGTCCTTCCACTGTGGCATACAATTAATGATGGCCTGATTACAATGTGTGAAGAGTATGTTAGGCTTTCACTAACTCTATTTCAGTGACTCCTGGGAAAACTGTAATCTTACATATGCTTTCCCAGTTACTTATAGGTCATATGAAATGCCATCAAGCTCCCTGCCATACCAGAACCTGTTCAGCTTTATTACCTACATTACATAAAACCCACTGTTTTTCAGATTTTGTAGGCATACACACACATACACCACAATTTAGCATTTTAAATACACTCCATCTTTGTTTTAGAAATGTTGGGCTAAATTTGGATGAGCTTCTCTTCTGGACCACTCAAAACCTTTAACATCCTCATCTATATTAAAAATTTCTTGACATAAATATGTCACATTTCCAAATCTGTTCAGCTAGAGACCTTTTTAATGGAACACTATCACACCATACACATTGGAAAACTCTCATCTCAACTAATCAAAGCAAAATATTATAATTTTACTTTATAAAAAATGTATATATAATCTGTATATAAATGTAAATATGTATATAAAACAAATCTGATTAATTTATTCACTCATCCATTTCTGTACCCATCCCACCAGCTAGCCAACAGAAATCAGCTATATGGAGTGCTTATATATGTGAACAGTTTTCTATTTGGTGCAAGAGGAGATAAAGAAATCTGGAAATATGTTTAACACATTTCCTATTATTTTCTTACTATTCTCCATATAAAATATTAGGGTTAGAAAAAGCCATTAAGTTAGAATTCTTAAAGAATCTATTAATAAAAAAAACATAATTTGTCCCACTAAGAAATTATAAGTGGTAAATCAAAGAAACATTTATTTTACAAAAGCACTTTAATAAATTCCACAAATATATTCAAATTATTTTTATTCTATACAATTTTCTAAAAGCAACTGAATTAAAAAATAACTGATCTTTTTAAGTATAAAAATTTATTTAAACTGCACTTAAATATCTACTTTAGGATTCAAAAACCATAAATACATTAAGACAATTAAATGTATACTAATTAGATTCAACTAATCAACAACTCTGCAAAACCAATTATGTAAAAACAACGCCTGTACTTCAAAATTTTTGAAAGTCGGATCCTTACATTTCCTTCATCCTATTCCTGACTTTTATATTGCAAAACTGTAGGGAAAATCTTTAAATTATTTGACCATAAATGTTCATACTAAGTAAAACCTAAAAGTAGTAAGTCATTCTAAATTGGACATGTTGGGAACCAAACATACCCATTGAGTCTGTACTGGAATTTAGAGACAGACTGACTTGTTTTAAGTCAATATTATTTACAGTTCCAGCCTCTACACCTTTGTTTGAGATAATCCCCTTTTTCCCTTCATCTATGCATGGTAAACACAGCCTTCTGAAATCAGTTCAATCCTCAGTTCTGTGCAATTTTCAGATGACTCTGCCCTACAGACAGGTACTCACCTATCTCAGAATGCACAGCTAACAGCCCGCATCACTCACAGCATGTATTAATATTACACCTCACGTTATTATTTTATACTACTGCTTAACTTTTCAAACATTACTATACTGTAATCTTTCTGAAGGCAAGGAAAAATTCTTTCCTTCTTTGAAAGCTGCACTACCCTTCAACAGAGTAAGCACTCAAATTATTTCACAGAATAATAAAGTTTCACACCTGAATCTGCAAACCTCTCATTGCAGATAAAATAGAAAGCCTAGAAAGGTGAAAACACTTGCACAAGGTTATTCAATTGGGAACTGAATCAGGGCAAGAACCCAAATGCATGAATATAATCTAGTGTTCTTTGTTTTAGCCTATGTTAAAAGAAAGAAATTGTGCTAAAATCACTCTCCAGTTTGGGTAAATACAAAAAGCTAACCTGTGTGTATAACCAAGAACCTTGCACTGCCTAAAAATTAACATTTACCTCGATATTAATCCTTGGCCCATCCTGAAAATGACAGTGATAACGATTACACATATTATATTACACATAATATGTAAGTGATTTGGTTACATGTCTACTGACCCAAAACAGCCTTTATTTTGTGTAACTTGTTTCTTCCTTTTAAAAGCATCATGAAGGTGGGGTACTCAAACTAAACAGCCAGTTACCCAAGTTCTAGTTAATCAGAATTCTATCTAAATAACTGTAAAGAGTTCACTGAATCCCTCTGAATCTTATTGTTCAAGAGGTCTTCTCACCATTTGTTTATGGAATAATCTTAGTGGGGGGAGAAAAAAGCTAGCTACTTGATAGTTTGATTAACCTAAACTTTCCTTCAGAGACTCCTCTATCATCTGCCTAAGTCCTCCAGGACGTGTAGCCATTTAGATGCACAAGAGAAGAGCTGGAGCCTGAGGTGACAGATTTACTTTAAGAGATTAGTTCCAAGAGAAGTGCTTAGCTCTCAGTTAGCTTTGTGTATTCCAACATAAGAAAATTTCCGGAAAATAAAATTATCAATATGGGTATTTCCACAAACCAATCATTAGATAATTCTATGGCTTTTGGAACCGCAATAGGGATGATTCTGTCAAAAATGCCTTCATTGGCATTAGATTAATTTCATCTGAGAGATAACACAACAGTGAGAAGCAAATGAGTGTTTCTATTAAGTTACTGGAAACAAAGTCCACATCTCCAATCATACTTCTTTTACTAAAAGGTAAATGTTTGGGTTAAAAAGTACCCCCAATAAACATATGTTGAAATCCTAGCCCCAGTACCTCAGAATGTGACTTTATTTGAATATAAGGTTGCTGCAGATATAATTTCTTACGATGAGGGCCCCCAATCCAATATGACTGGTGTCCTTATAAAAAAGGAAATCTAGATAGAGAGGCGCATGTAGAAGGAAGATGAAGAAACACAGGCAGAAGTCAGAAAGAGAGGCCTGGAGAGATCTTTCCCTCACAGCCCTTAGAAGGAACCTAGTCTACCAAAACTATGAGTTCAAACTCTAGCCTGCAGAATTATGAAAACAATACATTTCTTATAGCCACCCATTTTTTGGTACTTTGTTACAGCAGCCCAAGCAAACTAATACAATAAGCAACAAGAAATAATTTTAGGGGCACCTGGGTGGCTCATTCAATTAAGCATCCGACTTCGGCTCAGGTCATGATCTCAAGCTTTGCATTGGGCTCTGCATTCAGTTCCTCTTCCCCATCTCTCTCTGACCCCCTCCTGCTCACGCATGCAAGCTCTCTCTCAAAAATAAACTTTTTTTTAATTTAAAAAAAATAAATAATCTTAAAAGTGTCTATAAAGTGGGGCACCTGGATGCCTCAGGTGGTTAAGTGTCCAACTCTTGGTTTCAGCTCAGGTCATGATTTCATGGTTTGTGAGTCTGAGCCCTGAGTCGGGCTCTGTACTGACAGCAAGGGGCCTGCTTGAGTCTCTCTCTCTCCCTCTCTTTCTCTGCCCTTCCCCAGCTTGTGCTCTCTCTCTCTGAAAATAAACTTAAAATAAAACATCTATAAAGTAATTACAAAATAGCACTGAACTAGAAATTCAAAAGTCTCAGATCCTAGGTTTTAAATTTGTAAGCTTTGGCATAATCTCTGCCTTCATTTTCTCATCTATACCTCTTTCAGATTGCTGTGAGGATAAAACTTAATTAAGGTGTGTGAAGGTTCTTGGAAAAGTACAAAGTATTAAACAAATAGAGGACATTATCACCCAACATTTAAAATTTACTTAACACATTTGGCTTTTCGGTGAGAAAAGCAGCAAAGTTAAGAAAAAAGTATATATGTGATCCCCACATTTTTTCCTCAGAAATGAGAAAATAATGACTTCAGATGTTTAATCAAAAACTACATAAAATACACAGTATAAGTTAAAGCACATCTTGGTCAACGTCTCCTTTTTGTTATCTTTTAAGCATTCAATCCCCCCTCTAAAAAGCAAAGAAAAAAACAACACCCAGAAACATTCACAGCTCGCAAAATGATTCATTCATCTAACACTTGTTTAGCATCTACTATATTCCTGAAACCAGATTAAATCTTCTGAATACAGAGCTCAATGAAATGGGTTCTAATTTCAAGAAGTTCTCTCTATAGCAAAGGAAATAGGAAGTGATTAAATAAATATCCATATGAGCTATGACACTTATGTATATAGTGCACCAGAACAGAAACGTATTTTAATACCTACATTTGAATAGGATAATGTTTAATTTCTGGATTTGACAATGCATTTGATAACATATATAACAATACTTTAATGAATAGAAGTTCAGTTTTCCTTCTCAGTTCTGTGCTGATCAGTGCTTCATGTTAGAGATAGAGAAGATCATCTCTCAGATTTTTTTTAAAGCAGGCAGAGAGACACCTGAGTGGCTCAGTCGGTTAAGCTCTGACTCTTGATATCAGCTCAGGTCATGTCGACAAGCTGAGTGTGGAGCTTGCTTGGGATTGTCTTTCGCTCTCACTCTGCCCCTCCCTGGCTCACTCGCTCTCACACTCACTTTCTCAAAATAAATAAACAAAAAAAAAAAAAAACAGACTTAAACAAAAACTGTTTTTCTTTAAATTTGTTGCATTTGTGTTATCATTCTCTTGTGTTGAGGAAGAGGATTATAGTTAGAGCTCACTAACTGGATATTTATTTTCTTAAGAGAAAATAAAAAAATTAATCTTTCAATTCTTACTGAAAATCCTTCTAAAATCCTTCTCTAGTTCGCATATATGGATAGTGTACCTAAATTAAAGCTGTCTTTGATGGCAAAAGATTTTTCAAGTTATAGGAGTCAGCTGAATATCAGTGATCCAGGCATGGTTCTGCAGCTCTAAATAGAGGGTGAGTATATTGGGCTCATCTCTAGCTCCAGCTTAAAGGATAGCTGTGAAAGGCAAGGGCTAAAAGTCAATTTAAAGTCAATCAAATCTACTAAGAAAAAAACTTTTCTTATAAATAGTTTTTTTTTTTTTTTTAGGAAAAATATGTAAGATAACAGGTCCATTGTGAATCTAAGTTAAAGACTGACGATGAACAGTCTGATCTAAGAGCCAAGCTATACCAGAGTGTAAACAAGGGCAAGCAAGAAATAGTGAAAGGACTCAAAAAGTCCTTATCACGCTCTTTGTTTACTTATGTCAATAAGAACTTGAAAGCTCTATTTGCAAAAGCTAAAACACAAAGCAGATAATCTCTCCATGGATAATTGAGTTGACACTATTAGGATCTAGGAGTTGCAAAGGAAACAGAAGTAATGGCCCCTATTTTTTGGAAGTTTAAAATTCAATGAGAAAAAGAACAAGTAAAATATGTAAATTGAAACAGAAGCAAATACACACTCAACTATCACTACGTGGGTAAGTCTCTTCCCATTTTTTCTACTGATCTCTTTTACCTTTCTTTTCTATACTCCACCCCCTTCTCCTTTCCTGCTTTCTCTTTTATAATGTAGTTAAGCAATTGCCTTTCAAACACATATTCTCCTTCACTTTCTCCACCACTGCGTGCAGTTACTATCAATATTTCAATATTGATATTGATATATTGATATTGATAATATTGTTATCAATAATATCAATATTAAGATATTTAATAACAATCACAACTCATATCACCAAATTTTAATCTAGCTCATTTGTCATACAAAATACAGATATATGAAAATGTAATAGAGAAGGAAAAGAGAAATCCTAGAAATCTACCACATTATGTCTAATTTGATCTCCAAAAAATTAAGCAATTCAGTGATAAATATAGAAAGGAAAAAAAATAGATACAAAATCACCTGTGACCTCCAAGAATTTTACATAGGGTTTTCTTTCTTTTTGGAAATTCCAAAACATGGCCATTTTTTGTATTAGACAGTTTCTTTATAAACCTGTCTTTCCAAAAAAAAAAAAGTTTTACAATATAATCAAATGAAAAGAAATATATGAAAGCCAGATGCATAACACTTAGAGACTTATTCTTTTGTATATGTTAGCAGGCAATTTGGGATGCAATTTTCCCTCAATTCAGTATTTTAATTTAAAAAATTAAAAATTCATCAAGACAAAGAAAATATGCAGACATCAATTCTTACCAAGACTTTTTGAGCTGTGAGCACAGAGCCTGCTGGGAGGCTCAAACTCAGGAACTGTGAACTGTGAGATCATGACCTGAGTAGAAGTCAGATGCTTAACTGGTTGAGCCACCCAGGTGCCCCAAGACAGTGCTTTTTTATGGTCTAGTCTAATTTGCTATGCCTTTTCATCTTTCATCAGTTTTGTCCTAAGTGAATATCAAACAAAGACCTGTGTAATCAAGACTAGCATCGGCTAGTGTTGCTCTTGATTAGAACTGAGCAGATGATGATGAGACATGATAAAAACCTGTACAACTATGAAATTTAGTCAAATTTTTCTAAAAATTTCTACACAGACATTTATTGACCATCTTCTAGAAGCCACACTATAATATGAGGGGCTGATGAAAGGAAAAAAGAATTGGAGGGCCTGAATTAGAAAACAGCCTCTCATTCTTAAAGAATACAAACCTACCAACAGAAAACTAAAAAGCATACTTCCATAAAAACAAAACATTGCTTCAAATACAGTATGAATACATAAACACTGATGGGATCCCAAGCATCACTCTTACAAGAGGGAGTAGGAATGAGCAAAAAGTTCTAAGAAATAGCTATATTTTAATATAGGCAAAAGGCAAAAATGGGCAAGGAGGAAAGAACATTATAGTCATGAGAACAAGAATAAAAATCTGTAAATCAAGCAAAAAAATTGATTCTAGGATTTGTTTTATGTAAATAAGTAATTAATTTTAATGTCTTTAACACCACAATAAATAAATCCTAAAGAACAAGGCACAGGAATATATATTTTTATATGTACATCTGAATATGACTACATCTAATACTGTCAAAATTAACTGAGTAACAATAAAAATTAACTTGATCTTCTTTCTTTCAAGCATAAATTTAAATGGTTAAGAGGGTGTGAAAACCTAAAGTAGAGCAAGTTTAATTCTATAAAGTTAGTGGTTTGTTCACATCTTGATGCATGAAGAGAATTAAATAATTAGGTGCTTATCTTTAAGAGCACCTTTCTTGTACCTTCTACTAAAACAAAGGAAACAAACGGCCTGTTTATGTTTTTAAAGGACTAAACTTAGCTAAGTAATTGATTCTGCTCTATAAATCCTCAAGAAAATATCTGTTCTAAATACACCAAAATACGAATAATTCCTTCAAAATAATTAATATTTATAATTTATAATTTAAAAAGGAGATATTTTTCTATAGTTCATCATTTTGCCGGAAATTTACTATATGCTTGGATGCCAGTATAATGAAGCACGAGTTAGTCTTTGAAAAGTTACTATCAATGAATGTTCAACAAATAGGATTATTAAAAATATATTCATTGCATAAGGGAGAAAAAGTTGAGCCCTTTAAGACATGCCAGAAAAATACAAAGTAACAAGTAATCTTTCTTCAGATAAATCACCAAAAGGAAAATAGTTTTACATCTGTACACTATTTGTGATATATAAAGAAATACATAAATTGTAGCAGACAAATAAAATTGATCATTCTGATAGGAAAAAATTAAAATCTTATTCTCAAACAAAAGAGCTAACTAAGTCCAACAGTATATGGAAGTCGTACAGCACACTGGTTAAGAGTGTGGTTTCTGGAGCACGGCACTGTCTAGATTCATATTATTATCCCTCCACTTCTTAGTTTAGCTGTGTTGTCTATATAAAAGTTCTATAATCTTTCTATACCAAATTTCGTCATCTATACAGGGGGTGGTAATAGTACCAACTGCTAAATTGGTATGAGGCTTAAATGTGTTAATACGTAAGTGGAGAACTTAGTGCCTGACATTTAGAATGCAACTGTAAGCTATTTAAACTATTTTTATTATCACTGTTGTTATTATTATAGACTAAATAGCTATCCTAAAGCTTCAGACATTTCTTTGGAGATTGCCTACTGTAGCTATTATTAGCCACCAGCTCTTCATGCAAAATA
This sequence comes from Proteles cristata cristata, assembly GCA_017311185.1. Classification (NCBI taxonomy): domain Eukaryota; kingdom Metazoa; phylum Chordata; class Mammalia; order Carnivora; family Hyaenidae; genus Proteles; species Proteles cristata. Next base: position 188,395 of record JAESUZ010004286.1, read on the forward strand.
CCAAAAGTTATGATCTGAACTTACATTTATAGGTACATTCCCTCACCATATGACAACAAAAGGATAATTAAGGTATAAATTCATAAGGACAAAAATGAGACAACACTAACAAAATCATGGTAAATGATTTCTCAGATCCCAGAAATCTGAATACTAACCAGGCAAAGGTTAAGTAAAAATAACTCAATTTATATGATAGAATCTCCAAAAGACTAAATTGGTAGTACCAGGTACTTCTAGAAGTGATTAAAAATCTGTTAGATTCCCAATTCCCAACTCCACCTCTCTTTCCCTCACTCCAGGTAAGACGAATTCCCCCTCCCCAACCCCTACAGAATACCAGAGGTTTATTCTCATTAAAAAAAAAAATTTAATGTTTATTTATTTTTGAGAGAGAGCAGGGAAGGGGCAGAGAGAGAGGGAGACCTAGAATCCAAAGCAGGATCTAGGATCTGAGCACAGAGCCCAACACCGGGCTTGAACTCACAAAATGAGAGATCATGACCTAAGCCAAAGTCAGACACTTAACCAATTGAGCCACCCAGGCACCTCTATTCTTATTTTTTTAATGGTCTTATTATTACCGGATGCTTTAAGGCAAGTTTAGAACAGATGTCTCACATTGAAAAAAAGAGGGATAAAAAGAAAGTCTATGTGCTTCTTCCTCAACTTGGTTTCCAAAACACTGAAGGGAGGCTTACACCCTCGAGGCGGGTAACAAAGATTCTTCTCTGGGAAATCTAAGCAGTTTAAATAAAACACCTAAACATATGGATATCAGAAAGTCTCCATTAGGACAGTCCAGCCAGATTATGCTGAAAGTTAGATTATGAGACTGAAATTTATTTCATAAATCTACAAGTCTCATCCACAGACAAAGAACTAATGGGCAGCTTTGTAAACTCTTTTTAGAATGCTTAAGTGAACAGATTAGCCAGAGATCATCACACATTTAAAGACAACTTGAAATAGATAAAGACCAAATCAAGCAAACAAAAAGAATAACTTAGAAGAAAGAGACATGAAAGAGAAGAAAATGTCCAAAAACTATCGTTAATAACCTTCAAAGGTATAAAAGAATTTAAGAATTCATGAAACAAAAACAGAATGTCATTAAATAAAAGTAGAGGTCTAGTAACAGGAGAATTATTTTGAATCTACAGAGGGTTGAAAAAGATAAAACAGAGGAAATCTTCCAAAAAAGCAAAACAAAACAAAATGTGGAAAACAATCGAAAAAAGATAACATAATTAGAGGACCAGCCCACAAAGTTTCTATAACATCCAAAGAAAATAGGATTTCTAAAAACAGTGAGTGAGTGAGTGAGTGAGTGAATGAGTGGAGACAGAAAACTGAAGGAAGGAAATCAAAGAACTTAACTCAAAAAAATGGCCAGAACTGCACATGGTTTCCTAGGTCAAAAGAAGTTCCTTGAGAATGTACTCTACTGAAATGAGGACCCAAGAAAGAGGAAATCAGGTAATAGGGCATCCAACACAAAAAAGAAGCAAAAGGAATTCCTAGGATGACAGGGATGGTGGAGAACGGAAAAGTCTAAAATAAGAACTACGCCAAAGACCACAAGACTATAGATTAGATTAGAACAGGTCAGAAGAGTCTGAGAGCTAGATCTTCAAGAATATAAAGTTAATAAAATTAATAGAAAAATTAAGAAGATATTTAGACAAGAGAGAGTTTGGGGATAAATTCATAATAAGTACATAGAAAATTAAGCTGCCTTTTAACAAATGTATTAGAGGAAAAATAAAACTGCACAAGAAAGAAAAAGTAGTTATAGAATGCTACTATAGGCAGAGCTATGAAGAGCATTCACACAGTTATAATAACGTAAACATTAAATAAATACTACTGTAACCAAAATTAGAATAACTACTGCGATTATGTGAAGGCAAGAAATTACGTGGCTTCAGGAACAGGACAAATGGGATAACAAAACTTTTATCTTCCACTGTACGAAGTCAATACAGAGTATCGAAAAGAAAATCTGGTAGCAGCAATATAAGTTTGTTATTTGGAGATATGAAAATAGCAAAAGAATCAACTAAAAGAGTTGACAACAGTTTCCTAAGAGGTAATGGGATAAAGGTGAGAGCAGACAGTGAATTTTCTCATTACAAGGCTTACAAAACTATTTGGCACTCTAAACAATGTATTTGCAAGATATTAATAAAATGCACATAATGATAAAGTTAATCAAAATAAAATATAATTCCCTAATTATAATATTAATACATGTTCATATAATTTGAAAACTGCATAGGAATTAATAACAAAAGAATTTTGCCATCCACATGAAACTATTTATATATTGCTGTATTGCCTTTGAATATTTTTACTGGATAAACACATATTCATGTAAGCAATTTTTTTAAAAACAAAGCTTAAAATTCAGGCTGAATATGCAAATTTACATGCTCCTTTTTTAATTAACATTGTATCATTAACATTTCTGATGACCTTAAGTATTCTCTAAAAACACATTCCTCCTCCTCCTCAGGCATCACGTATTTAACCATACTCCTACTAACTCCTTAACATGTAGTTAATAAGGTTTTCCTTTCTCAAAGCTCCATCCCTTAACTTGTGGTGTCTTCCCAGATTCTCTTTAGTTACTTCTGTTTCTCCTTTGTGGAATTCTTCTCCTCAGCCTATTCCTTAAATGTTGATGTCCCGCACAACTTCATCCTCCATTTTCTCTTCATCCTGGTTGACTACGATAACATTATACCCTGATAAATGATAATCACCAAGTTCTATTAGTTTTACCTTTTAAATAACTTGAACCTACCAGCTTCTATCAGTCATTTCCACCATCTCGTTCAAACCATCATTATCACCATCCTAGATTCCTAACTGATCTCTCAGACTCCACTTCTGCCCCATTCCAAAACATTTTCCACATTAGCAGTCAGAATGATCTTTTAAAAACAGAAACCTAATCTCACAGCACCCTGCTTAAAACCCTTCAATAGCTTACTGTTGTTTTAGAACAAATTCCAAAATGCTTTCCCAACTGCAAGGTCCTATATAATCTGACCTTTGCCAACTTCCCCAGCTTCATTCCACACCACTCTTCCTCAGGTTCTCTATGCTCCAGCCACACTTCGTCTTTCTGTTCTTCAAACATCTTTAAATTTCTCTTGCCTGGAGGCCTTGGCACATGCTGCTCACTTTGCCTGAAATAATTCCCTCTCCCCCTCTTGGCAAGCTTCTATTCACCCTGAATAAGACCCTCAAGTCGCTCATTTTATTCTGCATAAACACTGCCTCTGGAGCTGGGCAACACTGAAATCTAAGACAGGGAGTACATTAGTAAAATAATCTGCAATTTTTCTGTTTAATGTCTGGGTCCCATGAGAATACAAACTGCACAAGAACAAATCTTGTTCAATGCTGGCTCCCCTGAAGCAAGTAAAGTGCCTTTTGGGGAGTAGATATCATTTGTTGAATGGTTAAATGACTCCTAAACCTGTATCTTGGTGTTCAAAACTCTCCTAAAATCTAAATCTATATAACGAACTACCATCTCTACCTATATCTCCTATAGGTTTTTCAGACTCAACATATTCAGGCCTTAGCTAGTTTGTCAAGTATTACCTCCTCTATATCTAGTTCTCCTAGCTGTCTTCCCATTAATGGCACCCTGTGAATTCTGTTCCTCGAATCTGCTGAGATTAGTCCCTCTTTTCCACCTATTTTGTCACAGCCTTTAGTTCAGTCCCTTACCAAATCTTATCTGGATTATTACAATAGCTTAATAAGGAGTCTCCACACATCCAGAATCAAATTCATCTGTCTTCTAGTGCCAACATAATGACTTTTTTTAACCTTTTCCCTATATGTGAACTACTAATGTTACAATATTACTATACTATGAGCAAGTTGCTGAATACAACAAACTCCCTTATTTTTTGTGCATTTGTCCTTTCTAGTGCCTCTGTCAGTATACCCATCCTCTCTTATCCATTTTGCTAACTTTTTATCTTTTAAGACTCAACTTTTCCTGACACATAACCCCAGGCTGAGTTGGGTGCCCTTCCTCCGTGTTTCCACAGCATCCTGGATATCACAACATTTATTACACAATGACATAATTTATCTGCCTCTCCAAAACAATTTGTAGCATGACTGTCAATATAATGACATCATTGGTAACATGTTTGGTATAAATTTTGTAATTCTTGTACAATTATGGCAATTTACAACTTGAACCTTACTATAAGACTTTTCCCATTTTAAAATCCCCTTTAATTGTTCTTTAAAAACTATATTCACAGTATTAAAATTGTAAAAAAAACAGGAGAATATTTTCTGACTCTTCACAGCACCAGGTGATAGACCCTCTGCTATGGGTCTTTCACCCTCCTCTCCATTTTCCTGGATATGCCGCAAATGCAAGATCTTGACCATGCTCTAGCAGGGCCACTTTCCTGGGTTGTATGTGCAGTGAGCAACCTTGAGGGATGAGGTAAAGTCAAACCCCAAATAAAAGTCTTGCTTCTCAGCAAGGTACATTTATCTGACCACATTGTATCACTGCCATGGGACGTGGAAGCAAGGAGAACTAAAACGAATATGCCAATGCTCATATTGCTTGCTGTGCCAAGAGTAAATAAAGTTCTTTGTCTCTGACTTAGGAGTCTAATGTCTTCTACCAGCACCTATGAAACATTAATAGGCTACTAGTGAGTAAAGTGAAATCAAATCCCAACCTTACCAATTTGCCTCTTGGCAATTTACAGACCCCTACAATCAAATATACAACATTTAAACCTGAATGATACTACCATTTCTTCTTCATTTTTGAAGAAGAATAAGACAAACATAATATATGAAAATCCAGGTTCCCCCACAAAATTCAACTTACTGTACATTTCAAGATTTTCTACCAGCTTATTTTTACCATTTCAATTATTTCTCCCCCAATAAACTTTGTAATTCTACTTGTGTTTTCATTTTTCTCTTTTATTCTATATGTTCCCTAAAGTAAAAGAGTTTTCCAGTCTACTGTCTCTCTAACCATAAGTTAAAAAACCCACAATCAAACAATTCACAAAGCCTGCCAGAAAGTTACTAGAACCAATTATTGGAACATACATGGTTGTGGTCTCTCCACATAAAAAAGTTGTTAGTAGATAGCTGAAGCATGTTGGTATCTCTTCTAATTTGAGTTCTAATCCTATAAGCCCCTGAGAATTCTTTGCATCACCCTCCGGATGGTAAGAGGCTTTTTTTCATCATTTATTTATAAGTTTTCCTATTTGATAATAGACCTTTCCACCCTCCCAGATCTTAAGCAATTAACTATGAAATTATATTTCTTTTTTTTTTATTTATTTCTGAGAGAGAGAGACAGCATGAGCAGGGGAGGGTCAGAGAGAGAGAGGAAGACACAGAATCTGAAACAGGCTCCAGGCTCTGAGCTGTCAGCACAGAACCGGACGCGGGGCTCAAACCCACAAACCACGAGATCATGACCTGAGCCAAAGTCAGACGCTCAACCGACTGAGCCACCCAGGCGCCCCTGAAATTATATTTCTAAAAAAGACAGGGAAAGGCAACCAGGAAGCTCATAGTGACACATTATCAACAGGGAATTTTTTTTAATAGGAATTTAAATAAGAAATTTGGATGGAGGAAGAAAACTATCAAGGTTTTTCACTGCAGCTATAATATAATGTCCCACAGACAGAATTCACAGAACTAACTGGAATGAGTAGATTTAAAGTGGCTGACCAGCAAAGAAAAACCCATACAAGGCTGAGAAATATAAAAGATAACAGTGATAAGGAAAAAACAACAAAACCACAGACATGAATTAGCTTTGAAAACAGGCAAAGTAGGCTAGTTCACACCAGAGGTCATCCAGCAACTATCAATAAACCTCCTACCGGAAGCAGAGCTCAGACTGGTGGGAAACTTAAGTGAAAAAATTCCCCATCTGCAAAGGAAGCAACTGAGACTGGAGATCAGGAAGTTGGTGGAGGCTGAAGGTTTCACCAGCTTCAACCAGCAAGCTCTGTGTTGATGTTTACAGTAGTTATATATGTTAACACAACTATCATAAGAATATAAATTTTACATTTCAGATATTCCCACGAGTGCCACACATGAAAAAAGAATATGTCAACTTGTCAATATCCTCTAAATCCTTAGGGGAATCTCTATAAAAAAAAAACAACAAAGCACTAACTAGAGTCTTCCCTAATATGCAGCTACAAGTAATGCCATAGTAAATAGGGCTGTAGCTTCCTTAACACATAAAAGTACTTTAGGCCACAGAAACTCTAATGTAAACTTCTAAGGTCATTTCTAATCTAGACATTGCTGTAAACTCCTTACATTAATCTCTCATTTAAAATATAATTGATATATAATGAATACTAGATTTATGATTTTTCTCCATTTTCCCTCAACTTTTTATAAAAACAGGAATAAGTCTTTGCCAGAATTATAAAATATCATCCTTTATTCATTGAATGTTTTTCTACAGTGTTTTTCTACTGAAGTATACTCTTTTATACATTAGGATCCATATGATGCCACCACAGGTTTCAAAACACACTATGATAGTAACCTCCTGCCACAAAAATCCATAGGCTGTTTCCAAGTCATAAGCAGCAGCAATATGGGAAGTCTGCTCTGTGTCATCTTTAGCAGAGAACAGTTGCAGAATACTCAGCATCCTTTCTCCAGGGCTTACAGCCACCACTGCTTCTCCTCCGCACAGTAACTCCCTACCTTGTCCTCCAAGAAGAGTTAAAATCAATCCCGAGGGAGAAGGGGGCAGATTACTATCTTGATCCAACAAATTCTGTTGCTTTTTCTCAAATGAAATGCCTTCCATAGCCTTCTCAGTATCCACAACGAGAGGAGGTTGAGGAAAGAAGCACAGAACATGGCTTACCACAAGAACAGTGGAACAACCATAGGAGCTCAACTTATTTCTGCCCATCTTGATCAGGAGCTGGAATTAAGAGGTAGCTAAGGGGACTAGAGAAGAGAGCTCAGCCCATGTTTTAAAATGTACCTAGGATTTGTTTTCATTAGGTACAGTGAAAGACAGAGACTTGAAAAGCAGAGTGTGTTATTATTTATTTATTATTATTCATAATTCATAATCCCCAGGAGGAGGGGGCAAGCCACTTCATACAAGGCCACAGGGGGTCTAGATAGGTTGGTCTAGATACAGAATGACTGAGGGAGAAACATGGGCACAGACTTTATTGTCATTTTCTCAGGAAAGGCAAGGAAGGGTAGGGTAAGTAGTTCAGGACTGGCTAGTTTAAATTACTTTCAGCAGGCTCTGGGGTGCAGGGACTGCCTCCTAGTTGCATGGTAGCTGCCCTGAGGTGTTGTTAGGGCAGGTGGCTCAACCTGGGAGAAAGCAATAAAGGGTGGTGTGTAGCGGCCCTGGATTCATTGGTTTGCATATGAAAGGTACACACACAGGGGAGTGCTATCTATAGGAATTCCAACTACCTTTAGGAGTTAGCGAGCCCTGGAAGGGGCAACCCGTCCTGAGCCCACAAGATCCCAAGTTGCTAAAGCATCATAAAATACAGAAAATAAAAAAATATATATAGTTAACAGTCCAGAATGTATTTCTGAGCTCTGTGTTCATCTAGATTGCACTTTTTAAATAAATGCCTATTCTGAACTCCAGAATTTCCTTGAAACTAATGCACTTATTCTGTGAAGCACCCCCAATCCCATCTCTTCCTTGTCACCACTACCATGCACTGATAGAAAATATATCAAACAAGTTACTCCAAATAGTCTTCCCTTGGTTTCAAACTGTTTACATCACAATTTGAAATGTGTATTACAATCCATCAAAATGATGGCATGGTCTTTGCTACAACTTCTGAAGAAGTCATAATAATGCCATCAGAATCATTCAGAACACCAAAGCTTCATGTAGTAAACACATACATACTAAACTTTTCTACCTAGACCTTTAGCTACTGTTCAGATGTCTGTATGAAATTTCAACACAAGAAACAAAAAACAAAGCCTCAGTATTTCGAAGGCACTACTAATGTTTAACATCTTCTAGAAAAAAGGGCAAGAAAGCTGACTAGATAAATATCAAGACATCTCCCCCTCTGCTCTGCCACTAAGCTTCTGAACAAGATTTTTGTTTTACTTTAAAAAGCCATCAGTCATGCACTCTTAAGAATTCATAATTTGGCTTTAACCATCCTTCAGTGCAGTAGATGTTTAGCCATCGGAAAACTTAAATCTTTATATTGATTTTTAACTGGTAAGATGCATTTCGCTGTTGAACTGTGATTTCACTTGAAATCAGTTGAACTGACGCATTTCACAGTTGAACACACTGCCTGATTATTCAACATGAAAGTAAAACTAGATCTGCTTACAACACACACACAAGTAACATCAATTATCAGAAGTTATCTTTTTGCTTGTTGTTTTTGCAGTCACAGACATACTTGCTAGGTAATATAATCATCATGGAAAAAATATTAGGTAGAATATTAGTTTAGAAACAAAACTAAGGCAGGGGGAAGGACTAACTAATCCAGTTTGGATGGTTACCATGAAAAAATAACGAGACTCCTACTTGATGGGATGGTTAGTCAGAGCAACAGAACATGATGGTCCAATCCTTGTGCGTCACAATAAGTTAGTTAGCCCTTTTTAGATCACAGTATCTAAAAAATATTCCCAAATATCTTTCTTAATTTCTGGAGAACTCACCCAACTCAGACAAGCAAACAATGGACTCTGTTATAACAGAGTCCTAGATCACAGATATGAAATTTTGATTTCCTACACCATTTCATCAATATCATCACAAGGAATCAAATACCTTAGTAAAATTTAAATGAAAAATTGCCAGGGTTCACTGATGAAAACTGGACAGTTGTTCCAACAAATTTAGACTCTATGCCCACAGATATCACTTCCGTTTTTAGGGTTTTTACACCTTCTCTGCTGTTCTACCCCTACATTGATCCATCAGGGGACCCTGATCCCCATTTAAATTTATGGTCTGGGGCACCTGGATAGTCCAGTCAGTTAACCATCTGACTCCTGATTTCAGCTCAGGTCATGACCTCACAGTTCATGAGATCAAGCCCTGCTTGGGATTCTCTCTCTCTGTGCTCCTCCCCACTCATTCTTTCTCTCTCCCTCTCAAAATAAATAAATAAACTTCAAATTAATTAATTAATTAGTTATGGTCTGAACACAGAAAAAAATACCTCTCTTTCCTCAGTTATCAGAACAGCTGACACATTCAAGTATTCATCCAACAAATATTTACTGCACAAATACTAAATGCCAAGTGCTATATTATTCATGGGAATTAAAAAAAAATGTTACGAAATATCAATAGAAAATAAAAGGGAGATAAACAATAAATAAATAAATAAATAAATAAATATATATATATATATATAATATCCTTGCTTACATCCTAATGAAGCATTAGAATCTTACTAGAGCTAACAAGTATCCATGACATGAAGGTCTTGTCAGAAATATTGGTAAGATAACTATATTACATCACAACAAAGCTGAAATTTAACTATACAGCTACACTGTGAGAGTTCCTTGCTTTCCAGCTGAAGGTCATTCTCTTACTCTTCTCTGTTTGGACTCATTCTCTCCACATCAAAGCCAAGAGAATAATCTTAATCCTTCCATTTAATTCTCATTTCCAAACTAGAAGACCTACCTGTCTCTTATTTAGTAGCTATAACACTCTTTCTTAAGAATGGAACATGCTGCTGAAGAGAGGCAGTGGAGAAACGAGGAAAGGGTAGGCTGGAGGGTGGAAACAATGGGCTTTTATCTGTCATTGGTGGACCTTTTAAAACACTAAAAATTGGAACAGCCTTAACAATAATTGCAGTAATGAGGCAGAGTCTGTGTATTTTTCTTCAAGTAGTAATCATTTTAACTATGCTGGAAACACAGAGATAACAGCTAGCAAAGGAACATCCTGAGATTTCTGTAATATAGAAACAACCCTAGGCACTAGTTACATGACCTTGAGCAGGTATTTTATTTCTTTAAACCTTTGTTTACTTATCATATGATAATAAGAGTATCTCACATGGCTGTTCTAAGTGTATAGTATATCAATGTAAATGAAGGGCCTAGTACAATGTGTGCTTGTGGCAGAAATACACAGTAGGTCTCTTCCCTTTAGGGATGCATAAAAGTGCAAAATGGAAGAATGGACAAAAACTGTTACTTGCCTATCTTCGCATGTGCATACACAATTACAGTATCAAAGTCTATTTACTTTTAAATGTTCAGCTCAAATGAATCCCTCCTCAAAATATCCAGCAAGTGTTTTCTTCCACCTTTGAAATCTCATAACATTTTGCTAGTCCCTCTCTAATAGCACTGTGATTATTTGTTTTTTTAATCAAAAAATTTTTCATGTTTATTTATTTTTGAGAGACAGAGAAAGACAGAACACAAACGGGAGAGGAACGGGGTGTGGGGGGTGGGGGGGAGACACAGAATCCAAAGCAGGCTCCAACCTCTGAGCTTTCAGCACAAAGCCAGCTGCGGGGCTTGAACTCACAAACCATGAGTTCATGATCTGAGCCAAAATCGGCACTTAACCAACTAAGCCATCCAAGCCCCCAACACTGTGATTATTTGCACACATATTTTATCTCTTGTATGTGAAAAAACAACTTAAGATCAAGAACTCTTTATTACTTTTGTTAAATAAGAAAGTTTTTAAAGATAAATTAAAACAAACCTCTTTTTAACACTCACCCATTTAGAAAAATATGAACTATCCTGAATAATGGAAAGAAAGTTCTATATGAGCTACAAATGAATAGTTAGCACCTTGTCTGAGATTACATTACTCCTTCCCAAATTGTTACACATTGTTAGCAAGAGTTATATATAACTGTGTGAGTGTGTGTGTGTGTGTGTGTGTGTGTGTACATAAATATGTCCCTTAAGATGGTTCTCAGTTATCTGGAAGAGGAAAGATACATAATGGCCAGTTAATATGAAGATATCAGTGTGGTTGATTATTATTGGTAGTAGAATATAAAGGTTCATTTCCTTCAACTCCATTCTTCTTCAACTTACAGTCTCCATAAAAATATGTAGTGGTTTTATTCTATGTTCAGACTGTGAGTATACCAATTATATGTATACAGTATACAGACAAGTCAAAGGCTGACTGAAAAATGAAGGAATGAGTAGCTCTAGATGCCCCTGTTTTCCCAATGGAAAAGCATTAGCCCAAGTACAGGTATTATTTTTACTTTAACTAGTTTCTATTGAAACTAACATCTATTTCCCGACCATATTAAATATAACATCAAGAGGGACACCTGGTTGGCTCAGTCAATATAGCATATGACTCTTGATCTCAGGGTTGTAAGTTTGAGCCACACGCTAGCTGTAGAGATTACTTAAAAATAAAATAAAATCTTTAAAAATTGTGTGTGTGTGTATATCATGATTTATAAGGATCAATTATAAAGCTACATCTCACAGATACCTGCTACAGATGCTATACCCCAGAGAGTTAAGTATTCCATACAGACTGTTAAACTGGAAGTGGTATGAGTCATTAGCACGGCATAGATAAGCACAATATTGAGGAACATTACAGGCGGTCTTACCATATTCATTCTACCAGAGCCAAGGAAGGATTATGTATTTACCCAACAATCCCTCGCTTTTCTTTCTCTTTCTTTTCTGTTTCTCTACTAAGTGTGCTACTTGCTGCCACTACTACAATTCCTATCACCACTAATCAAAACACTTATCTCTGCTGCTTTCTTCCCTCCTATGCTGTCTCCAATCAACTGCCCATCTGTGAGAATGCAAAAACTAGTCACTAAAACACAGTATACAAAGTACTATGAAAGTATACATTTATCTCAAAAAGCAACACTTATTTATAAAACACTCCAAGTAAATTTTAGAATAAATATGCTGAAGTCTTCAAAAATCTTACTGAAATTTTTATTACAGTTGCATTTGAATTTATAGATTAATCTGGGGGAAATGACATCTTTGTTACATTAATTCACCCCATAGTATTTCTCTCCTACTAGTTATGTCTTCTTTTGCATCATTTAATAGAGTTTTTAAATTCCTCTACAATAGTCTTATGCAGTCTTTTTCAGTTTAGTTATTTATTTGATTGCATTGGTTGCTACTGTATTGTATACATTGCTAAGTCAATTGCCCTACTAGATTTTAAGACAGTGCAAAGAGTCACTGTCATAAAAACATTGTGATACTAGACTGAAACAGACAAATGATCAATGAAATATGAGAAAGAACTCAAATATGATAAGGGGGTACTACAAGTCAATAGTAAAAGTACATAGTGCTTGTATTCTACAGGAAGAAAAATAAAATCAAACATGATTCTTCATATGTTACACAAAAGTAAAGTCCTTAGGGATTAGAGACTCAAATGTAAAATGTAACAAATATAAAATTATGTGTATAATATAAAATATGACTGTAAAGCAAATAGAAGAAAGCATAGGCAAATTTGTGATATCAGGATAGAAAAGGATTTCTTCAGACTACAACAACAGGAATCACAATGTACTGACTTACATGCCTGTGATATGATGATGCGACCATTTGAAAATTAAGGATTCCTGGGGTCCCTGGGTGGCTCAGTCCAACTTTGGCTGAGGTCACAATCTCATACTTCATGGGTTTGAGCCCCACATAGGGCTCTGTGCTGACAGCATGGAGCCTACCTGGGATTCTCTCTTTCCCTCTCTCTCTGTCCTTCCCTCTTGCAACTTCTCTCTCTCTCTCAAAAATAAATAAACTTAAAAAAAAGAAAATTAAGGATTCCTTATCAAAGGAGAATACCACAGATAAAATTAACAGATTATATTACAATGTCTAAAATCAACAAGGATAAATGTCTAGAATATTCGAGGAAATCCTGCTGAGCAGGGAAAATGGTAAAGGATATGAACAGTGAATTCATGTTTATTCACCCAGAAAATATTTATTAAGCATCTATATTTTAAGGGCAAGAGTTACAGGTATATATAATACAGAAAAGATTCCAGCCTTCAAAGAACTTGAGCATTGGAAATGACTATACAAATACATAATAAAATTAATATACTGCTTTTTGTGATAAACAGTTATGAAGAAGGATAAAGCAAAACAAACACAGAAGATAATGGAGAGTACTCCTTTAAATAAGATGGTCAAGGATATAATATTTAAGCAGAAATCCAAATAAAGTGGATGAACCAAGTGAATCAGAAAAAAGAGTTTGGAGGGCTTGGGTGGCTCGGTCAGTTAAGCTTCCAACTCTCAATTTCGGCTCAAATCAAGATTTCAGGGTGATGAAATCGAGCCCCACAATAGCACAACTTGGCTCATGCTGGGCATGGGGCCTGCTTAAGATTCTCTCTCACTCTCTACCACTACCCTCCCTCGTGCTTGTTCTTGGTCTCAAAAAAAAATCAGAGAAATGAAAAACTAAGTAATGACTTACCACTTTGTAAATATCAGACCAGCAAAAATATAACGTGAAAAAATATCAAGTATCAGTGAAAGCAGACGGTAAGGGAACTCTCATGTTTTGTTAGTGAAAGTGTAAAGTGCTACTGCCATTCCAGAAAGTAAGCTGACAGCACTTAGTGAAATGAAGTATGTTCTATCTTGTGATCCAGAAATCTTACTCTAGAAAATCAGAGTTCTCTCAAAAGTCTTTGTATGAAAGAGGACTTGTATGAAAATGGAAATCATAGAGTTCTTTGTGGTATCAGGAAATTAAAGGCAATCTAGGTTATCATCACCCAAGGAAAATATATATGGTAGATGTATACTCTGAAATAGCTATAGCAGTTACATGTTATGAAATATATACACAGAGATTTAAACAGATTTTTCTAAAGTACTGAATAGTGGGTGCGCCTGGGTGGCTCAGTCAGGTAAGCAACCGGCTTCAGCTCAGATCATGATCTCACAGTTCGTGGGTTCGAGCCCCACATCAGGCTCTGTGCTGACAGGATGGAGCCTGGAGCCTGTTTCCAACTCTGTGTCTCCCTCTCTCTCTTCCCCTCCCCTGCTTGTGCTCTCTCTCTCAAAGAAGAAATAAAATTTTTTAAAAATTTAAATAAATAAATAAAGTAGTGAATGCTGAAATACAGAAAAAGAGGTGAAGCTGTGGGGGTTGGGGAGGCAAAGGGAGCAGTGATTTGAAACATTTATCAATCCAGATTAGCTATGAGTTGATAATCGCCAATGGGGATGATGGATACATAGGGGGTTATACTACTTTCTCTACATTTGTATGTTTGAAGTTTTATATCATAGAAGGTATTTTTAGAGTGTTGAGTGAAAAATGAAACAGATTTGTACCAGAATAAAACTAATATAAATTAAAAACACTTATGTGCACAAAACACAACCATATATATTTTTAAAGACATAGACATACCCAAAAACATTAGTATGAATATCTACAGAGACAAAGAATGAGAATAGAAATTGTGGATAAATGAGAATTTTTTTTTCTAAGGGGAGTGGAGGTAGGGGTATTAAATTTTTTTTATTTTTTATTTTTTAGATTTTTTTATCTTTAAGTAATCTCTACACCCAATATGGGGCTTGAACTCACAACCCCAAGGTCGAGAGTTGCACACTCCACCAAGTGAGCCAGCCAGGCAACCCAAATGCAAACTACTTTAAATAAAATAAAAACAAGAGAAGGCACTTGCCGAAACTAATAGTGTGCCATTATCGAAGGAATTTGGTTAATTGAATTTGTTTCACCTGAAGTTTAAAAAGAAAACATTAGGGGTGCCTGGATGGCTCAGCTGGTTGGGCAACCAACTTTGGCTCAGGTCATGATATCATGGTTTGTGAATTTGAGTCCCACGTCAGGCTCTGTGCTGACAGCTCAGAGCCTGGAGTCTGCTTCGGATTCTGTGTCTCAGGCTCTCCCTGTCTATGTCTCTCTCTCAAAAATAAACAAGCATTGGGAAAAAAAGAAAAGAAAACATTAAACAAATACAAAGTGCTCTAGGATCAAAGAGGAAGTGTAACTAAATCTGAACTGAGAGGAAGGGGTATTTCCACCCCACACCTAGGACCCACTGAATCACAGTCTCTGATTTGGGCAAAAGGATCAAATCCCAATTCACAGAGGAGAACAGAAGGACAGTAAGTGAAATAACATTGCAAGTTCATAAACTATCAAGTAGGAGAGGTGGAATTCAAGCCAAGGACCAGAATTGCCACTCTTCAGTCACTGTGTTTCCAATGCTACACTATTATGATTAAAAATCTGCACATTGCTAACAGGTTGAACTTCCTAAAATAATGCTTTAGGCCACAATGCCACTGTTACTGGCATCCACGAAAAAATTCAATTCTTTATAGATTATATACCACCCTCAATCATCCTCATCCACTTTTTCAATACCCTACTTTTATACAATGTAAATCCTCTTTCCAGCCACACTAGTCCTCCTTACTTTTTTCAAAATACTCACAATACCTCCAAGCCTCTAAGAGCTTTCTCCAAACTGAATACCTCTACTCTCTTCTACACTTATTTATATCCTATATATCCTAAAAGCTCTGGCATTCAGAACATTTTCACATTAACTGAGCAACTAAAGTCCCACAATTATTCCAAGAAGCTTCCCTGATGACTTCAGCAAACACCTTTTCCTTCTTTAATATCTTTTGCACTTACTCTCTGCGCCATTCAATTAACACCTATTACAGTAACACCTCATTTATCCAGCATCATTGGGAAAATAAAGTGTTCATCAGAAGCAAATTTTCCAGACAACTTAATCATTAATTGAGGAAGCAGCAAAGTTGAGTAGTGTTGACTTTAGTCCTAGATGTAGGTTCAAATCTCAGTTCTGCCACTTACTAGCTAAGTGGCTTTGAGCAAGTGTCAACACAGCTTTATCACCTGTAAAGAGGGGATATATGAACTTCACAAAATTGTTGTGGGTTATTAAAGGAATCACATGAAAAAATCTGGTACAACATTCTTTAAATAATGACTACAAATTAACTCCAACTGCTTTGTGCACTAAAACAAAATAATGTCATCAAATGTATATACTTAAGAGATTTTTACTAGAGGACAACGGATGTAAATAAATCACCACTTAGAAACTCATTCATTTAACATTTACTCATTCAATATTGATCAATTCAGCAGAGATACAGGATACAAAATCAATGTAAAAATCATTTCTATACACTAATGAAGAACTGTTAGAGAAACTTTTAAAAGTAATCCCACTTAGGGGTACCTTGCTGGCTCAGTTAGTAGAGAGTGGGACTTTTGATATTATGGATGTAAGTTTGAGCCCCATGTTGGGTGTAGAGATACTTGAAAATAAAATCTTAAGGGGCGCCTGAGTGGCTCAGTTAGTTAAGGAGCTGACTTCAGCTCAGGTCATGATCTTGCAGTTCGTGGGTTCGAACCCCTCACTGGACTCTGTGCTGACAGCTCAGAGCTTGGAGCCTGCTTCAGAGTCTATGTCCCCCTCTCTCTGTCTTCACCCCTGCTCATGTTCTCTCTCTGCCTCAAAAATAAACAAACATTTAAAATAAATAAACAAATTCTTAAAATAAACAAAAGTAGCTTCACTAATAATATCATCAAAAAGAATAAAATACTTATGAATAAATTTAACCAAGGAGGTAAAGATCTGTACACTGAAAACTATCAAACATCACTCAAAAAAATTGGTCACAAATAAATGGAAAGATATTCCATGTTTGTGGATTGGATGAATTAATATTGTTAAACTGTCAAAACTAACCAAAGTGATCTCAGATTTCATGCAATCCAGGGGTGCCTAACTGGCTAAGTCAGTTAAGCATATGACTTCAGCTCAGGTCATGTTCTCACCATCCATGAGTACGAGCCCCATGTCAGGCTCTGCACTGACAGTTCAGAGCATGGAGCCCGCTTCAGATTCTGTGTCTCCCTCTCTCTCTACCCCTACTCTGCTCATGCTCTGTCTCTGTCAAAAATGGATAAATGTTAAAAATATATATATATTAAGATTTCATGCAAGCCCTATCAAAATTCAAATGATATTTTTCACAGAAATAGAAAAAATAATCCTAAAATTTGTATGGAACCATAAAAGACCCTGAATAGCCAAACAATCCTAAGAAAGGAAGCATCATTCTTGCTGATTTCAAACTATGTTATAAAATTACATTAATCAAAACAGTATGGCACTGGAATAAAAATATATAGATAAATGGAAGAGAATAGAGACCCCAGAAATAAAGCTACACACATATGGTCAATTAGTTTACAACAAAGTAGCCAAGATATAGAATGGGAAAAGGATAGTCTCTTCAATAAATATTGCTGGGAAATCTAGACAACCACATGTAAAAGAATGAAACTGGACCTTTACTTAAACTATACACAAAAAAATCAACTCAAAATGGATTAAAGACTTGAATTTAAGACCTGAAATCATAAAACACCTAAAAGAAAACATAGAGGGTAAGCTCCTTGACAATGGTCTTGGCAATAACTTTTTTGGATACGACACCAAAAGCAAAGACAACAAAGCAAAAACAAGCAAGTGGACTACATCAAGCTAAAAAGCTTCTGCACAGTAAACAATCAACAGAGTGAAAAGGCAACCTACAAAATGGTAGAAAATATTTGCAAGTCATATCCCTGATAACAAATTTACTTCTAAAATATGTAAGAAACTCCTAAAACTCAATAGCAAAAAAACAAAACAAAAAACAAGTAAACCAATTTAAAAATGAAGAAAGGACTGAAATAGAAATTTCTCCCAAGAAAATATACAAATGGTCAAGGGATACATGAAAAGGAATCCTAATCGTTAAGGAAATACAAATCAAAACTACAATGAGATATCACCACAAACCTGTTAGAATAGTTATCAAAAAGACAAGAAATAAAATCTGTTGGTGATGATGTACTGCTGATGAAAATATAAATTAGGCAGCTAATTTATACTATAAAAAACAGAATGGAGGTTCTCAAAAAAATTTAATAACAGATTAAATTTTGACCCTTTTAATAAATGTATACCCTTAAAAATTGGAAATAGAACTATCCTATGATCCAGCAACCCCACTTCTTGGCATGTATCTAAAGGGAATAAAAAAAAGATCTTTATTTTTTTAATCTTTTTTTTAAATGTTTATTTTTGAGAGAGGGAGAAAGCACACATGAGCAGGGGAAGGGCAGAGATAGAGGGAGAATGAGAATCCAAACCAGGCTCTGTCCTAACAGCAGCGAGCCCAATGTGGGCTGAAACTCATGAATGGGGAGATCATGACCTGTGCCAAAGTCAGACACTTAATTGACAGAGCCACCCAGGCATCACCCCCTTTTTTAAGATTTTATTTTTAAGTAATCTCTACACTCAACATGGAACTCAAATTTATAATCCCAAAATCAAGAATCACATTCTCTATCAACTGAGCCAGTCAGATGCTCACAAAACAGAATCTTTAAGTGATCATCTGTATTCCTATATTCATGCAGCATTAACCACAATAACCAGGATACTGAAACAATCTAAGTGTCTGTCACTGAATAAATGGATAAAGAAGATATATATAATGGGAATATTATTCAGCCATGAGAAAGAAAGACATTCCACAGTTTGCAACAACATGAACAGACTCTGGAGACATCATGCTAAGTGAAGCAGGACAGAGAAAAACAAATACCGTGTTATCTCACATGTAGAATCAAAACAAAAACACAAACAGAAACAAAACAAACTCCTAGGCATAGGAACAGAATGGCGGTTGCCAGAGGTGAAGGTTGAGCTAAATGGTCAAAAGTTACAAATTTCCATATATAAGATGAAAGCGTTAGTATGGGATAAGATTGCAGAAGGGGGTAGGGGAACTGGAACCCTCAAACAGAGCTATATTGAGGTCAGATCACTTGGAATGCCCAGGAAATCAATTTGTGGGATGGCAGAAGGATCTCCACTGTTGGGGGGAGAGAGCATGGCAGGTGTATGGTATGTGGATATGAGTTGGGGGAGAGAAAAATGATGGTACCATGGACAGGAAGAGAACTCTTTCCACAGAGAGACAAAAGGGAGAGAAAGAGTTTGACAAAGTGCAGCATCAAGTTCACACAAGAAGAAAACCTCTAGGGACCATGAAATTGGGAACAAGAGGTACTGAGTGTCACAGGGGTCTTTTTGTTGCAAAAAGCATTTAGAACACAAACTGAGGAAGTTGAAATGAGCAACTTTCTCTGGAGTAGAGCTATGGTGCCTGCTCTCCAGGTAGAGGAAGCTGACCCTAGAGTGCAGGGCTTGGTGTAGGCACTTCTGGAGTGGAATTGGAGAGAAACTTCCCCTTCCTGGAGTACTTTTAGCAAAGGGTATGTTGCCTCTCCAAGGAAAAAAGATCCTACAGGCATCAGTCAGAGGCCTTTCATCAATAGTGGACAGCGGCACACCCAGAATGAATTTAACTTTGCTGCTTTTCGCAGTGCTACACTGTTGATTCTGCACACTATACAGGCATGGGACTGTTTTTCAGGTTCAGAGGGCTTCAGACACAGCGTGGAGAGGTTCTACTCCAGAAGAGGGGTACGGATCTCTGCAGTGGCAGGTCTTTAAGACATCTGGGTACTGGGGCGCCTGGGTGGCTTAGTCGGTTAAGCGTCCGACTTTTGCTTGGGTCATGATCTCGCGGTTCGTGGGTTCGAGCCCCGCGTCGGGCTCTGTGCTGACTGCCAGCTCAGAGCCTGGAGCCTGTTTCAGTCTGTGACTCCCTCTCTCTCTGACCCTCCCCTGCTCACGCTGTCTCTCTCTCTCTCTCCTAGAAATATTTAAAAAAAAAAAAAGACATCTGGGTATTTTTCTTTTTTTTTTTTTTCCAAACACATTTTTTTTTTTTTTTTTGAGAGAGAAAGACAGAGTGTGAACAGGTGAGGGGCAGAGAAAGAGAGACACAAAGAATCTGAAGCAGGCTTCAGGCTCCAAGCTGTCAGCACAGACCCTGATGAAGGGCTTAAACTCATGAACTATGAGATCATGACCTAGCCGAAGTCTGATGCTTAACTGACTGAGCCACCCAGGTGCCCAAGATACCAGGTTTTGAATCCCAGCTGAGTTCCAAAGAAATAAAGCAGGAGAGTTGTGGCACTGGGCAAGCTGACAGCCCTTGCTATTCTGTGAGGACTGCTAGAACAGCGAGAGCTGTGACATCACCTGTCCAAGGATGAGAGGTTGGGTGGCATCATTCTCCCCCCATCACAAACACACAGTAGAACATCAGAGATCAACACAATGGACACCAGTGGAGGTGGGACCTGCTTACACCAACATCCCCCTTGGCCCTGCCCCCCCACCCCTGCCGCTAGCCATGTGCCGGGAAACTGCTTATTTACTGGGGCAAGACTTAGTCTGAGCCAACACAGCAGGCCTCTCCAGAGAATCAGCACAGCCAGCAACCCCCATGCACCAAGTGTACTGAAAATCGAATGCTTCAGAATGATACCTGCAGTTTTAGTAAAAATAGGACAGGCTTAATATTTTCCCCTATTTTTTCTTTCTTCTTACTTTTTTCTTTTGGAATCAGGCTCATAGTTTCTTGGGGGTTTGTTTGTTTGTTTGTTTGCTTGCTTGTTTGTTGCTTTTTCTCTTTTATGGAATCAGGATTTTTTTATTCTTTTCTTTCTCCTTTTTTCTTTTCCATTTTTTCCCTATTCTTTGGAAAAATCGTAAGTTTTTTATTCTCTGTTGTTGTTGCTGTTACCTTCCCTTTTCTCTTTTTTGGCCTCTTTTTCCCCCTTTTTTTCCAGCTTACTTCAAAAAACGAATCAAAGCACACCTAGTTAAAGGTCCAGATACTTTCCACTGCAAGCAAGGATGAGCTCTGCAGTGGAATGACTGGTGGGAAAGAGCAGCAAAAACACAACATACACCAGAAACAATTCCTGGAGTGCCAGGTCTTAGAGAGTATATGACTTCTTTTTAATATAGCAGTACTCTTAGGTGCAGGAAACAAAACAAGCTTTCAAAATGTGTAAAAGACAGAAAATTAACCAAAATGACCAGACAGAGCAATTCAAACCAAGAGAAAGGTCAAGAAGAAACCATACCAGGGACCTGCTCAACACAAATATAAGCAGTGTATGTTAACAAGAATTTAGAACAACAGTCATAAGGCTATTGGTGGGCTTGAAAAAAACATAGATAACACCAGACAAACCCTTGCTGCAGAAATTAAAGACTTAAAAACTAGTCACGCTGAAATAAAAAATGCTGTAACTGAGATGTAATACTTACTTGATATCGTTGCAACAAGGGTTGAAGAAACAGAGGAAAGAGGAGGTGATACAAAAGATTAACATTATGGAAAATAATGAAGCTGAAAAGAAGAGAGAGTGGCAATTATTAGATCACAAGGGGAGACTTAGAGAACTTCGTGATTACATAAACAAAACAATATCCATATCATAAGGAGTCCCATAAGAAGAGTGGGAAAAATGGACAGGTTTATTTGAACAAATTATAGCTGAGAACGTCCTTAATCTAGGGAAGGAAACAGATATCCAAGTCCAAGAGGCACAGAGAACTCCCCTCAAAATCAACAAAAACAGGTCAACAGCACAACATAGCATAATGCAACTTGCAAAATACAAAGAACTCTGAAAGCAGCCAGGGACAAAATGTCCTTAACCTACAAGAATAGACACATAAGGTTAGCAGCATACCTGTCCACTGAAACCTGGAAGACCAAAAGGGCATGATAGGAAATATTCAATATGCTGAATGGGAGAAATATGCAGTCAAGAATTCTTTATCCATCAAGGCTGTCATCAGAATAGATGGAGAGATAAAGAGTTTCCCAGGGAAACAAAAGCTACAAGAATCCATGCCCACTAATCCAGCTCCACAAGAAATTTTAAGGGAGAATCTCTGAGTGGAGAAAAATAAAAAGAAAACCAAAGCAACAAAGACTACAAAGGACCAGAGAACATTACCAGAAACACCAACTCTGTAGGTAACATAATGGCATCTTTCAACAATCTTTCTGAATGTAAATGGACCAAGTGCTCCAATCAAAAGACAAAGGGTATCAGATGGATTTAAAAAAACAAAATCCATCTATATGCTGCCAACAAGAGACTCATTTTATATTAAAAGACACCTGCAGATTGAAAGTGATAGATGGGAGAACCATCTATCATGCTAATGTATGTCAAAAGAAAGCTGGAACAGCTATACTCATATCATACAAACTAGAATTTAAAACAAAGACCGTGACAAGAGAGGAAGAAGGGCATACATCATAATTAAGGTGTCTATCCATCAAGAGCTAACAATTGTAAATATTTATGCCTCCAAATTGGAGGTACCCAAATACATAAAACAGTTACTAACAAACATAAAGAAACTCACTGAGGTGTGGCTGGGTAGCTCCATTGGTTAAGTGTCCAACTTCAGGTCAGATCATGAGCCCCATGTTGGGTTCTGTACAAACAGCTCACTGCCTGCAACCTACTTCAGAATCCATGTCTCCCTCTCTCTGCCCTACCCTGCTCACATTCTTTGTTTCTCTCTCTCTCTCTCTCAAAAATAAACAAACATTGAAAGGAAAGAAAGAGAGAGGAAGGAAGGAAGGAAGGAAGGAAGGAAGGAAGGAAGGAAGGAAGGAAGGAAGGAAGGAAGGAAACTCATTGATAGTAATGCCATAATTGTAGGGGACTTTGATACCCCACTTACAGCAAAAGATCTAAGCAGAAAATCAACAAGGAAAAACCGTGGCATTTAAAGACACAATGAATCAGGTGGACTTAAAAGATATATTCAGAACATCTTATCCTAAGGCAGAATACACATTCTTCTTGAGTGCACATGGAACATTCTCCAGAACAGATCACATACTGGGTGAGAAATAAGCCTTCAACAGGTAAAAAAAGACTGAGATTCTACCATGCATATTTTCAGGTCATAATGCTATGAAACTTGAAATCAATCACAAGAAAAAATGTGGAAAGCCCTCAAATACACGGAGGTTAAAGAATATCCTACTACAGAATCAGTGAGTTGGGGCGCCTGAATGGTTCAGTCGATTAAGCATCCAACTTCAACTCAGGTCATGATCTCACGGTTTGTGGGTTTGAGCCTCATGTCAGGCTCTGTGCTGACAGCCAACTCAAGCCTGGAGCCTGTTTCAGATCCTGTATCTCCCTCTCTCTGACCCTCCCCTACTCACGCTGTCTCTCTCTCTCTCTCAGAAATAAATAAAATATTTTTAAAAAAAACCTTTTTAATAAAAAAAATTTTTAAGAAAAATGAATGAGTTAACCAAGAAATTAAGGAAGGAATTTAAAAAATAACATGAAAGCAAATGAAAACACAAGAGTCAAAAGCTTTTGGGATGCAGCAAAGGCAGTCCTAAGAGGAAAATACACTGTATTTGAGGCCTATCTCAAGAAGCAAGAAAGGTCTCAAATACAAAACCTAACCTTACACTTAAAAGAACTAGAAAAGAAACAGCAAATAAAGCTAATCCCAGCAGAAGAAGGGAGGAAGGGAGGAAGGAAGGAAGGAAGGAAGGAAGGAAGGAAGGAAGGAAGGAAGGAAGAAAGAAAGAAAGAAAGAAAGAAAGAAAGAAAGAAAGAAAGAAAGAAAGAAAGAAAAATTAGAGCAGAAATAAATGACATGGAAACAAGAAAAACAGTAGAACAGATCAATGAAACTAAATGCTGGTTCTTCCAAAGAATAAACAAAATTGATAAACCCCTAACCAGACTTCTCAAAAAGAAAAGAGAAAGGATCCAAATAGATAAAATCATGAATGAAAGAGAAGAGATATCACAACCAACACCACAGAACTACAAACAATCATAAGAGAATATTGTGAAAAATTATATGTCAACAAACTGGGCAATCTGGAAGAAATGGACAAATTCCTAGAAACTCATGCACTACCAAAACTGAAACAGGAAAAAATAGAAAATTTGAACAGACCTATAACCAGCAAAGATATTAAATATTATCAAAAATCTCCAAACAAATAAGTCTTCTGGGCCAGATGGCTTCCCAGAGGAATTCTACCATCAATTTAAAGAAGAGTTAATAGGGATATTGGGGTGGCTCAGTTGGTTAAGCATCCCACTTCAGCTCAGGTCATGATCTTGCAGTTTGTTGGTTCAAGCCCCGTATTGGCCTCTGTGTTGACAGCTCAGAGTCCTGGAGCCTGATTCAGATTCTGTCTCCCTCTCTCTCTCTCTCTCTGCTCCTCCCCTATTCACACTCTGTCTCTGCTTCAGATTCTATGTCTCCTTCTCTCTCTCTGCCCCTCCCCACTCTCAGTGTCTCTTTCTCTCAAAAAAAAAACCCACACATTAAAAAATTTTAAGTAACTGAAGAAAACACAAAGAAAATGGAGAAACATTCCATTCTCATGAACTAGAAAAATAAAGATTGTTAAAATATCTACACTACCCAAAGTAATCCACACATTCAATGCAATCCCCATCAAAATAGGACCAGCATTCTTCACAGTGCTAGGAAAAACAATCTAAAACTTATATGGAACCACAAAGGACCTCAAATATCCAAAGTAATGTTGAAACAGAAAACCAAGCTGGAGGCATCAAAATTCTGGACTTCAAGTTGTATTACAAAGCTGTAATCATCAAGACGGTATGGTACTGATACAAAACAGACACACAGATCAGTAGAACAGAATAGAGAACTCAGAAATGGACCCACAACTATATGGCAAACTAATCTTCCAGAAAGCAGGAAAGAATATACAATGGAAAAAAGACAGTCTCTTCAGCAATTGGTGCTGGGATAACCGGACAGCAACATGCAGAAGAAT
This sequence comes from Proteles cristata cristata, assembly GCA_017311185.1. Taxonomy (NCBI): domain Eukaryota; kingdom Metazoa; phylum Chordata; class Mammalia; order Carnivora; family Hyaenidae; genus Proteles; species Proteles cristata. The sequence goes on from JAESUZ010004286.1 coordinate 213,274, forward strand.
GAAACGGAACACTTTCTTACCACCATACACAAAAATAAATTCAAAATGGATGAAAGACCTAAATGTGAGACAGAAAACCATCAAAATCCCACAGGAGAAAACAGACAGCAATCTCTTTGACCTCAGCCACACAACCTCTTACTAGACATATCTCCATAGGCAAGGGAAACAAAAGCAAAAATGAACTATTGGGACCTCATCAAGATGAAAAGCTTCCGCACTACAGAGGAAACAATAAAACTAAAAGGCAACAAACGGAATGAGAGAAGATATTTGCAAATGACATATCAGATAAAGGGTTAGTATCCAAAATCTATAAGGAACTTCTCAAACTCAACACCCAATAAATAAATAAATAATCAAGTTAAGAAATGGGCAGAAGATATGAATAGACACTTTTCCAAAGATATCCAGATGGCTAACAGACACCTGAAAAGATGCTCAACATCACTCACATTAGAGAAATACAAATAAAATCCACAATGAGATACCACCTTATGTTGGGAGCCGTTCTGAACTCAATTAGTTGAGAATACTTGTAAAATTAAGGCAGGCTTGCAAGGTCTCCTGCCGTCACGTGGTGACCGATAGCTACCCCTTTTCTTATTGTTTCTGCTTGAGCACCGTACCCCAGAACACTTTGTTGACTGAGATCAGGAATGACCTGTCACCTTGTTCTGGCCCTGGTATGATGATTGCACCTGGTCAGGGACTTGTGATATAGAGGGGCATTGATATTCAGTGGCCTGGGAATTATGACTAGAGCTGAGCAACTGATTACTCTAAAAGGTCAGATCCCACTCTTTGTTTGACAATTAATAAAATAATATTCTAAAATAAGGTAGCACACAATTCCTGAGCATGGATGACGTTGTGGGAACTATAGGCCCTGTGGCTAATGTTAAAGGTATCTTCTTCCTTTGAGGTTGTGAGAGTAGACATTGTGTCTCCTGGGGGATCCTGTTTTCCTCAATACTTCCCTTGAGCTATAAACAGACTAATGGCCCTTACTCAGAAAAGATTGACCTTTACATATGTAATTCTGTTTGTTTCTTGGTAAAAGGTTTTTCTCAAGGCTATGCTGGAAACATTGTATATCTTACTTTTGCTTAAACGTTGGAAAGTATGTTCTCACAAGATACCTTCCATCCCCATATGATAAGCATGAGTGCCTTTAGATAAGTTGTTTTGCTAATGCTAAGACTATAAATGAGACTTCTGCAAAATCTATGTTATTCATCTACTATGGCAATTGCCACTTTTCTTCTTCCCTGTACCTTCACGTATAAATAAAGTTGAGAACCCAGACTGAGCAGAGATGCCTGCCTGGTAATCAGAAACAATCTTGTGGCTCTCTCATCACTCTCTCACTCACACTGTCCATCCTTCAGGGACCCCTGGACTGGCTACAGCAGGACTCCGGCAACCTTACACCTGTTAGAATGGCTAAAATGAACAACTTAGGACACAAAAGATATTAATGAGGGTGCAAAGAAAGAAGAACACTTTTGCACTGTTGGTGGGGAATGCAGACTGGTGCAGTCACTATGGCAAACATTATGGAGGTTCCTCGAAAAATTAAAAATAGATCTACCTTAAAATCCATAAATTACACTACTAGGTATTTATCCAAAGGATACAAAAATGCTGATTTAGAGGGTCACATGTTATAGCAGCACTATCAATTATAGCCAAATTATTAAAAGAGCCCAAATGTCCATCAACAGATGAATGATTAAAGATGTAATACACACACACACACACACACACACACACACACACACAGGAATATTACTTGGCAATCAAAAAGAATGAAATCTTGCTAACTGCAACAATGTGGCTGGATCTTGAGTGTATTATCCTAAGCAAAGTCAGAGAAAGACAAATATATGATTTCATCATATGTGGAACTTAAGAAACACAACAGATGAACGTAAGTGAAGGGAAGGGGGAAAAAGATAAAAACGAGAGGGAGGCAAACTATAAAAGACTATTAAATAGAACAAACTGAGGGTTGCTGGAAGGGAGGTGGGTGGGGGTATGGGCTAAATAGGTGATGGACATCATGGAGGGCACTTGTTCAGATGACCACTGGTGTTATATGGAAGTTAAGAATCACTGGGTTCTACTTCTGAAACCAATATTATACTGTATGTTAACTAACTTCAATTTAAATTTAAAAAGATAAGTTATAGAAACTTGATGTACAACACGGTAATTATAGTTAATAATAGTGTATTACATACTTGAAAGTTACTAAGAAAGCAGATCTTAAATGTTCTCACAAAATGGTAATTATGTGAAGTGATACAGGTGTTAGATAACACTATGGTAGTAATCATTTTGCAATATAGGAGTATATAAAATCAGCATGTTGTACACTATGTCAATTATCTCCATAAACCTGAGGATAAAAACTATACTAATTATGCTAGGATAACAAGACATGTAAAAAGGGCACCAAGGTGGCTCAGCTGGTTAATCGTCCGACTCCGGATTTCCACTCAGGTCATGCTCTCACAGTTTCATGAGTTTGAGCCCTGTGTCGGGCTCTGTGCGCTGACTGCAGAGCCTGCTTGGAACTGTCTCCCTCTCTCTCTAGCCCTTCTCTGCCCATGCTCTCCGTGACTCTCTTAATATAAAGTTTAAAAAAAATAATAAATACATACATACATACTTATCAAGGACCAATTATGTGCAAAGTGACTAAGTACTCAAAAGTAAATGAGATAAACATAGTCATTGCATTCATGGAGTTTAGAGTCTACTAATTATTAATTAATTTCACTCTGTCTTATAGGATAGAGATTTATGCAGGAATCAAATCATTCATGGTTCTACAGGCCACAAAAAAAAAACGTTTGACTTTAATCTAATGTAATGAGGGGTGTGACATGACAAGACAGATGATTTAAATGCACCAAGTACATCAGGAATCATAGACTCTTTAATTATTTTGTGGAGTTAATATTGATTAGATTAGAGCTTCCATTCCAAAACAAAAGCAGCACCAACAATGATACAGAGCAATGATTTTCAAAGTTTTGTTAAAAGGAGTAGCACTTTTCTTTTTTAATGAAACATTTCTTGAGGCACCTGGGGGCTCAGTCAGTTAAACGTCCAACTCTTGTATGGAGTTCATGATCCCACAGTTCATGAGCTTGAACCCGACGTGGGCTCCGCACTAACAGCAGGGACTTGCTTGGAATTCTCTCTCCCTTCTCTCTGCCCCTGCTCCATTCGCACATGTGCACTCTCTTTCCCTCTCATTCTCTCTCTCTCTCAAAATAAATAAACATTAAAAAGCCATTTCTTATACCACATTATATAGAAACATTAATAATGGAGGGGGCGCCTGGGTGGCTTAGTCGGTTAAGCGTCCGACTTTCGCTTAGGTCATGATCTCGCGGTTTGTGGGCTCGAGCCCCACGTCGGGCTCTGTGCTAACTGCCAGCTCAGAGCCTGAAGCCTGTTTCAGTCTGTGACTCCCTCTCTCTCTGACCCTCCCCTGCTCACGCTGTCTCTCTCCCCTAGAAATAAAACATTAAAAAAATTTAAAAAAAAGAAACATTAATAATGGAGTCACTTTAAGATGGTCTACTTTCATACTATGTCACCTCCTTCAGTTTTCAGTAAAAGTATGAAAACATGGGTACAAGCATTAAGAACGTTGGCCTAGAAATCAGATTTCAGTCCTGGTCCTGACTAGGACTTCACAGCAAAGTAACTTTGTGCAAGCCATTTGAAGTCTTCAGACTCAACGTCTCCTTTATTAAAATGGAGATAAGTCTGACACGCTTACCACGTACAATAGCAGTGTGAAACCAGAAACTATATATTTTATTGCTTTTGAAATAAATTCTTCTTGCTTGATTGATGTCCAAATCATATTGAACAATTAAGGCCCCCAAGCATGAATTAACTTTTGCAGAAGGTCAAGCCAATTTAGAAATTGGTGTGGGGGTACCTGGCTGGCTCAGTTGGCAAAACATACAACTCTTCATATTGGGGTTCTGAGTTTGAATCCCATATTGGGTGTAGAGATCACATAATAAAATTTTTTTAAAAAAGAAAGAAAAAGAAAGAAAAGAAAAAAAGAAATTTGTAGGTGTGGTACTAAACAGAAATCATACATTTACTGAATCCTATATCTGAGGCCCCATGCAATGTTATAACCAATTTCAAAGAATAATCAAATTTGGTGTTTAATGGAAAGTACTATTTATCTTTTAATTACTTTTTGAGTTACAAAAAGTCAATGCATTACCAAGAGTAAATAATATACTCTCCTAGATTTCTCAATGCTTTCAACACATTATACTTATTTATTTCCTATAAATCACTGAGTTAGGTTATATTTGTCCTTAAATTGTTCATCTGAACTATCCTAGCTTCAGATACATTAGATTCTCTCTTTTTAAAAAAATGAAAAAGTAAATAAACGCCTGGGAGATACAAATTCTCAAGCAGTTAGACAACGTAAAATTACAAATCTCCAATGCAGTAGAGACTCTGTGTGTGTGTGTGTGTGTGTGTGTGTGTGTGTGTGTGTACACAGGTAGAGAAATGGGGAACGAAAATAGATAAGAACAAATGAATGAGTGAATGAATGAATAAATGTGAATTAAATAGCAGAAAGGCCTGACAGGGACCAAAGATGATATTGTGCCATGAACTGAGGAGTTATTATTAACTTGAGCTTCTGTGGCCAAAATAAATAAATACACAGTTATGTAGATAAATAAATGCATCAAATCTTATAATTTACAATATCAAATTCTAAATGATTGGCTGAATATTATCAATCTCTCCTTTTAATTTAAAAGATTTTTTTAAAAAAGTAATAATTTTAGAAAATATAGATGCATAAAATAAATGTTGACAGTCATGAAAGAGACACATTCCCCCCCCCCCCAAAAAACTGGCTTTTTCCAGGGGTTGGTTATTTTTTTAATTGAGTGAGATGTTGTATTTCTATCCTGTCACATTAAACAGCATCACAAATTAACTTGGCAACACCAAACTACACAACTCTTATCAAGTACACACTTTTCACTGTGTTTTAAAACAAATGCCTTACTCTCATTATTGAAAAACAGCCACAGAATAATTGTATAGTTTTGAGAGAGAGAGAGAACACACGCATAAGTGCATGGGGGAGGGACAAAGGGGGAGGGAGAGAGAGAATCTCAAGCAGGCTCCACATTCAGCGCAGAGCCCAACTCAGGCTCAATCTCACAATGTTAATTAAGATCATGACCTCAGCTTAAATCAAGAGTCAGTTGCTTAAATGATTGAGCCACCCAGGCACCCTCAAATAACTGTATTTTTAAAATACATTTTACAGAGGAGCCTGGGTAGCTCAGTGGATTAAGCAATGAACTCTTGGTTTGGGCTCAGGTCTTGATCTCCGGGGTTTGTGGGATTGAGCCCACCCCCCCACACACACACACACACAGAGCAAAGAACCTTCTTAAGATTCTCTCTCTCTCTCTGCCTCTCTCCCATACAGACACACACACTCAGTCCCTCAAATTAAATAAACTTGGGAAAAAAAAGACATTTTACATAGTCGAAAACATAAGTAACTGTAAAAGTGTGCAAGCTTATTTGAATTTTATTGAAAAGCATACTTCTTATGCAGAGTGGCAAGCTGAAATACACTTATTCTCTGGTACCATAATTCTCATTTATATCTCATCTTTTAATTTTCTATCATTGACTAGATTTTTTTAAATTTTTTTTTTTAATGTTTTATTTATTTCTGGCAGAGAGAGAGAGAGACAGCGTGAGCAGGGGAGGGTCAGAGAGAGAGGGAGTCACAGACTGAAACAGGCTCCAGGCTCTGAGCTGGCAGTCAGCACAGGGCCCGACGCGGGGCTCGAACCCACGATCCGCGAGATCATGACCTAAGGGAAAGTCGGACGCTTAACCAACTAAGCCACCCAGGCGCCCCTATCATTGACTAGATTTTTTAAAGAAATACAGTCTTCTGATAATAAAGAAAAAAAATCAATTTTTTATAGTTCAGTCCAAAACTAGTAGAAGCTCAAGTTCCTCTTACGCAGTAAGATTTGAGTAGTTTCACTTTGGATGACAAACTAAAACAACGAACACTTTACATCATGTTATTACTCACTAAAAATTTATTTCATAAATAAACAAAAAGGAAGTAACTTCTAAGTAGAATTTTTGTATGTGGTAAAAAAATATATAACATAAAATTTACCATCTTAACCATCTTTAAGTGTACAGTTCATTAGTGTTAAGTATATTCACATGGTTGTGAAACATCTCCAGAATTTTTTCATCAATAAAACTGAAATTCTATACCCATTAAAAAACAAATGCTTGATGGAAAAACATGTTCAAAGATATCCTAAAAAAACTAAAATATATGACCTTAAGTTTCTAACTGCTTATACCTCAGATTCTTTGTCGATAAAACAGTATAACATCTACCTCATTGGGACTTCAAGATGATGATGAAGTCATTACTTTAATACTCAATTTTCCTTAGGTGATTCAAGTATGCTAACAGTTTATTCAGAAATTATACATTAACCCTTTATCTTTTTTAGATGACCACAGGTTTAAAAAGTAATGATTGATATTTTCATAGAGTAGAATTATTGCCTTCAAGAAGTATCACAATAGTCCATGTGAATGCAAAGCCAAATGAATCTTTGGCAATATCCTACGGAAAAGTATCTTTACTTACGCCAAGTAAGGGTGAAAGATTTCCTGGCTGCCTTAAAAAGCTTCAGGCAATAATGCTTATCCATTTCAAGTGTTCTAGTAACTATTCCAGTAAAGAACTTTAAAAAATAGAAAGTCAATTACCTTATCCAAATATTGTTCAATTAATGTGATTTTTTCCATCTCCAGGTTTCAACACATCTATAGACAACACCATCATCCAAGTTAGAATATACCTTTTCCCTTCCTTTAGAAACAATGAACCAGTTATTTGTAGATTACTTGTGAAGGATAATACCCAAAACTTTGCTTCTCTCTTCGCTGTTGGTTCTATGTAACTTGGGAAGGTGATAAGATAAAACCCAAAATGGAATTTTCTTACATTACAACATTAATTTAAAGACAAAAATGAAAAGTTCTATTTTCATTTCAATTATCATGTCACAACAAAACTTTTGCTGTCTTAACACTGCAATCCATTGGAGCACTGGATTTCAAGGATTTAAAACTGGCTTCGAAAGATGATCTTTTAGGGGTGCCTAGGTGAGCATCCAACTCTTGTTATCGGCTCAGTTCCTGAGTTCAAGCCCTGAGTCAGGCTTGGGCTCTGCCCTGACAGCGCCAACCCTGCTTGGGATTCTCTCTCTCTCCCTCTCTCACTGTCCCTCCCCCGCTCACATTCAGCCCCTCTCCCTCCTTAACTCCCCCCCCCAGTAAGTAAACTTAGAAAAATGGTCTTTGATTTGATCTTATGTCAAATCAAGGTTAGCTCTGTTATTGTTCACTTATGTGAATTATAAAGTCTTAATAGTAATCCTTAAAAAGCTACACCAAGGGGTGCCTGGGTGGCTCAGTAGGTTAAGCATCAGATTTCGGCTCAGGTCATGATTTCACAGTTTATAGGTTCCAGCCCCGCGTCGGACTCTGCTAACAGCTAGCTCAGAGCCTGGATCCTGTTGCAGATTCTGCGTCTCCCTCTGTCTCTAAGCCTCCCCTGCTCACGCTGTCTCTCTCTCTCAGAAATAATTTAAAAACATTAAAAATAATAATAATAATAAAAAGCTACATCAAAAGTAGAAAAACATAATCAGAACCATAATATAAATTTAAACAAAAACACTCAAAAATCAATGATATATTCTGTTAAACCACCTGGCTCTTCAAGTTTTTAAATTCTTTTTTCTCAGTTTCTAAATATGAAAACATAATTCCTTTTTAAAAAATAAAGTAATCTGTGACCCATAGTATGGATAAATATAAACATGTATTCACAATTACTGGTCTTTTAAAAATGTTTTTATTTATTTTTGTGACAGAGAGAGACCACAGGCAAGTCAGGGAGGAGCAGAGATAGAGAGGGAGACACAGAATCCCAAGCAGGCTCCAGTCTCTGAGCTGTCAGCACAGAGCAGCCAGATGCAGATGCGGGGCTCCAACTAAAGAGCATGACCTGAGCAGAGTCGGACACTCAACCAATTGAGCCATCCAGATGCCCCCAAAATTACTGGTCTTTATGGAACAAAGTTGTAATAATTTATAGTCTGGAATTCAACCCATGCAATAAATACTGATGCCAATGCACTCTGTAAGTTTACTATTAGTATCTTGTAAATAATGTGTTCAATGTTTTTAAATAAAATACTTTTACATGTTTATTTCCTATCAAAACTCCAAGTTTAAATGGAATCTCTCAAACTTAATTTTTTGAAGTAATCTCTACATCATAATCTACCAGAAGAAATGACAACTTGCTTGTTTTTCCTGTTTTGTTGCTTTTTATAAGAACTTCCCTTTTTCCAGGTACAATAAATTACATATGCAAATAAATAAAAGCAAAACAAGCAATATGAATGCTGCCAAAGCAAAAAGGTGCTTTTGGCTTAAAGTTTGCAGCCTGGTTACTTTGAATGATTCCTATATAATTATATGAATATAATTTTACCTGAATACAGGTAAAATTAAGTCTTTGCAGATACACCTATCACTAAAATTGAGTATCTTATGCCCTCATAGGAAAAAAAAACACCCTCTCCAGTAAGCTATTTTAGTAGCCTAGTACATTGCTAATAAGTTATCACTTGTCATTTTAGAAAATTAAGAAACAGCATATTCAAGAAACATTCAAGTTCTGCCTTTAAAAAAGAGTAATTCTCTCATCAGTGGAAGAAAAGAGGACTTAGAAAGTAATTCTAAATTATAAGACCCTCCAATCTGATCAAAACACTTAAGTTTCCAAAATATTCTAATAAACTTGTTAAAGTCTTAGCCTTCTGTGTCAAGCAAAATGAATGTCTAGAATTTCCCCGATTATAAAGGTCTTACTGAGCTCATTTTAATGTCCAACAAGATAAAATACTATCAATCAGCAAGATAAAATACAATCAGTCACCAATACCATATATATATGACTTTTATATATACATATATATATATTATATATATATATATTATATATATATATACACACATATATATGAGCAGGATTCCATTGAATGAAAAACGTAACTTGGAACTCAGCCAGAGAAGAGAACCCGTCATACAGTAGTAAACAGACACAACAGAGGGAATAGAGAGGGCTCCCATGACTTTCAGACACCAGAAAAATGAGTCTCCCTTGCTCATAATAAATTATGATTATAGGGATTCTCGTCAATACATCAACAGCTGGAAGAGAAGGTCAGAAACCCCCAATTCCGCCATACAGGTAATTCATTAGACTTAAAGTTTAAGTATTCTCACTGATAACGTGGAATATTTTATTTAAAATCAAACTTTACTTGATTGTAAAGTGTCCTTTACAGTGTCCTCCAACTTTGCTGATGGATCTTATTTGTTAAGAAATCTAAGATATTATTAACCCTAGATTTTATGGATTCCTTTCCTCTTTCTATATAACTCATCCTGATCTGACCAAATGTCACAATTAAATAGCATTTGCCAGTACGAATATAACTTGGGAAACTGAAAGATCTCCCAAGTGTGTGACAGTGACTATATTTTGTCAAAATGGGACCTGAGCCAAAATTGAGTCAGATGCTCAACCGAATGAGCCACCCAGGTGCTCCAAGGATGATATATTCTGATTAGAATTGATAATTAAGACTAGTTTATTTGGGCTAAAGCTACTTAAATGAGTTGGTAGATTATATGGAGAAGCAAAATCAATCTGTAACTTACTTTGCCTTTATAATTTCTTCAACACATAGATAAAAAGATCATTGTTTAATTTGTGTATTACTTCCAAAATAACAGGAAGCAAGAAAAAATGTAATAAAATAGACAACATAGCAAACTATCTCAAAGCAATCTTTAATACTTTAAAGGCCTGGTAAACCTAAAATAAGATTTTTTCATCTTGGTTTTTATTTAGTTTGATTCAAATATCTCCCTCCCTCAACTGTATTCTAAATAACAGCAGGCTCCTACACAATTAAGTAACTTACACATTTCAAAGTTCCTAAGCCTTGGCAAGAGGACAAGCACAACAGATAATGGAAAGTACATCCACACCATAAATTCTTATTACACACTATATAAACAGCCAAACAGCAAAGGTAAATGGACTTATTACAGAGCATTATGAATTTAAGCAGTTTTTTCTATATTTAATAAGCATTTATAAAAAAAAAAAAAAAAACACCTGATGATGGTAGGCTATACAGACTTTAATCCAGAACAATCATTGCCTCTCCAATCAATAACTGATTGTTTTATAATTCATATCAAGACCACTGCCCTTACTGGAAGATTTTTCAAATAAATGTCACTTTATTCAAGTTCCCACAAGAAAAATCAAATTGACCTGCATATGCTCTTCACTGTTGATTTTACCTGAATGTAAGCATGCTATATTAATGATCAAGTGAAAGTATTTTAGAATTTTGCTTATTATACTGGATGTTTCAAATTATATTAAATATGTATTGACAAAACTTAATTTATTATACCATTTATATAACAAAAAAATAAATAACAACCCTAATCCTATCAGTTATATTTCAAACCTCTAATAAAACAGTAGTGAGATTTATGTAAAAGGCAATTATGCTATTAATAATATGTTGCACAGGACTTATTCTAATACTTTAAAAATTAATTGAAATATTCTTTTAAATAATTAATATGAAATTTGTACTTTACAAATATCTCACAACATATTTTGTTAACTTCCCTGTTGACAATGCAAACGTTACAAATTTTATTGTGAAATGTTACACAAAAATGGAACATCAATAATAAATCACACTTTATATCATGTCCATATGTCCATTTGCTTTCCTCTGAGCTTAAGCTTGTCCTGTTAAAAATAATGAAACAGATTTATCAACTCATCTGTGCTTTATTACATCTGGGTAAAATGGAATTGACATTTTTTAACATCTCAGATGACTTACTTCCTGTTTTCAAAGGGTAGAAGGTAAATTCTGTTCAAGTTACTTCCCTGCTTAAAAACCTCATACTGAGGGACACCTAGGTGGCTCCGTTGGTTAAGCAGCTGACCTTGGCTCAGGTCATAATCTCGCTTTTAGTGAGTTCTAGCTCTGCATTGAGCTTTCTGCTGTCAGCACAAAGCCTCCTTCAGATCCTGTTTCCCTCTCTCTGCCCCTCCCCCACTCATTTACACTTGTGCACGTGCACGCAGGCTCTCTCTGTCTCTCAAAAGTAAAATAAAAAACTTAGAGTAAACCCCAAATAGCCTCAGGAAGAATTCCAAACTGCTAGCCTGGCTTTCAGAAGCTTTCCTGAGCTGATCTCTGTAGCTTCCCCCACCTTACCAAAATCACCCCTCTCCACCCACATAACTAAAGCACCACTGAAACTTTGTTTCTAAAAAACTTCTTTACAAGATGGCAGAATCAAATAGTGTTTCCCTACTCACACCCCCATATACAAAATTAGCCAAGTAAAAAATCTCAATCTTTCTGTACTGAGTCTTTTCTCTACTTCCTTTCTCAAGTGAGGCTGTCCACATTTGATGTCTCCACCTTCCTTCTTTATATCCAATTCCCTAAAACACTGCATATCAGCTTAGGTCTGCTCCAATGAAACTATTCTCCCTAAATTCACACATAATCTCTTATTCTAAAACTTCAGCCTGTTTTACCTCTTCATTCATTTTACTATATACCTGGCATAACTCAGGCCTCCATTCGCAAAAGTTCTCTTCCTTGACTTCTGTGACACCAGTTCTTACGAGTTTCCCTCATCTCTCTCTAGTACTTCTTTTCAGTCTCAATCTCAAATTTCTCTTCCATTTTTCCCTTAAATATTCCCTAAGTTCCATCTTTTTCTCTTCACATTTTCTCCCTGGACATTCCCATGAAGGATGACTTCATTCCCATCTCATCGGTTCAAGTGATTATACTAGCAAAGAAAAATGGGCCATAAATAAGAAGGAAAACTAATCGCTGCTGCTAAATAGTGTGGGGGTGAAGGTGTACAGCATGTGTGCAGCTTCTGGTGCTGGGCTGCTGGGGTGCTGGTAAAGTTTTTTTCTTGATGTGGTATTTGGTTATGCTGGTATGTTCGGTTAGTGAAAATCCATCAACCTATATACCTATGATATGTGCACTTTTCTTGCATGAATGTCATACTTCAATAGTTTTTTTGGGGGGGGGGCGCATGAGTTAGGGGTAGAGAGAGAGGGAAAGAGAGAGAAGTGGGGATCATCCAAAGCAGGGCTCAAACTCATGAACCGTGAGATCATGACCTGAGGCAACGTCAGATATTTACTTCACTGAACCACTCAATCCTAAATGTCACTTTTTTTTTTTAAAGAAAGAATGAGCTGTACATAAGTTCAGATTCTTGGTTTGACATGTGACTTAGCTAAATTACTTATCTTGTTAAAGCTTTAGTTTCCTCGTCAAAATGGAGATGATACTACTACTTCAGAGCACTGTGAAGAATGAAACAAAATATAAACAAAGGTGTCTGGCACAATGCTTGAAACCTGGGACCTTATGCTTACAAGTGTTACTTATCTTTCCCCATCCTCTCTCGATTCTCTATCTCCAGACTAGAAACCTCCCTCCACTCCTACCACCAGCCCAGCTCAATAAGGACAGATCTGATTTCCTCTGAACATGCTCCATCTCTAGGTCTGAATGGCACTTCAAATTGAACTCATCATCTTCTTCCTCACACCTCGTATCTGGTCTTCCTTCTGTAGTCCCTCCAGGGCTGTGACTGAAACTTCTATCCATAACTACAGCCCTCTTAAAAATCCTAATGTTTTCACGTTTAAGTCACCAAGTCCTCTGCATTCTACATCCTAAGACATTTGCTGGACTGCCAGGATAGAAAAATGATTTATTATTATCCCGGCTTATTACAATAACTTCCTAACATTTCTGCCTCCCCCTTTACCCCACCTTCTGTATTTTGATTCTTCTAAAATGTACCTCAGATGATGTCACTTTTCTGCTTAAAATCGCTTCTTTCTCAGGTCAAGCTGTCATTCAAGGTCATTCTTGAAATAGCTCCTGTTTAACTTGCCAGACATATCTGGCAGCATATCTTACACCTATCTTACAGCACATCCAGTCATACCAACTTTCTTGTAGTTCACCCAACATAGCATAGTTCGTCCTTAATACTTTGCTGCTTCTGTTCATGTTTATCTCTCTTCCTAGAATACTCTTTACTTTGTGCCCCCATCCAGCTCAAATTCAGCTACTTATTTCTTAATAAACATCTTCTTAGAAATATCTCCTGAGAATATACATAGCCTTATGCTGGATTCATGCCCCTTTTCGGAATTCCCATGCAGCTTCTACATACCCATAGTTCTCATTCCCCAGTGAGGTAACTCACTGATAGTGAGTTCCTTCAAGTGTTTACTTCAGCTGCACATAAACTTTAAATAAATAAATAAATAAATAAATAAATAAATAAATAAATAAATAAAAGGAACAAGAGTTGAGTCTCATCTGGATAGTAAAGTCCTTCTGGACACAGAGGGTATTGTTACTCAGATCTGACTCAAGAGGTCAAGGGAGGCTGACAAAGAAAGACAGTTAACATTTCTTCAATTTCTTTATTTATTCTGAGAGAGAGAGAGAGAGAGCAAGAGCATGTGAGTGTGACGGGAGAGGGGCAGAAGGGGAGAGAGAATCCCAAGCAGAGTCCACACTGTCAGTGCAAAGCCCAATGCAAGGCTTGATCTCAAGACCTGAGCTGAAACCAAGAGTCAGACGCTTAACCAACTTGGGCACTCAAGCACCCCAAACAGATCTACTCTCTACCCTGCAGCCCTGCTGTGACCTAGGAGGCTCATCTCTAAAGAGTGTATTATCTCATCTTCCTTGCCATCTGGATTCCAGTTGGGTTTTACAGAAAGGAGGCATCAGCTGATCAGAGGGCAGGAACAGAGAGAAGATCTCCTCCGTGTCAGGCGTCCAGCCTCTATTAATAGGGGCCTGGGGCGCCTAGGTGGCTTAGTCGGTTAAGCGTCCGACTTTCGCTTAGGTCATGATCTCGCGGTTCGTGGGTTCGAGCCCCGCGTCGGGCTCTGTGCTGACTGCCAGCTCAGAGCCTGTAGCCTGTTTCAGATTCTGTGACTCCCTCTCTCTCTGACCCTCCCCTGTTCACGCTGTCTCTCTATCCTAGAAATAAATAAAACATTAAAAAAAAAAAAATAGGGGCTTGACAGTGGCTGTGGCCCTCTTCATAAAATCTCAGATCCAAGATGGTAGCCTTTCTGCAATGACCATAGCATTCACCAGACTGTGATAATTGTTCTGTCCCCCTTACCCTTTAGAACTAAGAGGGGTAAAGCTTCCCTTGTTCCTAACTCCTCGGTGTTCCTCCATTCCTCGTTGTTTTGTAATCTTAAAGATGCCTGCATTAAACTATCTCCAGTTTTTCTTTTGAAGGAGCTATTTTGCTAGGATATTCTGGCTAATACAAGCAGAGAAATACTTTGCAATGAATAGTATTTTTGCCTGTACTTGCTATTAAGTTCTCTGGCTAATGATATACCCATCCTACAGAAAAGCATCAGCACCCTTTAATGTTTAATACAAACTTGCCTACACCCAAATCTTTTACGTCCTGAATTTATAAACTTAACTCATTTACATAATTGACCCAGCACCAATTTGAATTCAAAATGAATTATTAAGTCATTTCCCAAGATGAACTCCTACCTGAAAACTATTCTCAATACATATAGACATATACATATATACTTGTGTGTGTGCATGTAATGTATTCCATGGCAAGAAATTTCACTCAGGTTTTTCCAATACAGTATTTCTAAATGAAAGAATAACCATATCAGTCTCTCAGTGTAAATCAAGATTTAAAAATGCTTATTGAAATACTTTTATTTTTTTAATGTTTATTTCTGAGAGAGAGCGAGAGAGAGAGAGAGAGAGAGAGCATGAACAGGGGAGGGTCAGAAAGAGGGAGACACAGAATCTGAAACAGGCTCCAGGCTCTGAGCTGTCAGCACAGAGCCCAATGTGGGGCTCGAACCCATGAACTGTGTGATGATGACCTGAGCTGAAGTCAGACACTTACCAACTGAGCCACCCAGGCGTCCCCTTACTTTTAATACCTTCCTAATAATTACTATTGCTTAAATGCACTGAATAAAGCATAATCATCACATATTTTTAATCCAATTAAAATGACAAAACAGTTCATGATGCTATGAAAAAATGAAACAAAGGAACTGTTCCTATTTTTATAATATTTAGTACTAGAGAAATGTACTATAGTACTACAGTACTAGATTCAGTAAGGTTGTACTGTTACTCCTAGAGCACATGGAAATTTCCAGATGCCCTAGCCAAAAAAACAAACAAAAAATCAACAAGCCATATGCTGGTTGAAAGACTCATAATTAAAGAAGAAAGTGTTTTTTTTGAGACATTACAAATCCCTCACCTGTTTATTTCTGACTCTAAAATTTACTAAGGAAATCAATTTATGCCAAATTGCTTCACCTCTACATACAAAATGAATGGAGAAACTGCTTTACCTGAAATTATAACCTGAACTTCTAACTGGCATCTTCCTCTCTGACAAGCATTACATTCAAGTTGCTAAATCTCTTATACCATATAAAGAATTTGGAGCTATTTGTGGAGCACTTTCAGTAGCTATATAATTCTGCCCACCTTTTAAGCAGCTGTAAAGCGCTTTCTTTAACGTTTTTCCTTAGCACCTCTCTTCTCTATTGCATCTCACCCCAACTAAAAATGATGGATACATGAGAAGAGAACTAACCAAACACTCCCTCCCACTCGCCACCCTCACAACTCCCATTATTTTTTCCCATATTAAGAAATGAAACACTCAGACAAAATGGTTAAAATCAGCAATGAAGAAACTTGTTTGAATCCAGGCTATGTAACTTACTATGGCCTTAGACAAAGTATATAACTTCACTGAGACTCAATTTTTTCATATGAAAAATGAGAATTATATCTACTTCCAAAAGGTGCTAAAGAATTAAAAAAAAAAAAAAAAAAAAAAAGCCAGACAAAGACAAATATTGCATGGTTCCACTTATACACGTACCTACAGTAGTCAAATTCATGTGCCAAAAAATAGAATGGTGGTTGCCAGAAGCTGGTACAAGGGGAAATGGTAGTTACTTCATAAGTAGAGTTTCAGTTTGGGGTGATGAAGGTTACATAACAATGTGAACATACTTAATGGCATTAAAACATACACCTAAAACTGGTTAAAACAGTAGATTTTATGTTATTTTATCATGGTAAAAACAAAAACAAGAGAATGGCATATTGTTAATCCATATCGAAAGACTTTCCCTTTCTTATTACAGTGAGGTTCCCTCTCCCTATTGCAATTCCAGCTCTCCAAATCAAAGCTCATTCGCAAAGGAATAGAGAAGAGATCCTTGATCAAAGAGCCTAAACCTTCACAAATTAGAAATCCAAACTACCCCAAATTTCAAACCAATCAACTTCTATAACAAAAGCACAAGGATTTCAAACCAAAATCAGATTTCATTTATAATGTAGCATTCTTGGAGTTAAGTAATTGTATAAGATTGTGTTTAATTCATACTATAACAATATTTTTCATTTAACCAAACTATTGACATAAACTTTTAACTATTATCTAATCTATGATTCTCTATTGAATCAAATCCATACATAAACCTTCTTAAAATATACATTAATCTCTCATTTTAAAAGAGGTAGCTATAGTATAATAAAAGAAACACTGACCTTGGAACCAAGAGAAAATCTAAATATACCTCAGTTTTGCCACATATTATCTCTATTACCCTAGCTGAGTAAGAATTTCTACCTATAAATCTCAACAGCCAATAGAGAATTATCTTCTATTTCATGGAATTATTATGAGACTTAAATAAAATGTGTATTAAAATACCTTAAAACTATAAAATATAATTCTATTTATATTAAATTTGGTGAAATACAAAGAAAAGACTATTCTATTAAAATGTATATTAAAAATACATACATTTCTCTGAGTAATACAACTAGGTAATCTCCTGTAGTCCTGAAATTTACAAAACCACCACTAAATTCCCATATTACAGAAAACTCTTCTTTAGAAATTACCTAACAATCCTGGTACCAAATATTAGAATATTGAAGAGAAAATAAACTAGATATAGAGATATCCTATTATGATATATTTATAATTGGCTACATCCTGAATTCATTTATTCCACAAATACCTACTCAGAATTCCAAGCACTATGCTAAGCAGTGGGAGTGCACTAGAGAATATACTGTGGTTCTTGTCTTTAGGGAGATTCCAATCTAACCCGGAAAGGAGACATCAAACAAAACATCATGCAAATAATTCATTAATTTATGATGGATGTGAAAAGGAAAAGTAAAGTTTGCATAAATAAGAGAGTCTGATCCAACGTGAGAAATTTATGAGAGATAATTACACCAGTTGTACCATCCTTTGTCAAAACTATAGTTTTTAAGTGTTTAATAAATCTTAGCTATTTCTATAAATGTTATTATAAAAGCCATATGCTCCACTATCCTCATTAGAATGAGTACATTCTTGCATTCAGGAAATAAAAGAAAGTCAACCTTATTAGCTAGGAAAGCCCAGAAAAACCATACCCACCATCCAATTCCTCAGTAAAAAACAAAACCAGGCTCCAGGAAGCATAGACTCTTTTTCCAAATTTTACTCATATTTTATAAATCTTTGATTATGCTGATGCTAAAATGTTTCCTCAATTATAGTTGTATAATTCCTCAATTATACCTGTCTGAAATGCTCTAACCCTTAAACTTCTCACAAGTGATGCTTTAAATAGTACTCAGGACTTTACTTAAAAGTCTCCTTCTCTAAGAACCTTCCCCTAACAATCTAGTCTAACATAGCCTCCCAGTCACTGTCTATGTTATCCTACTTTATTACTTTTTTTAAGCACCTTTGACTATCTGAAGTTGCCTACCATTATTTATTTACTTGTTTAGTATTATGTTTTTCCTTCAAACTTGAAAGACCCATGAAAGGAGGGACCCATTAATATTCTCTCCTTATCAAGATGCATCTTCCTGGCCAAAGATCTCCAGTTTTGTGTAGGCAGTTCAGGCACAAGGGAGACAAGGTTTCCAATTCAGAGGATGAAGATGACTAATTTAAACCAATTACAATAATCCCATTACCTTTGCCAGTAACTGGTTTAAGGTAGAGGTAGAGAATGCTGCAATTCTCTTCAATATGGCATAAGAAAATATCTGCTAAGCAACTTCAAGAAAAGGTTTTCTTCCTTGATTAGTTAGACACAAGGAAAAACCTGACCCTTCTTCCTGCCTTTGACTTGGCTGCATGAGGAAGTCTACTGGGAATGTGGTGTAGGGATGTTGCTTTGATTAGAGGGAAATGATGAGGAATGATAAAGAAAATGATCCTGAACCCTGATATTCTTGAGTCACTGAATCAACTAAGAAACTACCTCTTCCAGACATCCTGTTATGTGAGATTTATTTTTAAACCCTGATCAATTAAACCATTTTCTATCTCCTGTTTTAATACCTGCCGCCAAAAGCATGATAAACTCTTAAGCCTCTGTCTCTTCTCTAACATTAACAGAAAATAGCACCTACAGTCTAGTGGATTCTTGGAGGGATTAAATGAGACAATGCAAGTAAAGGGCCAAAACAAACTAAATATGCAAATGATAACACTGCTGTTATTGTTAATATTAAAGAATAACTTTCTATGACAAAACTCCACAAGCTCTTTCTGAAGTATTTAGGATTTTATTTTATAGAAAACATTTATTTTAATCCTGTTTAAATAAAATCATGTTTAATACAATAATGCATTTACCTAGCTTTCTTCTATCATGAAGTAGCTTTGGTTCTTTCTCAAGCCTGAAGAAGGTAAAGCAAAGGAAAATCAAGACAAATATCAGATCACTAAAGAAAAATAACCGTATCAATTTCAGGCGAGAGCCTGTTTTGAGCATTATCTCCTCTCTTAGCTTACATGGACAGAGCCACATATAAAACTTTTCATCTACTATTCTTACCTTCACAAATATTTCATCAGTATTTTAATATGGCTTAGGTTATAATAATTAATATTTAAACTATATTAATTATTGGGGTGCCTAGATGGCTCAGCAGGTTAAGTACCCACTGATTCCAGCTCAGGTCATGATCTCATGATTCATGAGATAGACGCCCACATTAGGCTCTGTGCTGACAGTGCGGAGCTTGCTTGGGATTCTCTCTCTTCCTCTCTCTTTCTCTGCCCCTCCCACACTCATTCTTTCACTCAAAGTAAATAAACTGTATTTTAAAACTATAATAGGTATTAAAACTATATTATATTTATAATTACAAAAAATCCTTAAAAATATGTAAAAAAGGATAAAGTGTTATACACCAGTCTGTACAATTTTTCTGTGCCCAACTATTTGTATAATAGTCTATGAAGCAAAATTAACGCAGATCAAAAACAGGAGATTGCCAGGTCATTGGTTCAGACTCACTCCAGCTGAATTGTGATGTGAAATGCTATGATGGCTCATTACTGCTAGAAAGCTGTTTAGGTCCTAAATGAAACAGAATCATCAAAATTCTTAAAGTAAAATGTGAGGGTAGTTTCGTGACTACTAAAAGTGACACCAACTGAAGTTTCTCATTTAAAGATGGACAAGAAATGAATACTAATTCTTTCATTGCACTGGAACTGTCCAGGTGCTTCTGAGTCCAGATAAATTTTTAGTTTTGTCAATATTCCAATAACATTATTAGCTCCACTTTTCAAAAATCTTTAACTGTTTATTAACTTACTCTGACAAAAATTACCAGTTACCCATTATAACCAACCATAAATTTGGGCAGCCTGAAAAGTTATTAAAGTCACCTAGAAAAACTCTATTATTCCCTGGGTGGACCATTTTTCCACCTGTTTTTCAATGTCCTCACACAGTGAATAAGATCAACAGTTTGGGGGAGGTAAGAATAGCTTCTACTATTACGCTGCCATTACTGAAAACAAGACATAAATTTTGGTGGTGCACTCTTCAGATCAGTTTTGGTAGGACACACAGGGTTCTTAATATAACAAATAACTTTCATAGTACTAATCATATGAAGTTATACACCGATGTTAACAAAACTTTACATGAATAGATGTTAAATATGTAAAATGTATACAAAATTGGATAAGCAAAGTTTAAAATCTAAATATAACCACTTAATTTTTATTCCAAACTATCTTCAGATATTAACGAATATATCTTATTGTATTGCTCTAATGCTATTTTAAGTCCTTCCCTAGGGAAACAGTAAGTGATTAGTAAAATTAATATTTTAGCATGTTTACAGAGTCTCACATATTACAATTATAAACTAACAGTGTCACCAGCATGCAATAGTACATATAATAGAATATCCCTAAATATTTCAAAATAAAATTATACTTATCTTCAATACATAGTTTTAAGCTATATATTCCTAGAAGTATGATCATGTCTTCTAAATCCAGTACATTAACCCTCAGTCCTATAACCCAACATTAATGTAACAGTCGTGATCTCTAGGGGAAAAAAAAAGAGTCTAAATTCAAAATTTTTTCCCAAATTTTACTTTTAACTCTAAACTACTGGATTAAAGTTTTAATAAACTGCAACCTAGGTATTCAACTCCTGCCTACAAAATATGTTTTAATTTTAAAACAACATAATTCTACTTTCTAGTAATAATTGAGGATGTGAGACACATTTGGTCCACTCCTGCAGAACAACTAAAACTTAATGATATTTTCATCCTGATTTGGTTTTATATGGCAAACTAGTTCTAATGAGTGGGAATAAACTTTTCACTTTTTCTTTCATAGCACTGAAAAAATACATTACAAAATTAATACTACTTCTAACAGTCAAAATAAATCTCTGGAAAAACAATACTAAAATTTAACTCAACATCTTATTTTTTTCTTTAGGTTTGTTCCTTCAAAAACAGTTTTTAGATTTTTCTACAATAATGGAAGACAGATCAACCAAAAGAAAAACTCTCACAGGTAAGATGACATGTCAGATACAAATTATTTAGTATTTTGGAGGTAGCATCCTGAGGATTGGGAAGGGGGGGTCCATCTGATACAGAAAATTTAATTCTCAAAAAGGCTTGACTCAACTATGTTAACTGCCCATCAATCAAGTTTCTGAAGAGATTTATATAACTTCACTTATCTTAACTTTATTTCCTTCAGAAAGGAAAGAAGAAAAAAAGGTTTATAATTTTTTTAGGGGAGTAACAGTAATACAAAAAAAAGAGGGGACTAAAGTGATGCTGGCAGATACTAACCCCTATAAACGCTCCCCTATATGGAGCAGTATTTAAATGTTCATAAGACTTTAACCACTTAAAAATGAGTGTATGGTATTTGTTTCTTGGTATATTGAACTAAAAGATTCAAAACTGAAAAACTAAAGTTACTTTTCAGAGACTCAGGTTAGATGCACAGTTTGATTTCCATAGTTTCTCACAAGTTTACTTAAAATGATGTCACTGTTTGGTATGTGCATCTTATGTTCAAATTTGCTTCTTTGCTTTATAGAAGACTCATCTTTCTGCTCTATTACATAATTTTACAAGATGAAATTACTTTAATAAGAGAGTAGTATCACTACTAATATTGTTACAGGTTCCAGTTATTCTTTTAGTGGCAAGTTGAGATACAATAACATTCATACATTAATTGTTCACAGCTACAATGTCTTACTTCAAAACTTGAGCGTTCAAACAAAATTCCTGGAAGAAAAAAATTGAAGAAACAAGCATTCTTCATTACTTTAGGCTTCCAACTTTCATTCTTAAAATTTCTATGCCCACACCACACACACGTCTGCAGTCTGTCAAAATGGAAGGTATAAGCATCAAGGTGCACCTAAGGTTGAGAATTCATATGTGATCAAATCTCTAAAGTGTATTATATCTGATCACGTAAAACTGTTCTCTAAACCTGTAGCATCCTACCCTAGATCAGGAAGACAATCTGGTACACTGAAAAATACATCTTTCAGCTTTAACCACAGGTTCTAAAGTTAGAGAAATCGTTGTCAGAAAACCAGCTAGCAATGTGTCCCTGGGTTTTCATATTTCTTTAATAAAAAAGAAAAAACAAAAAACACTACTATGTTGCAGAATTGTTGGGAAAACCAGAGAAAATATACATAAAGCGCCAAGCAGAGTGAAAGGCACATAGAATAAGAAATAAATAATAATTACTGTTTTGTTGCCATTCGCTATTTTTGAAATACAACTAACCTAGAGACAGTGGAACTCAAACTTTCAAAGTCCCTATTTTGGAAGTCATTGAAATAAATTTTTTTCCATACTGAAAAAAAGTCTTCTGACTCCAACATCTTCATTTATTCAACAGTGTTTATTTGGTGCTTTAGACATTTGAAGACATTATTCTTAATGTCAAGGATACCTTAGAGAAGAAATTAGAAGTATCACCTTTTGTCCTCAAAAAACTTATATTTTAGAGGAAGCCAGATATTAAACAAGCAATTACATAGTTACTTAATTACAATTGTGATCAGTGTTACAAAGAAAGCCTGCTAAAGTGGGAAATGACCTAACAGGATCAGAATTTAAATTTCTATACAAACATCCTACCTCCCACCAAGGGTTTACAATCACTCCCTCTACAATTAAACCTAATCCAAATCTTTGTATAGACTTGATCTGTCCTGTCTTTAAAACAACAAAATAAACAATTAACCTTACTCTGGCCATTTTTATGTTCAGAACTGTATACTGAAACTACAACTATTATATTAAACCTACAAATTAATTTCAAGTATTCCACATACTTGGGGATGGGTTCTTAATGAAAGAGAAAGCAAAGATATAATAATATAGGTAAGCAGTTGCCAGCTATCTGACCATAAACTCATTAGAAAATATATTTCCTGACACATTATAAAATCAGTATTTTCATATGTATCCCATTAATAATAACTCATTTTTTCAGAATGTTTATTAAAATACTTACATATTTGTTATTGGAAAAACAAGTTATTTCTGTGATTTTTAAGATCAGAACAATTCTATTTTTCTTACTAAAAGAGAATTCTTTGCTCAGTTACCTTTTAAATATGCCACCTTATTTTTTTTTTTAATCTGGTAACATCTATTTTAAAGACAACTTCAAGATTCTCATCTTCAGAAGTTTGCACACTGTTGTAGAATAGTGCCATTAAAGTCCCAAGTGAATAATAAAGGGGAAAACTGAAAGATCAAATCAACGCTCTCATCAAAATGAAACTAAGTTTATTGTATAAAATAGAATCTACCTCAAATGTTTGTCTAAGACTTAAACAGCATTCACCCAGAAATTAATGCAACAACAATTAACTCAGAGCAGTCATTATCAGTTCCCCCAAAGTGGCCTCTTCATCTATATATAGTTCATAAGGCAAGCTAGTCTAGGATTCCTGCTGCCAACTATAATGAATGGAAGAAACATATTTAAATCAAATAGCACCATCTAGCAGAACCCTCACCACTTTGCTTACAAGAGTAGATGTTACTTGGTGTTCAGTTTGGTAGACTGGACAAGCAAAGTGCCAATTATTTGTTTTCATGACAGAATCACAGAATTAGACTAGAAAGGACCACAGATACATCACATTCTCATTATTATCTCAGATAATTTTTAAAAAATGGCTTTTTAACAAAGTTCCCAGGATGCAGATTAGATTCAACTATTCCTGGAAGTCTAACTAAAATCCAAAATTACTTTGATTCTCAAATTCAACCACCCCCAAATGTCTCAATACATTTCAATTCCTTCACTCTCAGTAATGTGAGATCCGAATAGTCTATGATCATTAAAACATCTTGTTTTTATCTTTTCAAGTATATTACAACCAAATGATTAACGCACATAAATTGGGCTGTTATTTTAAAACTTCAGTTCTAGTAACTGCTGTTTATAAACAAGGCTATAATACTGTCCTTTGTATTTTTCATGGCATGTCAACTAAATTCTAAATGTATCTCCTCAGAAAATACCTCTGAAAAAAAACAACAAAACAAAACCAGCATTGCTCCGTTTTGTTTTGCTACATCAAGGCCTGCCACCCCTAAATCCTATAGGAATTGTGTATGTTGCTGCCAACACGAAGGTTAGGAAACGTTCCCATCCCTAGGGCACAAGAAACTTTCACAAGACTACTAACTGCCTAAAGCAAGGAGAGAAACTCGGTCGTCTGAGTATTTGGTTTTTATTCACGCAGCTATTTCCAAGCGCAAGGTAACCAAAGTAGCTCTTGAAAGATGCTCTCAGACTTTTCCCCAGTCTGAACCCCTTCGGAAAGGCAGAGCGCGTTCAATGACAAGGATACGCCTCACCCTCAGAGTTGGAGGTGGTTACTGGGAGCCACTGATCTGCTGCACAGAAAAAAGGGGTTCTTCCTCAGTGGTCACAGTCACTATTCGCTCTCATTTTTAGTAACAACCAAATCACCGTTACAAGTACGTAAGAATAGCAGCAAACAGCCCTGCCTCGCAGTGTGCCGTGACGGTAGCATCCCGGGACGGGAGGGGCTCTTTTCTCGCTCGCCTCCTCCGGGCTCCCACCGGAGTTAACACCTGTGTCTCCCCACCTCAACGCTTCTTTCCTTTCAGCAAATTCCTTTTCGGACCACTGCTCCCAGCGCACCCCCAGACAACCCCGCTCCAGCCGGCCGCTGCAGCCAACCCAACTCCCACTGCACTCGCCCCACGACCACCGCCCCTCCCGGCGCCGAGGCAGCGGCGGCCCCCAGACGTTTGGAGGCTGCGAGTCTCCAAAAAAAGTTCTCCAGCCGCCGCCACGGACTCGGGTCTGCAGCGAGAGGCAGAAACACCAGCCTGCTCCAGCAGATCCCGCTCTTCGCCAGCACACTTTTCCTCCCCGGGAACTCGGTCCTTCTGAGTCTCCTAAACTTCAGCGGCGCCGACCACCCCCGTTCCGCCAGCCACGGGGCACCACGAACGCCACGTCCCTCCGCGGGCTGCAAAAAGCCCGGACGCCCACCCAGCCCACGCCCGCACACGCCCTCCGCGCCCAGCGCGCGTCTCCGCGCCCCGCGGGGCCCCGCTCGGTCGCTCCGCGCCCGGCTTCCGCCCGCCGCGCGCCCGGCACCGCCGCCCTCGCCTCGTCCGGCGATCCCGGCCCCAAATCCCGGCGCCCGAGCCCCGGCCGCAGCTCCCCTCGCGCTGCCTGCCCCGACCTCAGCCCGCTCCCCTAAACACCCACATTCCCACCGCGAACCCTCCACGCAGATGGCCCCTCCCGCCCTCCTCCCCGCGACCCTCGGCTGCGCTCTGGGTCTCCGCAGCCCTGGACCCCAGCTTTAAAGTTACTTTGTGAGGAGGTGAACCCGTAGGTTATTTCCCCCAGTCACCCAAACAAGTTTCCATCCTCGGCACAAGCACCGCCACCGCCCCCCAGCACACTCGTTCCCTCGCGCCCGCAGCCCCCCAAGGCCGCCCGCCCCGCGCGAGCACCTCCTGGGAAACAGCCGCTCCCCGCACCGCACGCCCCCACCTCGCGTACCCCTCCCCCTGCCAGCCCACCCCCGGCTCTCCCCGGGCGGAGAGTGTCTGGGTCTGTGTGTCTCCCAGAGAGTGTGCGAGTGCGTGCGTGTGTGTGCGCGCGTGTGAAGGCGGAGGTGGGTGAGAAGCGGAGACACTTACTTCTCCCGGGCCTGGCTGTCGGACGGGACGGCGCTGCTGTTACTCTTGCCTTTGCCGTACATGCTTGTGCCGAGAGCAGCTCCCACTGTCACGCACCTGTCAACCCATCACAGCCTCCCCGGGAACAGCCCCGTCCCCATGGCGACCCACGCAGCCACCCCCACTATTGGCCGCCCCACGCCAAGGCTCCGCCCCCTTCGCCCAGGCAACGCGCGAGACTGACAGGCCTCCTCCTCCCTCCGGCCTTCTGAAGCGCGCGGTGGCGGCTACAGCCTAAGCGGCAGTCTCCTCCCTCCTTCCCTCCCTCCCGGGTTCCCTCCCTCCTTCCCTCTCCGCTCTCCTCCCTCCTCCCGCTCTCTTTCCCCCCTCCCCCCTCCGAACCCCGGCGCAAGGGGGGAATTAGAAACTGCTCTAGAAGGATTTTAAACAACTGGCTGTTCTCTCCGCCGCCGCCCCTCCCCCCGCGCCGCCCGCGCCCGGCTCCTCACTGGAGAGAAGGCGCCGGGAGGAGGGGAAAGTGCGGCCTGGAGTCGCTGGTAGGAGCCGGCGGAGCTGGAGCTGTGGCGGCCCCAGACTTTGGGGCGCCCGCCGAGTACACAGACAGACCTATGGCCCCAGTCTTCATGGGAGCCCCCACCAGCACCCTCTCCTGCTCCCCTCCGCGCCAGTACCCTGGATTGATCTCTCCCGCCCTCAGCCCTATTCCCTCGGGTGTCGACCCCCTCCCCACCACGCCCTGCTCCTCAAGGGCCGCAGGCGGGGGACACACACGCCGTTCCCTGGACTTTCTGTTTGAGCGACCCGGATCGTCTCGCCTTCCCTCCTAGGGAGAGACTGGCCCTCTGGCCCTCGGCGGGCGCCGCTGGGGTGGCGTCGCCGCGCCCCTGGGGCCGCGCCCTGCTTCCCAGGGGAACACCCTGCCTCAGGCCTGCCTCACCTCTTAAGAGGTGAGCCTCCTCCAAAGATGGCCCATTGACTCCTGGGCTCTCACTGGCCCCCTACCCTGGCCCCTTTCCTCGGGCCGAAACTCCGTAGAGCACCCCGCAACAGCTCCCTCGCCAGAAATGCTGCAGAAAAGGGCCCCAGGCATCCTCACCTGGCCTGGTTTTCCAGCCTTGGTCGGTGATGCCTACTCATCCTAATCTTTGATGTAGAAAGGGCCCCAGAAGGCCTTTAAAGACAGCTCTGCTGTTGTCCATCAGAGTAGGCCCAAACCCTCCTGTAAGGTGTGCAAAATTGTGCCAGAGCTGAAAGGCTGCCTGAGAATATTTCTGGATCAAAGCCCCTAATCCCATTTCAGTAAATGTGCAGAGTTTCTGTAACACAATCTGGTTCCCGATAGAACTCCATCCTTTATCTTGTGGAGATCCTTGGATGGAAAATTAAGAGTGCAAATGGGGTTAGAAAGAATACATGGGCATCAAATAGGGAGTGACAGAAGAAGAGGGGTGCAGGTGGGGGGTCAGACTGGGGGAAACATCAGGAAAGGGTGAAGAGACATGGAACAGCTATGGGAGGGGAAAGGAAATAAGATTTAAATGGGGAAAGCTACCTTTCTGTTTCTCACATAGAGCTTTAAGCTTTTAGTAGTAAGGCCCTACAGATGGTTATGGAGATACAGAGATAAATGGAATGGAAAGAAATGGGCTTTAAGACCATTGACAGCAAGTGATAGAAATGAAACATCAACAGAAGGTTAAGGAAGGGCAGTTAGTAATAGAGAAAGAGACTCAGAAAACAGGTTGGCAACCAAACATAAATCAAAAACTGGGAAAAACGAAGGACCTGCTATTCTAGTGTTAGGGAAGTTATTTATTTTTTAATTGGAAAAAGTAAAGTGTAAAAAGATAGGAAAGAAAAATAAAAGAAATAAGATTAAATGAAGAAACCATAGAATATGATAGCAAAAGAAGATGGCAAAAATAATAGAGGACTGAAGTTATGATGGAAAGACACAAAAATAAGTGCTTTTATCAAAAGGACGAAAATTCATCCCATAGAATAAGAATGAAGAAAGTGAAAAATCACATAGGCTTACATTGATTAATTTCCAAGAGAAGTAATTTGCCATTTCTAATTCAAAACCCCCCTTTCTGTTTACAATGAACTATAGTGATTTGGTGGTGGCGACATGACATTCATGGACTCAGAAGAACCAGAAGGAATGTTGCTGAGTAAGTCCCTCTTTTGATGAAGTTTTGCTCAACGTACTCACATGTGTATATGGCTGCCACTGCTTACAAGGTCTACCTTCAGAGTTAGCATATATAATTTGTTGTTCAATTATCAACTTTCATTGGCTTTAACCCAGAAAACTATTAGCATCTCAAGGCTCCATGGCCCATAGAATACTCCTTATAAGGGACTGCCTAGAGAATGCTGTCAAGGAGGGAGCTACCTTAGCTGCTAATCCATGATTTTGCTCACACCTGGACTGAGGTAAGGTTTCCATTAAAGATCAAGAGTGGGCTTTGTACTGCTACCAAAAACAAATTCATTATTATCCTTGCACTAATGTTGGGATTCTCTATGGTTTTCAGTTATGGTACATTACAATTCCCCTAAGAGGATTTATTTTTTGTTAGGTTTTGTTGGTTTGGTTTTAAATACAAGTTTCTGAGATCCTTCCCCACCCAAACTAACTCAAAAACTTTGTGGATGGACCCTGGCCTCTATATTTTTTTTTAAGCTCCAAGGGCTTCTTATATGTAACTAGGACTGCTTAACTCTGCTCTTCAGTATTCGTTTAAAGACAGCCAATGAACACAATCAGATCTCAAAGCAAGATTTTTAGGTTGGGGCTATACGTAGCAGATGACCCTCCCTATGTAAGGCATTAAGACATCTTTACAATGGACTTTACTTTCTACCCATTGAGCCAACAGATGTGTTAATAGGAGGAAAATATATAACCACATGTGATGTTATAGCACAAGACCACAAATAGCTATGGTTTAATTTACTATTTCCTAAAGAGAAAAGAAAACAAGAGAAGCTGTTTCCTGTCTACTGCTGCAATGTATTCATTTGATTGGTTTTCACCCACTTTATTATGCGGAGGAGTTCTTTGAGTAATGGCATATTTTCTGATATTTAAAAAATAAATAAATTATAAATCTGCACAGTAGGGTGTGGAATTCAGAATAATTTGGTCTTAGTATCTAGAAAGAATAAAATGCTAAAAGGTCTTAGTTCAGAACTTGCCAAGTTAATGTCAGAGTTGACTTTACAAGAACATTATTATTCCAACAAATACACTAAGTGAAAACATGACTATTCCTATACATGGTAACCTTAAAGCCTCAGTAGTAATCAAATCAATTATCATTAAAACATCTCAGCAGCTATCTGAGCCATCTCTGTTTTATTTTCCTGTTAATGTTTACACATGTAAATAAAATGCGTCTTTGCCCTTGTTCAAATTATTTTGAGTACAAAGAGTGTTCTTTGCATCAGCAACTGTATCTCGTGGGGCCAATATTGTAATTAATGAGATTTGAAACATATATTCACAGCCAAATTTGAGATCCCAGACACAGAATTGAAGATCCATTGTCTGTTTTCATTTTTAAGAAAGGGAAAGACAGGAGATTTAAGTCTTCCTTTAAAGAAACACAGTATATTTTTTAGAAGTTATTGATTTTTTTTAACCTCGCACAGAAGGCTGATTAATTTTGCGGGGCTGGAATTCAGGGTAGGAGAGTGCTGACTACCTGAACCACTGGAATGAAACACATGCATTTGAGGTTGATCTTTTTCTTTTTCTTTTTCTTTTATTCTTTCAGATATAGAACACCACAGTTACTCAATCATTAGGTCTTTCTCTCCTGCCCTGGTTTTGTTTGTGTCCATATGCACAATTTTCTCTTTTTGGAAACTGCATCTTGTTCTTGAAAGCCTTTATCATTTTAAAATAGGCAGTTTGTTATACCACCCCTTCTAGATTAACTATACATTTCTTTGATCCTCATTTTTTCTATAGAACATTAAGGCTAATAATGTCCCTTTTCTTCTAGTCCATGGAACTTCAGAAAAGATTTACCTTTGCTATATAGAACAAAGAGACTACTTTTTTATGTTTAAATAGAAACTAATGGTGAATTTAATTATTTGCATCACAGACAATACTTAGCATGTTCACTTAAAAAAGAAAAATATTTAGAGTAGAAAATATTTATTTAGAAAAATTAAAATAAACTAAGCATTGAAATTTATTAAAATTAATTTTCTTGTTTTCAGGTAATTTTTTCAAAAGACAAAATTTTTATATTATTAATTTGTTTCATAAACTAGTTTATGAAAAAAATTCTTCTTACATTCATATCACTTTTCATTTCAAATCATTTAACAGATATCTATTTGTTAATACTCAATATACCTGATAATTAGATTTTCCTAACCAGCTTTTTTAACTGGATAAACTGAGTCCTAGAATGATTTATTAGCATGATCTGATCCATAAAGAGAACAGAACTAGTTCCAGGATGAGAACTCTGTGTTCCTAGCTGACACTACTGTTCTCAGACACGAAGCCGCACCTCTTTCTCTCCGAAGTGACTATTCCACAGAGGAATGTGAGCAAGCTCTGAGATGTTTGTCACTCAAACTACTGTATGAAACTTCACTCCCAGACAGAACAGACTAGCATGCTTAGACTCACAAACTGCTTACATGCCATGTACCAAAGTAATTGAATGAACAGAGTCATTACAACTGTAATACTCTGCAACGTGGTCTCTTATACCAGAATAATAAATGAAATGGAGCCTCAAATTAACATTATTTGACACACTCTTATTGGTTTAACATCAGTTAATCTGAGGCAATGACTGTTTTCTTAACCTATTGCCCTGGATTTTTAAAATCCCAATTTAGCTATACATAAACATTTACCAGTGTGTTAGGACAGTGTACAGATCTACTGGTTCTAAACCATTCCATCTCTAGAGTGCCTAGTCTTTTTTAGCACCATTAAGATTTGAAACTTAATAACTTAGAAAAAATAATCCTGATATAAAAAATTGCACATAAGCTGAAGATGATGAAAAATGAAAAATGTAGGGCTACCACATATTGCAATTTCACACACTTTAGCACATTTTGCAAAACAAATTCCAAGTGTTGCAGTGTTCACTGGCTGGATTTTTGTCATTAGATGTTGAAAGTTATGTAATAGGAAGTGTGCCAAAAAGTGCTCTTTATTCAAAAGTATTACTATTTTTTCAGGTGCATTCCTAAATCTTCACAATGGTTTTTCACCTACTAAGGTTATGACAGTGTGATGTCTTTGCACTCCTGCATTTGACAAAGGCCCCAGTCTCAAGAAGGAGGCTGTGCAACATTCCAAGCAGTGTCATTTCCTTCTGTTGGAAATGGAAACATAGGGGGGAAAATACCTACTACATTTCTTTTTAATAATTTTCCAACATGAATGGGTCCTCTCAATGAAGTATGTCAAAAAAGGAAAGTAATAAATTATTCCACTATTATATTTTATTTATCTTGAAATAGTTTGAATATAAGGGCTTTAAATACATGTTTTAAGCTCTTTAGCTGTGTTAAAAATATGTTTTAGACAAAGGCTGAATTGGGGCACATGGGTGGCTCAGTCTGTCAAGTGTCTGTTGATTTCAGCTCAGGTAATGGTCTCACAGTTTGTGAGATCCAGCCCACTGTTAAGCTGTGTTAGCAGCAAGGAACCTGCTTAGAATTCTCTCTCTCCTTCTCTCTGTTCCTTCCTCACTTGCACACACTCATGCTTTCTTTTTCTCTCTCTCAAAAATAAACGTTAATAATAAAAAAAAAAAGGACAGGTGCTGAATATAGCAATTGCCAATAATAAGCCATAAGGTAGAAACAACCTTATCAGGGTCATGTATACTTGCCAAAGATACAGAAGGTACTTACATTTTATTTATTTTGGGGTGCTTTAAGTGTTTTTGAAGGCAGTTGGGCTCCTTCCT
Organism: Proteles cristata cristata; assembly: GCA_017311185.1. Classification (NCBI taxonomy): domain Eukaryota; kingdom Metazoa; phylum Chordata; class Mammalia; order Carnivora; family Hyaenidae; genus Proteles; species Proteles cristata. The sequence continues at coordinate 245,129 of JAESUZ010004286.1, forward strand.
ATATATTGCAGTACCTGAAGATTTTTAAGTAGTCTGTGTTGGTAATTGCTACTTGCTAGCATCATCATCATTAGATTATAGGTGTATAAGCCAGGTTCCTAGTCAGACAAATAATTCTATAATCTTGTTATCATCAGCTTTTCAAACTCTTCAGGTCTTTTCCCTTGGACCTGAATTTTTGAAGGAGAGGTTAGAAGGATTCCCTGCCACATGGTGCTGAGTTATTGACTACTGCATAGCAAATCTCCATTAGCCTCACCCAACTTGTAAGACTCAAGTTGTCTGTGGTATTGGGAGCCAGTGTTAAAAAAGTTAAGAAAGAATACATTTTTGTGTTATGGTCTGCAACTGGTCCATGTTTACCTTCTATCCTGTCTTCCCTCTAATGCTCATGGGAGTTTTACTTTGAGGATAACCTTGATCGCTGTCTATAGTCCTATGAACACTACTTAAGGCTAAAGTTATTGCTTTGCTAAGTTTGTTGCTCCGAGTTAAGAATTGGTCAAGGATGCTGACCCATGGAATATTCTTTTTTGGTACAGTGTTTGAGGCTGAGGTGCCCAGAAATTAGAGGCTTTGGCAATACTGTATACTTTTCTCTGGCTTTTCTGTCTGTTTCTTTAAGGAAGGAGATAGATAAACAGCTCGCTCTGTTAATGAAAGTAGGCTGTTTGCAGTGAAGGGTGGTCAAGGAAGAATCCAGTTCTGGACACTTTCAGCCACCCCACTGGAGGAGTTATCTCTATATGCCAACTTTCCTGCACTGCCTCCATTGTTCTTGCCTCGGCTCTTATGTCCTCCCATCTTTCTATTCCTTCTTTCACCTGTTCTGTCTTCCCTCTGCCCATTCTTCCCCACCTCCCACCCCCTGTCCCTGACAAAAGGACAAAGGTGAGAGAAATAGGGAAGTTTCATGGAAACATATTAGATTGAAACTGCTATTTTGGTAAGTCACAAATGTTTGATTGCTTAACAATGTTACATGGTTCAACTTCACCTATGCCAAAATTTCAGTTCCTGCAAACCACATCACAGACTTCTTAGGTATGAACAACACTAATATTTACAAGCTTTATAATATGCCAGGCACTAAGTGCTTTACATATTGTATCTCGCTCAGTAATCTTCATAATCATTAGAGGCATTCACAAATTTTGCTGGTTCACACAACTGGTGAATGATGGGATTGTAATTCACATCCATGCAGCCTATCTGTTCAGGCCTTTTCAGAATCCAATACAGAGATTCTTCCAACCACTCTTCCCCTCAATATTTACTCTTTCATGTACTTGATTCTAGAAATGTGAGATTCTTTGTGAATTCAGGTTGGATTAAATAGAGACAAGACCACTCAAGCCAGGTTTATGGAATCTTACTTCAGCATGGTAAGCAGCAGTGAACTCTGTTCTTACACCTAAACCTCCTGATTAGGCAAAATCAGAAACACCAACCCACACCCTGCTTTATTTCAGCCTTGTCCTGTATCAAGTACATCATTTCCTCCCATTTTGACTATTATGAAGTAAATACCTTGGCTCATTGTATGTAGGATATTAAAAGAAGTGATTTGGTATGAATCTATTTCTCTTTTGATAGTTAAAAGAGATACATATTCTCTTTATTCCTACTAGATTGCTCAATTCATGTCTTCTTTCCAACCTTCACCTTGTTCATTTCTCTTTCAGTTAATCACATTTCCCAGATCTATGTGGCTCTAAGATCTGTGGTGGATAAAACCTGAAAACCAAGATCTTTGTTTTAATTCACATTCTGCTTGGGTAAAGGGAGACCTGGATCACTGGGTCACATCACTATTCAGTCACTGGATCACTATACATATGTGCCCTACCTCTGGAAATCATCACAAACCGTTCCCCTGTATCTAAATAAGATTGCAATTCCTTTCGGGGTTGTTTTTTGTTTTTGTTTTGGGATTCCCCCCCCCTCCCCCATGTGGTTTTCCTTTCCTGGTGGATTATTGTAGTTCACTGTTACCTTTCCTTCTTCTCTTGTTGTTTTTTGGGTGTTTTTTGTTTTTTGTTTTTTGTTTTTTTTTTTGTTTTTTTTGGCTTCACTTCCTCCTTCTATTGTTGTCGCTGTCTTTTTCCTCTCATCACTTTTCCTGTTGCCTTTCCAGTTGGGTGGGGCCCCCATCTAAGTCACTCACTGTCTAGCTCTAGAGTATCTTTAGTCCCAGGGGAAAACAATCTTGTGCCAAATAGTTAGAATCCCTAGGGCATCAGAAGAAAGCTCCCAGAGACTAAGTATCCCTAAAATTTTCCTTTATTGATTTTATGTTAGAATGAAATCCAAGGATGCCTAATTAGGGGGGAAAAAATCATCATTTTGGCCTCCTAATCCCAGACCATTCTGAACTCTGACAGCACTAGCATCCATCAAATCAAACAATGAAATCAACTTCAGTTACTTAGCATAATAGAAATAAACTTGTAATATTCTATTAGTGAAGGATCAATGTCTCCTGTCTTGAAAATAAACATCAGAGCTTGGCCTCAACATTTATGTAGCAGCAGGAAACCATTATTTTGTGGCAACATTCGATTACATTGACATCAAGACAGATTTATTAAATTAATAAATAGTACATGATTTTCAGCCTTTCATTTCCAGCCGTCACCACCACCTCACTCTGCAAGGTGATCTTCTGAAACCTTTCATCCATATTTTTGACTCCTTATTATCTATGACCTCTATTTCCTTTTTATTATTTGTCATTTTACACTCAAATTAATATTTTTAGTATCTATTTTTTCAGATGGAAAGTTTTAATTGGTTATTAAGAAGAAAGTTAATAATGAGAATCATCAAATCTTTTAATTGTTAAAATATTTTAGTGGTGTAAAAATTGAAGAGGAATTATTTCATATATGTTTTTCAGAGTTCTGAATGTGGCTAATAACAAAAGGCCACCACTCCTGCTGTCTCTTCCTCTAACTTTCAACCTCAGGGCCTTTGCCCTGGCTATTTCCTCTGCCTGGAATGTTCTTCCTTATGCTCTTTGCATGGCTGGATTTTTTTTTCTCATATTCAAGTCTGCTGGACTGTCATTTCCACGGGAAGGTTTTCTATAAGAGTCCTTTTTAAAGTGCTTATTCACCCATCCTCAGTCACTCTTCCTCCTGTTGCTCTGTTTTATTTTCTTTATAATCATGCCATATTTAAAAATGTCTATGATTTGAATTACTCTATTAGCTTGCATAGTCTATGGGGACAGTCATCTTACACTTCTTCTCATACTTCTCTTACACTTCTTCTCTATGTCTTAAGACCTGGAACAATACCAGATACCCAGTGGCACTCAGTAAACAAATGTTCATGGATTGACTAGATGAATGAATGAATGAATGAATGAATAACTCTAATAAAATGGTCATACATGAGTAACCTCAGATCCTAGCTCTCTTAGATATTTACAACATGTAATCTTTCCAGCCTTATGCCCTACCCCTCCAACACAGGGGCTCCTTATATTTTTAGAAACAATAGTGATTGGACAGAGAGTATCAGCACACCTTCAGATTTTAGGTTTCTGCTCTTATTCCATTTTATTGTCCCAGCATCTAAACCAATTTAGCAGAATTTTGGTGAGAAGGACATGAGAGAGAGAAGTATTTTCTCCTCGTTTGTATCACCAGAGATCTAACTTACCTGGAATTCCAAGTGGCTTAATGTTGCTGACAATAAGGAAACAAGTAGCACATAGTCAGCAGATTAGTTTTCAGTAATAAACTTTCATTATGTTACTCTCCTACTGAAAAACCTCAATGCCTCCTCACCGCCTATAGGATAACTTTCTCTTCCCGTAGATTTTTATCCAATCTGATCCATCAATACTTTGTACTTAATTTATGCATGTCTGTCTTCCCTACCTATACTCCTTGAAAATAGCCTCTTAATTCATAGATGCTTATAGAAAACCTACATGTTGAGCCTTATATGAACCTTATATGAATATATTGTTGAAGAAGACGATTCCCTGCTTTCAAGCCTGACAATTCCTATGCCAGTTTGTACTTTGCCTTTGGGAAGTGACTACTAATGTTTCTGGAATTAAATTTTAGTTTCAGTAGCTGAAGTCTAACAACCTGGATTTAGATTCCCTGCTGCATTGTTAGCTGTGTGATCTTAGCCAAGTCACTTAACTTCTCTGTGTCTCAGTTTTATCAGCTGCAAACTGAGATGTTCCTACTATATGTTAGGGTTATAATGAGGATTGAATGAGAAAATGCACATACTGGGTCTAGCAAAGAGCTTGACATATCATACGTGCTTAGCAAATGTGTTCCTCAGAGTCGATGCATGCCCTGTGTTGTCTGTTAACTCTCAAATATACCTGGCACATCTGTCAACACTTTGTCACTTTGTACATGCAGTTCCCCTTTCCTTGCATTACTTTCCCTAGTCATATCCAACTCTTAATTCCTTTGAAAGACATCCTCTGCTCTTATAATTATATCACATTTAATAAGTGGCCTTTTATTAGAAATTAAATTTTCCTGGGTCTCATCTCTACAATGAGTATAACTGTAAGGATACTATTGTGATTCTTTAGCAAAGCCCAAGATGGTTCCATATTGATAGCATGTATCTGCTATCTCTTATCTGAATTTAGCAATTAGAGAATCCAATGCCAAATTCAATAGCCTCTGTATTGGTTGTAGTTGGTCACTGTGATGTCATCATTTCAAATTTCATGGATTCAAGGGTGAAAAGAATTTTGTCATTTATTCACATCTGCAAAGGAGTTTTCCACAATGTTCCTTAATTCCAGTGAAGAAACCCTTATGTTTAACTGTTAATACAATGTAAAGTACTTTTCCTCATTGAATCGGCAATGCAATGGGAAAAAAAAATTAAGTCATCCTCCTCCTCATAATAAGCCTGCATATACTTCAAGACAGTCATCAAGTAATCCTCTTCTCCCAAATGAACAATCAAAATATTTATTTGCATAGCTAATATCACAGACAGTCTAGGCAAATAGACAAAGTCTCTCTCCTGTGAATACTATTAGCTTGTAGTTCATGGTTTAGGCAACTGCTCTGGAGTGAAATAAAATCTTCAGAGACTTCTACTGGTCAATCAACACTTGAAATGTTTTTCTAAGCTACTCCTGGTAATTGGAATCTTTTAAGCATTTATTAAAGATAGAATGGTAATACTTAAAACAATAGCAGTATAGTCATCCATTCAACAATCATTTAACATCTACAGTATGTAGTATAGAGCAACACAGTATTTTGCTAAACAATGGATGGCGTGATGCAAGAATCTGTTAGAAGCAATAGCTACCATAAAGAACTTTAATTTTCTTAATGTTTATTTATTTTTGGGAGAGAGAGGAAGAGAGAGAAAGAGAGAGAGAGAGTGTGTGTGTGTGTGTGTGCGTGTGTGTGTGTGAGCTGGGAAAGGGGCAGAGAAAGGGAGACACAGAATCCGAAGTAGGCTCCAGGCTTTGAGCTGTCAGTACAGAGCCCAATGCAGGGCTTAAACCCACAAACTGTGAGATCATGACCTGAGCTGAAGTCGGATGCTTAACCAACTGATCCACCCAGGCGCCCCTACCATAAAGAAATTTAAAGAAAGGCACAAAGCTATTACTAAATAATTATCATGAGCTAGGCACTGTGCTAGGTGCTGAGGATGCACACATAAAGTTTCTTTGAGGAGCTCGTAATCTAGAGAGGAGTATAGCAGGCTTAAATATATTTCAGTATGGTATTTTAAGTGTTATAAGGATGTTAGTGGCAATGAGTACTCTGGGTTCATGTTGGACTACTTCTACCTAGAGTTTGCTTGACATTTGAGAGGGGCCTGGACTAAGGAATAAAACTTAGCTAAATAAAAAAAAAATAGTAACAATAATCTAAAAAGAACGTGGGGAAGGGCATTTCAACAATGGGAGCTGATACACGAGATATGTATACATGTTTCAGAAGCTGAAAGGAATTTGCCTGTGGTGGGAAGACTGGAGACAGTTGTGGAGATAAAGCTGGAGAGTAAGCAAAGACTGTTTCATGAAAAGTTTTTTATGAATACTATGAAAAAGACTGAGTTTTAAATCCTTGAGTAGCCTTGAGAGCCGCTAGAGAATTTTAGGCAGAGAAATTACCTGATCAGATTTGCAATTTAGAAAAATCACTCTGACAGTTGTCTGAAGGAGAAGTGGGAGCATCAGTGGAGGGAGGGAAGTGGAGGGGTTATTACAAGGATCTAGGTGGTAACTGATGAACGAAGGACCCAAGCTGGGTGCAGTAAGGGATGGAGAAGAGGGAATCATATATGATCTAGAGATGGAGAAAAATGAGAACTGGGACTGCTATGTAGACATTTCATAAGATTGGGCAAAGATTATTTGACCAACTTCTTACAAGATTTAAATTAAATATCTATAGATTTCACATAGACGTAGAGAGTTTACACCTTATACTTCATGTACAAGTACTTTAACTATAAATTACCTCATGTGATTAGAACTAATTTTATTTTCCAGTGAGAATTCATCTTTTCAATAAAAATGACAGTTGCTGGGGAAATCAGCATTTTGATTTCTTTTCTTCTGGTTTCTTTTTTTTTTAAGTTTATTTATTTATTTTGAAAGAGAGCATATGCATGACCCAGGTGCCCCTTTCTCCAGGTTTCTAATGTATAAAGAGCTTCTTAGAATTCTTCCCAACAAACAAAAATAAACTAAATATTAGAACCACAACCAAAAAAAAGAAAAATTATTTTTTAAAAAAAGATACATAGAGGGGCACCTGAGTGGCTCAGTTGGTTAAATGTCCAACTCTATATTTTAGCTCAAGTCATGATCTCACAGTCCATGAGATCAAGCCTTGAATCAGGCTCTGTGCTGACTGGTGCCTAAACTGCTTGGGATTCTCTCTCTCTTTCTGTCTCTCTTTGCCCCTCCCTTATTGGTGGCACCCTGCCTCTCTCTCAAAATAAATTAACATTAAAAAAAACCTACATATATACATAGATAGATACAGGATGAGGAACATTTCAAAATTCTGGCTTAGAACATATAGACTTTGACTGGAAAAGCTTCTGGATCCTGTAGAACTTCCCTGCTGTTGAAAGTTAGATTCTCTGAAAACAAAGTCTGAGATGAGTTTGAAATACGCTATGTTTAGTAGGTGTCAATGCTCTGAAATGAAAGGGGAAGATGTAGGGTTGTGCAAAGGAAGAAGTCAGCCCCAAGGCAGGCCTGACAAAGCCTCAGCCAATCAACTGCAGATCTCTAGAGCAAATATTATCCCTCTGGGTGTCCTGTGCCCCTGCCAGAATGGCCTGGCTTTTATACCCCAGTCTCAGCATCGGAGGAGAGCTGCCTCAGGGAGGACAAGATCCCTGGAGAGGTGGTTCTTAGCAACTGAGGCACTCCCTGAAGATGCTGACACTCACCCTTGATAGCAGGTCCTTCTTTGAAAGGAGATCTCTGTGAATCCCACACCTGCACACTAATGCTTGGATAGAGCTTGAAGACAGACCAGGCCATCTTCCTGGCCTTGGTAGAACTAAATCTACATATCTGTATCACCCCAACCATATCTCTAGATCTCCTACCCTTATACATGCTATTTTCAAAATTATAGAAAACTAAGAAAATGAGAAAAGAATCATTGAAAGCTGAGTTTAAAATTATTTATTTATTAATAATAATATACCAGTGGGAATTAAAAGGAAAAAAGACAAAAAAAAATTGATGTGAGGACATTGTTATCTTACCTTTCTACATGTACAGTGGAAAATCACAGAATTAATAAAATGTACTAAGCAATCACATAACTTCATGGAATCTAGCACATTAGAAACTGGTGTAGAGCACTCCTGAACTATGCAAGTCAACTGTGGTTTCCTTTCTCCATCCAGTCAGTTACAGCCTTACCTGAGGGACCTTTACGAAGGCATTTAAATTCTCTTTGCTTGAGTCACTAATAATTGAACAGTACTCATAACAGGAATACTATCATGTAGAAATTATGCCACAAGGTACAAGATGGAAGAGGAGACAATTTTAAAAACCAATAGAATGACTAAAGAAAAAATGGCTCATCAGAGTTTAGAATATCAGTCTTTTTCAACATTATGGTAGAGTGAGGAGCAGAAAACAGTGAGGATCTTTCATTTTGATTCCTTTAACTTAGTACTATGCATTGAATTCATAGATTCCTCATCCATCAGAATTTATCTCTGTGGTTAAAAGTTACTGATTTAGATTCCATAAATTTGTCATGGTGTAGTAGGAATACAGCTGTAGTCTGTCATTCTGGCTGAGAAAATATTTTATAATGATTTTTTTCCCTGAAAAGGAGGAGGCTACTAATATTGTCCAAGCATATCTTCAAACTTTGGGCCTGCCTTTTATTTCCATAATGTCAGCTGTGGTCACAACCCATTACCATGGGCCAGTAATGACTTACATTTTTAAAACTAGTTGTCCTATTCTTTTTTTTTTAAATATTTTTATTTATTTCTAGGAGAGAGAAAGACAGCATGAGCAGGGGAGGGTCAGAGAGAGAGGGAGTCACAGACTCTGAAACAGGCTCCAGGCTTTGAGCTGGCAGTCAGCACAGAGCCCGACGCGGGGCTCGAACCCACAAACCGCGAGATCATGACCTACACGAAAGTGGGACGCTTACCGACTGAGCCACCAGGCGCCCCAACTAGTTGTCCTATTCTTAACATTTTTTCTTACATTATGCAAAATGTTTAGAAAGTAAGTCATAAGTAGCCTTTACTTCAAAAATTATATTTTTTACTTATTTAGATGGGTTTTTCTGTTCCTCTTTCATTGTAACCCCTCTACTTACCCCAGCTAATGGGGTTCTACATTCCTTCGCAGATGCGATGCTATATACCAGAGAATCTCTGTCCATCCAACTCTAGGTAAAACCAGATTAGAACAATAATATAGATGTGAGAAGGTGGAAGAAGAGGGAAAGGGGAGCTCTGAAAGAGGTAAATGACAATACACAAACCAAATGAATATGCCCTCAAAACATGTGAAGAGTAACCACCCCTCACTAGTTTCTCATAAACATCTTGGTCTTTGAATTTATTTCTCACAAACTGTTATTACTTGCCTATGGAAAATAATGCAGTTCAAAGTTGTCATTCCTAAAAGTTGTCATAACTTTCAAAAAAATCCAACGAATCAAATTAAATGCTTTGATAATGAACAATTACATTAGATGCCTTTAAAAATTCTTTTTAGTGGCACCTGGGTGGCTCAGTCTGTTAAGTGTCCGACTTTGGCTCAGGTCATCATCTCATGGTCTATGAGTTCACGCCCCACATCGGGCTCTGTGCTGACAGGTAAGAGCCTGGTACCTGCTTCAGATTCTGTGTCTCCCTCTCTGCCTCTACCCTGCTCATGCTCTCTGTCTCTCTTAAAAATAAATAAAAACGTTAAACGTTTTTTAAAAATAAATAAAAATAAAAATAAAAGTATTTAATTATTGCAAAGAAGATCTTGCCACTACATCCATGAGAATTGCCATAGAAGACCCCTGTGGCCTTCCTCTCATTGTTCTCTTCCAAAACAGTTTCTTCTACAAGCAAGGTGGATTGCCTAAGCCCAGGTCATCACTGTGCACTGTTGCTATAGAAAAAGCTAGGAAAATGCATTTGGGCCTTACACGATGGGGAAGGCAGGACTCATGCTATGGGGAATTCCTCAAACATAGAAAAAGTGTTCGAAAGGTGATAAGCAGCCACAAAAACCAGAGCATGGAAGGCAACCAAATACAGAGCTCAAAATGTGTGCATTAAATTACTGGTAGTGACGGTTAAATTTTCCCAATCATGGAACTGAGGGAAATACTGCTTATCCCCAGGGGACTGGAGAGAAGTCATTTGAGTACTTCTTGCTGACATCTTTCGTTGTGCTCTAGACAGTTCCAGATGGCAGGAAGTCCCTGCTCAGGCCTCTGGCTGGGACTTTCTCCAAAAGCTGACCCTCAACACTGCACGGGGGCAAGCTGCCAGAACAGCAGGGAAAGACAACTCACCTACACAGGCACAACCCGTTCCCCAAACACCTTGGAAATTTAACTGACACACAGTGGGGAAAAGAGCAGGTTTTCAAGCCTTGTTACTATGCATATGCTAATTATTAGGCAGAGGGGAACATGATAATTGAGTTATGAAACAACTAAATAAAAATAGACTACCTGACAGAGAGCTTCTTTACATGACGTTTTTACACAAGAATAAACAATGTGTTCTTTGTAGAGCTTAAAAAAAGAGAGAGAGAGAGAGAGAAACAGGGTTAGTTTTATTCTGTAAACTACAGTCTCTTGTTGTAACTAGACTAGTGCTTGTATTTGTTGACATTTTGATTTATAAAAACCTGAACAAGTTCAATTTCAATAATTCATTTTGTTCAAGCAATACTAGAGAAGTGGGGGAAATATTGATGTCCCTACCACTACCCCACAAGTGGGATATGCAAAAGCTTTCAAATTCTCTTTGTTCAACTCTGGGTCAGATTTCATGAAAAAGTAATTGAAATTCCTTTTGCTCCCCATTCTTCCACATATGTATAGAAGTTTGTGTTCCTAATGAGCACCAAGAAGCTTCCTTCCACAGAACTTTATCTTTGAAAGATGAAATAACCTATTTCCCTCAACTCTTCTCAATCTTATTTCTGTGTTTCAATTGCTCTCCCTCCTTAACCACAACAAGGAATGTGTGCTAATTAATTCACTGTTGAAAAATTCAACCTAATGCCTAGAACCAGTGGCATGTGCTAAGAAGTGGCCAAAGTAGGGAGTGCCTTGGTGACTCGATGGGTTAAGTATCTGACTCTTAGTTTTGGCTCAGGTTATGAACTTGCAGTTCATGGGTTCGAATTCACATTGGGCTCTGTGCTGCAGTGGGGAGGCTACTCGAGATTCTCTTTCCCTCTCTCTCTACCCCTCCCCCATTCATGCTCACAAGCTGGTTCTCTCTCAAAATAAATAAACTTAGAAAAACGGGGGGTGGCACCTGGGTGGCTCAGTCCATTAAGCATCCAACTCTTGGTTTCAGGTTTCATGATTCTAACTCCCATATCAGGCTCTGTGCTGACAATGCAGAGCCTGCTTGGGACTCTCTCTCTTTTCCCTCTCTCTCTGCCCCTCCCCCATTCACGCTGTCTCTGTGTCTCTCTAAATAAACAAATAAACTTAAAAAATAAAAAAAAAAATTGGGGGCTTCTGGGTGGCTTAGTTGTTTGAGCATCTGACTTCGGCTCAGGTCATGATCTCACGGTTTGTGAGTCTGAGCCCCTCATTGGGCTCTGTTCTGACAGTTTAGAGCCCAGAGCCTGCTTCAGATTCTGTGTCTCCTCTCTCTCTGCCCTTTCCCTGCTCATGCTCTTTCTCTCTCAAAAATAAATATTAAAAAGATTTTTTAATAAAAAATAATTTTTTAAGAAAATTTTTTTAAAAAGGAGGGGGGCCTGGGTGGCTCAGTTGGTTAAGCATCTGACCTTGGCTCAAGTCATGGTCTCATGGTTTGTGAGTTTGAGTCCTGTGTCCAGCTCTGTGCTGATAGCTCGAAGTTGAGCCTGCTTTGGATTCTGTGACTCTGTCTCTGTCTTCTCCTCCCCTCACTCACCTTCTGTCTGTCTGTCTCTGTCTCTCTCTCAGAAATAATAAATAAACATTAAAAAAAATTAATGTTTTAAAAGATTTAAAAAAATAAAGAAGTGGCCAAAGTAGAACCTAAAGCAGAGAAGTACTTACATTCTAGTCAGCATTTTTTAACACTGAGTCACTGTGGATAAAACCAAGAGTACATTATACCTATGAAATGGCAAACAAGTAGTTCATTGTGTATTCAGATTAATGAAGAATTTGTGTAATATTCTTTGAGATCCTTTGTTTAAGAAGAAAGACAACAAATAAAGATAGTAATATATAATAAAACAATTTAGAAGAGTCCCAGGTAAGCCATGCTTGCACACAAATTGTTACTTTCTTCACAACAAATGATAAAAGTGATTTAAAAAGGGTGGGGGGGGGGAGTATTCAAAGTAGTTTCTGATAAGAGGAAACAACCAGATAATTTAAAGAAAATGTCTCTAAATTAGATGCTAATTTGTGTTATCTACAGAGAAATTCCCTTTTCCCAAGTAGCCACTAAACATAAATGCATGTATGACTATGGTAGGAAGTGCCCTTCCTTGAATGAATGTTTGCCTTTATAATTTGCCTTCCTAGAACATGATCTCTACCAAAGTAATAAACAGTGGAGATTACTTTAAAAACACACTTGTCAGCATAGCACATTCACTTTTGCAACAAGTTCCATTTCAAACAAATAGAGCAAGGAATTAAACTTAATTGCTAACCCAGGGTTAACATACCAGAATCTTCCAGGTAAATTATATTTTAAAAGGTTACTCAGAGCTCCCCTCCTTTAAGTTCCTAAAGCAGGAATGTTGAATATTGCTCAAGAATAGCCAGAATTCAGTGAGATAATTTACTAGATCACTCTCTGTCCTGAAGCTGAGAGGACAAGATAGACCCATGTTGTTGCCCATGACCCAGGGACATGTTTTGCCCCACCACTTGAGATAGACAATGGAGAAGTGTGATAACTAATATTTCCTGCTTTTTTTGTGAAATGATATGTTCATGGTATTACAGACGATATTTTAGGCTTAGTCAATAGAGGCATGCTCTTTTTGCCAATGGGCATTTTAAGTGATAACTAATAACTTTGGATCCAAAGTTACCTGAAAATCTGAGGATGGACTTTGCTCCACTTGCTTTGTTTCCAAATCAATCAGATCTTACTTGAAGCTCAAATGTGACAGTGACCTGTGTTATCCTGATTATACAGTTTATTAAATGGAGGACTTCTACTTCCCTTCCTTGATTTCATTTTTGTCTTCACCACTGCACTTCCCTTCACCAGAGAGAAGATCTAGAAAGAAGAAAAAAAATGAAATTGAAGTTTATGAACTACTTGTTATTACCAGTGTTTGGGAGAATAATTTGGTTTGAAGTGTTTTGAGGAGGAAAAAAAGGTTTGAAAGTTATCTGTGGGTTTGTATACTTGTCCCTATTGCAAAACCAAGCTACTGAAGCACTAATATGGTATTTTAGAATATACATACTAAGAAAAGCTTACTGTTTTCAGAATGCTTTTATGCTATCATCTCATTAGATCCTCCTAAAAGTCCTGTGAAGTATATTAAACAGGTATTATTTATTTTAACACCATCATTAATCACTCCATTTTATAGGTGAAAACAAAAGGACGCAGTGTTAAATGTAGCTCAGGAATACCCAGCCAATAGTGGTCAGGTTGAAACTAGATACAAGGTCGTCTGACCTATGATCCCAGATGCCTTCTACTTGGTCATCTGTCTCTGCTTTCTGAACAGTCGCACAGTTTGTAACTGGAAGGCTCTTATATGTTGTTGTTCGCTTCGCAACCTGCTGTACTCCAAAAATGTAGTTGTAGAACTTAGAATGCATTGTCCCACTAGAACAGTAATGTCTATTTTCCATAGACCCGTATGTCACTTCATAAGAATTTATGCCTAACCCACAAGAGTTAAATATGTTCCTTTAAGACAAAGTATGTTTCACAGACCCATATTCCCTTAAGAAAGTTTCAAGGAAAAAAAGTTCTAAGGCCAAATAAGTTTGGGAAACACAGCATATCATATATCCCACTCAGAGATTCATAATGTACATTTGCATATTAAAGGCTTTAAGAAGTTCTGCAGGAAAGAAAACTGCTTAAAATTGTTCCATTGAGAATTCATCAACCTTCTTTGACTTTGAAACCTTTTCACTGAGTAACAGATATTAACACCAAAACTAGAGTTCCCCAAAACACGTTTTGGACATTACTGCTATAGGAAAATATGTTGAGTTACAATTAGAGATGTTTGGAGCATCTCTGCTGCTCTGAAATTGGGGGTTTCCTTGAATATAAGATAGGTACTGGGAGTCATTCCCATAATATCAGCCTGAAACTAAAATCATAAAGCAGGGCCAGACACTGAAGGATAAGGAACAGAACAATAAAGGTTAGGAATGTTTCTTGGGAGCACTGAAATAAGACCAAGATGATGTGGCAGGGGACACATGAATGATGAGAGTGAAAAGGGAGCAGCTAGCTTGGAAATTTATTCTGCCTTCCTCTTTCTGCTTCCTCAAATCCTGCTACTGTAGACACTTTCCTAGACCAAACTAAGGGTAGGAAGCAGGGATGAGGCTGAGAGAAGGAGGGGTGGACCCAAACATTAATGGCTGCCATGGAAGGAAAAAACAGAGAAGAGAAAAGATGGCACCTAGTAGAAGCAACTACTTTCCAGTTATCATATTAAGGAAAGGAAGAAAGCCAGAGACTGCCTTTATAGCCTCCAAGAGTCAGATGAGCATTCATTGTATCATCCATCCTGGGACACTTGGAGTGAAAGTGGCACTGTTAATAGTCATGCTAAGACAACTATGTAAACAGGCTCACTAAGATAATGCCTGGCATAAGTTATATGCCTGTTCCTTTTTGAACTATGAACCATGGCATTCAGAAAAAAAGATATAAAAGACATGTATGTTTGTGCTGATAGTATGAACTGTAATGGGTTCTACTTTAAGTTGTTTAGACCACAATATTCTCAGGACCCCATTCAGCAAACGTGTATCGAGCATCTGTGGTGTGGAAAGCCCTGTGCTCAACACTGTGGAGGATGTAGATAAGCAATACACATCAATGCCCTCAGGGAGCCTCTAGTCAACACGATGAATTAAGAGATTCAAATAACCAAAGCTGCAAGTAAGTTATCACAGATGGTCATAAGAGAGCTAAGAACATATGCTGAGGAAGTTCTAAGGAGGGCTGTCCTGGGAGACTGTGGAAATCTGGCGATGTTAGAAGGACAAGAGGATTATTATCAGGGAGCACCAGGGTGGCTCAGTACGTGGTCCGACTCTTGATTTTGGCTCAGGTCATGATCTTACAGTTCATGAGATCCAGCCCCACATTGGGCTCCTTGTTCTTAGTGAGTATTCTCTCTCTGCTTAGGGTTCTCTCTCTCCCTATTTCTCTGTCCCTCTTCCCTTCTCCCTTTCAAAATAAATAAACATTAAAAAAAAGAAGATTAATTATCAAGCCTGGGGTGCAGGAAGGAAAAGATAGAGTTTTCTGGGTGGTAAGACAGCACCAGCAAAAGTAGGTAGAGAGAAGCATGTTTGTGGTAGCATGAGGAGCATGGTCCCATTTGGCAAGAATTTAGGATTTGTGAAGAGAAATGGTGGCAGATCAAGTGGAAAAAACAAGTTGGGGACAAGCCTGTATAGGGTCTTGAATGATGCTAATGTAAATCAGGTGGAAATAATTTAGGAAATAATCAAGAGCTTTGATTGTATAGTACAAGTACAACCACAACCACTTGCCACTTTGGAAATCTTTGGAAAAATTGGGGCCAGTTTTGGACTATCATAAAGTTGAAGCCAGAAAGCTAAAGGACTTGGAAACATTTGGGTTAAATATAAATATGTATTAAGATTCTTATCAAATCCAAATTAGGCAATGATAATTAGTTTTGTATTGCTGCTATAAAATATCACCACAAATATAGTGGCTTGAAAAAACAGAAATTTACCATCTGATAGTTCTATAGGTTAGGAGTCCAACATAAGTCTCAATAGGCTAAAATAGAGGTGGCAGCAGGGGTACATTCTTCTCTAGAGGCTTGAGGGGAAGGTCCATTTCCCTGTCTTCTTTAGCTTTTAGAGTCTATTCACATCTATTGGCTCATAGCCCCCTTCCTCTGTCTACAGAAGTAGCAATGGCAGATGGAGCCCTTCTAACACTACATCACTTGACCTCCTCTGCCTCTTTCTTCCACTTTTAAAGATACTAGTAATTATATTTGGCTCATATGAATAATCCAGGAGAATCTCCTTATCTGTTAATTAGCAGCTACTTTTTTTTCTTTAAGAGAGAGAGAAAGAGTGCAAGCAGGGGAGAGGGCAGAGAGAGAGAGAGAGAGAGAGAGAGAGAGAGAGAGAGAGAGAGAAGAGAGACTATCCTAAGCAGGTTCCATACTATCCCACCACCCTGGGATCCCATCACCCTGGGATCATGACATAAGCCGAAATCAAGAGGCAGATGCTCAACCAACTGAGCCACCCAGGCACCCCAGGTAGCAGCCACTTTAATTCCCCTTTGCCATGTAAATAACATACTCACATGTTCCTGGGATTAGGACACAGACATCTTTGGGGAGTTGTTATTCTGCTTAGCACAGTAGTGTAGCAGTGAGGACCTTCCATGATGTTTTTATTCTCCCCGGTTCCCTCTGCCCAGGCGTAGGCAAATGGTGTCATCCTTTATTTCTCAAGGCAGGTCTAATACTCATTGTGTACATAACAGACTTTTACTGAAGATTTGTGGATCACAACAAGTGATCACAGTACAGCATAGTAAAACACTTAAATTTGAATATAAAACTTCTTCGCTTTTCACATTTTAGACCACAGAGAGTTTCTTTTTAGCTGTTTTCTCTTTTAGTGTGCCCACTCTCCTCATCTCCAGACACCTTCCCCACCACCCCCTTATTCTTTCTTCTTTGAGTCCTGGGCCTGTCAAAATACCTCTCTCCCAATTCTCACTGGAAATGGAAAATTCCTGTTACTTTATTATTTAAAGCAATTTGGCTTGTTTGTCTCAGCCTTTCCCATCCAGGCTATGTCCTCCGCCTTCCCTTTCATTACCAAAAAGATCCATCAGCATCTTTTTTGAAACAGATTATGTGTCTGCAGTCCATTTTAGTTATTTTTAATAGTAATTATTGTCTTACCTTTCATGCTATTAAAGAAAGCTTTAATACCAGTTTTAGAAAGAATGTTCCCTTTCCGTTATTAATGGGTTACCTTCTGCAATACAAGGAGTAATTGGACAGTGGTTTACAAAGAAATGAAACCAAGTAGCATGCTGTCACCTGGGATGCCACAATCAACCTGACTCTAGGAATCAGGAGACCTGGGTACTCGTTCTAGTTTCTCAAATGACCTGGTGACTTTGAGCAAGTTGTGACCTCTCTGAGTCATCATTTCATCATGCATAAAACAGGAAAGTTGAGTTAGATATTGTCTCCAAACTTCTGGAAATACCTCGTTGAATTAGTGAAGTTTATGTTTGTGGCCTGGGAACTTATTTGACATAATAAACAGTTAAAAGCAAACCAGTGTCAGAGGAGCCTTTGGGACTCCCAGAAATTTTACTCTTGTGGTATCTGGATTAAACATCTGAGATTACATTCAATTTAGGGACATAAAGCTTTTTTTTTTTTTTTTTTTTTAAGTGCTAATGGCATGTAGACAACTCATGCCAGCTACAACAATGGACCGAAAAGAAAAACATGACAAGAGTCAGTGTTTTTTGAGAAAGATTAATCTAGCAGTTAGGTGTGGGATAGAATGAAATAGTGGCAATGGGCACCAGGAAAACCAATTGAGAGATTGTTGTAAAAGTTCAGGCATAATAAAAATGTAACAGGATGGTAGATGAGACTTTTCCTGTTGTCTCAGGGTTTCCGCCAAAGCTCCACAGCTGGCAATAGGCAATAAGAGTTCATACGTTCTAAAGAAAGTTGCTAAATGCATCCTTGCATGATAACTGGTTCTTTGACTGCTCATTCTATCATGACCCCATCCTATGTAAGAGAAGTTAGTGAATCATTAAAAAGAAGAGTCTGTGAAATAAGGGGATTTGCAAAAGTTGAAAGTGCGATGATTTTTGTCTCTTCTCAAATCACATGTTCTCTAGAGCTTGGGGAACAGAGGGGCTGATAACAGGCTCTCACCTGAAGGTGGGTAAGGACAGAGAGAATAGCAATAGAGAGCCTGACCTTCTAGAATTTGACCAGAAAAGGGGAGTGAATTTTCCCCAAGCCAAATATACAGTATGGGAGGTAACTGGGTTCTAGGGCTGCAAGCTGGGCCAGAATATCACTTTTTTTTTTTTTTTTTTTTTTGAGAACAGAACAGTGTTCAGTCTTCTTGAGAGCAGGGCTAGGTGAAGGGGTGACTGATGCTGAAGAACACACAAAAGTACTTCGTGAAAGAAAGGGCCAGCATTGGAGAGCTGCTAGAGCCGAGACCATATGAGAGAGTACAGCAAGAGAGAACCAGGAAGGAAATACAAGGAACAGTAGGTACCATCTCCTCTAGTCCCCTCCATCCCTTTAACTTATCCCCTCCATACCTGTCCTGTAGGAGCCAGAAGCAGGTGACAGAGAAAGTAGAGTAAGGAGGGCCAAGGAACATACTCTCTTTTACTCCCATCACTGATCTGGGGACTCCCTGGCCAGGCCCAAGTTGGAGTGAGGGGAGAAGCTTTAAACTGGATGGGAAATGGAAGTTTAATTTAGATTGGACTAGACTTTTTAATTTCTGAAAATGAAACTGTTGTCTAATATGCTAAAGTAATGAAAAAGTATATACTATCTGCCTGAGATATCTAGGGGCAGGAAAGGGAGATAAGACAAACATATTTGAAGGCAATGAAATTTAAAAATAGTGCTTTTCCCTGTTTGCAACTCATAGAGCCCAGCTCTTATAATAAATTAGTATGATAGCAATAATAAATAATAATGATAATAATGACAATAGTAATAACAACCATTTGTTAATTATTGGCATAGTGTGCCAGATTTATGTTAGATGCTTAAGATACATTATTTCATTTAATCTTTACAACAATCTCATGAGGTAGATGCTATGAAATTTAACTCCATTTAACAGATGTTAACTTTGAGAGGTTAAATAATTTGCCACCAGACACAGGTAATAAGTAGCTCATTTCAGACCCCACAATCCATTTAGGGCTAGAATAAAGTAGCAGTTATAAAAGACGAAAGAAGTAAGTAATTAATAATGAAATATCTGTGTTTATCATTTTAATCCAACGGTAGATGAAATAATTGATAAAAAGTGATGACACAATTTATGTACATTGATAGGACTTCAATTATCATACAAACCATAAATAGCATTTGTTGCTAAATTTAAAACTAGTAAATACATTTATTAATTAACTTGCTTTTAATGGGTTGTTTTGGATTTTTGTTTGTTTTTTAAGAAGTGTTGCCTAGTCATTTTAAAATTAGTTCCCTGAAATATAACTAATATGTTAATTTTTTACTTCAACTATATAAATGTTTTATTATGCCAAAGATATTAAATGGCAATAACTGAGTACACACACATTTATTACTTGAGTGATGACATACATGCTTAAAACAGATACCTAAATTAAAGAAAAACTTCTTCACTGTGAACTCCTTGAAGCAGGGATCTTATCTTATTTAAAATTGGGGTCTAACCCTCAAGGTCATGAGACAAGAATCATACATATTATAGATGCTTAGTAATTTAGAACTTTTTATTGAGCACCAACTAGGTTCCAGGCGTTGAAGTAAATGTTACATGTCTATGACAGAGTAAATTTCCTTATAGTATGTTCTCACAGCCCTTGCCATATCCCTTCTGCCTTCTAAAGAGAACTCTGGATTTTGTTCTATAGCTTCTATTATCTGCCCTCTGAGGAGAATAAGACTTTGTTGCCAGGTTCCTGGATATTTATGATAAAGAATTGAGAGACTGGGAGCAGGAGAAACAACTAATGAGGTAGGAGGAAGAAAGAGAGAAGGAAAGGATAGCCATATGAAGGAAGGGCTTTGGAGAGGATAATGGCAGAGAGGTTAATTTAGGGAATACTGTGGTCGATTACAAATAAGACCGCCTTTGTTGTGCTCTGAGAAACCCAAGTAAAGGATATGATTTATTTCTAACTGCTTCTAGCCTCTTGTTCTTCCCCACGATAGGAACATGAGGTCCCAGATTACATATATATTATTTCTAATCCTTAAAATACCCTGCCAATGGAATCATTATTGTCTTTAATTTCCAGGTAAAGAAGAAGCCTTGAAGCAGATAACCAATTCTCTCAGGGCTCCACAACTAAAGCTAGGATTTGAATCCAGTTCTGGTGGGCGCCCAGCCTGCTGTCTTTCCGTGATGTCACATTACACTCCCAGAACCATCTGTTGAAATGAGCTCAATCAAAAGGCTTCCCTTGTGAGGGACCTCTATTTATTTTGGTATCATACATAAATGGGAAAGGCTTAGTTCTGATATTTGATTCAGAAGAGAAAAGCTTAACTCCTAGCCTGGAAAGCAGGCCTGCTTGCTGTACTAAGCTTGCCTGTGGGCTTGATGGTTCATTTTGAAGTCTAATCACTCTACACCTAGGAAATGGCATTGTTTACCACAAAAGTTCAGCTAAAACTGTTGCTAAAATTGGTCTATGGCCATTCACATTTCTGGAAATCAATTTTCTGACCAAGTAGCTACCTGATACAAAAAAGTGAGGAATAAAAGGTTTCTTCAAACTGCCAGCCAAGTTACCTTAGACCTTTCAATGGCCAGGTAGTAAACTAAATTGTATGCACTGGTTTCAGCAAATTATCATTTTAAATGGCTTGAGGTAATGTACTCATCCTCTGTCACCATAGAAACTGTTATAAAATTTCGTATAAATACCTCAGAAACAGGGCTACCTACTCCCCTGGAAATGGAAAGTGGGTATAATGGACCTCCAAGGAAATAAATGGCTGCTTGTCAGAAAATAATATAACCCATTAAAAGAAGTCCCTTTATGATCCAAGTCCTTCCTAATGGACCAGCTAGGTATATGGACAGGTAGGGAGGAAAAAAGGTCTGAAGTAGTATGAGGTGCTTTTGGAATAGTTTGCAAATACCACTTCCAAAGTTGAATAAACTTCCTCTCTTATTGAGGGAAAATTGCACTGAGGTGTTAACACTGGAGTGATTTCATCTATATTCAGGGACTACATGCCACAGAGCCATTATGGACCAGACAGGTTATATAAAGATGATTTGACAAAAAGAAATAGCCAGTCTGCTATGCCAAAATCCAGAGTGCTCTTCTTCAAGGTGAATCATGTTCCATTCCAAAATGTCAAGTAGATTTAGTCATTTTAATCTTTTTATTAAATTAAAACTTGATACCTTTTATAAAAGCTAAAGGAAATGACTAGAATATAGGCTACACCACTGATAAATTTAATGGTCTTGGGCAAGTTGCTTGGCCTCTCTCAGCCTTGTTTTCTCCATTTCTAAACTGAAGGTGGTGCTTATTTTTTATGTTAGGATTAAATAAAATAATCCATGCAAAGCACTTAAGTTCAGTACCAAAGTGATTGCAGAAATTACTTAACAAAAGGAATAATAAGTGTAATAACTAATAATAAGTGCCTTCAAGTCATCAACATATATTGTTAATTTTTACATTTTCTCTTCCCCTTGAACCCATAGACAATATCTGATCTTAAATAATTAAAGAGAGTGGGCTGAGGATTAAAGAAAACACAGATATTAAGGCAGGTCTCTGCAGTTTCTGACTGTTCTGGTATTGGTGAATCTGGAAGTTTCCAAGTGCCATGGGCATCTTTTTATTTCTTCCTGATGCTTGAAAAGAAAGTCTGTTTTCATAAGACCTTGCATCTGATTTCCAGTGGGAAAAAGGCTGAAGAAATTTGGCTTCATTTCCAAGTATCTTTGCACTTTTCCCAATTGCATAGAACCTCCAAGCTTCCCCAGATTACCTCGTTTCAGTGACATCGAATCTTTCAAAGGGAATGTAATAATTCGGCAGAGAACTTAGCATTTCTGACAGCCTACCTCCCACTGTCCTCAGTGCTTCATAAATTATGCTGCCTCTGAATGTGAGCTGGGCAGCACCATTTTCCTGGCCCCTTGTGATTCATGGTTTCTCTTAACTATGTCAGTGCCTCGTCAGCAAAGCTGTTCCTTTTGGACAGAGTATGATGTGATCTGCTTCTTGGAGGGCAGCTTGCTAATTATGTACTGATTTTATATAGATTTAATTTTTTACATTTTCAAGGTAACCAGTAACTATTAACTTTATGAATTACTTCAAAATTCAGAAAACATTACCATTTAATTAACAATCTGCTCTCTTCAATACACTGTGACCTGAGAATCCACTCTAATGGTAATATGCTGTTATCATTAAAATTAACTAACAAACCAGAAGAATAGTGCTGTTCAGGTCAGATATAGAGAGACCATAATTAAAAGAAAGTGAAACTAAAAACAAGTATCAGACCAAAGATCAACACAGTGTGGATGGCCACTGTGCCAGCTTCCCTGTTTTGCACTGCCAAAGCAGTTCCCTCCTGACCTGTGTCTGCATGACTCTGCAGGAATTCCAAACCCAGGCCCTCCTGGAGAATAAGTCTGAGCCAAGGTGTTGGATGGTTAAACAATGGAAGCTCAAAGGGAATAAAATAAACAGTTTCTGAAAATGACTTGCTTCCAGAGTACCTTCTTATGTATCTATTATCTTTATATGTAAGAATAAAAACCCATCCTTATGAATGTCTTCTCTTTTCCCAGCCTCCAGGACTTTCCAGATATCTTCCCAGGGACATGGGCTCTTCCTGACTTAGGAAACTTCTGTTCAGGGAGATGCAATAGAGGACGTAATGTGGAGGCCTTTCCAGCATTTCCTTAACCCTCTCTATTCAGAAAGTATTCTGCTATTACCAGGATGCTTCTTTGGGCTTAAGGAATGTAAACCTGGGAGACAGAGGATTGGAAAAGAAAGAAGTCTCTGGGATTTGGCTAGGAAAAAAGTTTTACATAACTTTGAGAAGAAAACCTATAGGATGATGCCAACAGGAATGCAAAAGATTTAAACAGAAATAGTTCTGTAAGCTATGTATTGACAGCATGGTGTTTGAGAGAGGCAATATTTAAGTTATTTCGAGATTACCTTTGTCAATGGGACAGGTTTCTTGGACAAGAATCAGGTCCAGCCTGAGATTGGACCTCCTGAATTTTGGCTTCTGTAGAACTACTTTGGTGATGATTAATACAGATAAATTTGTTTTACTACACGGTTCTGCTGCTGCCAGACCTCAACTGCCCAGCTGACTTCTGAAGCTTATATCCAGGAGCTCCAGAGTTATTGCTTTTTATTTTTTTCTTAAATAGTTTATTGTCAAGTTGGTTTCTATATAACACCAGTGCTCATCCCCACAAGTGCCCTCCTCCATGCCCATCACTCCGCTTCCCCTTCCCCCAGCCCCCATCAGCCCTCAGGTTGTTCTCAACATTCAAGAGTCTCTCATGGTTTGCCTCCCTCCCTCTCCCCAACTATTTTCCCCCTTCTTCCTCCCATGGTCCTCCGTTAAGTTCCTCCTAATCCTCCTATACGTGCAAACATCTGATATTTGTCCTTCTCTGCCTAACTTATTTTGCTCAGCATAACTCCCTCAGGTTCCATCCATATTGCTACACGTGGCCAGATTTCATTCAATACACATGGCCATGTAGTATTCCATTGTATAGGTAAACCACATCTTCTTGATCCATTCATCCATTGATGGACACTTAGGCTCTTTCCATGTTTTGGCTATTGTTAAGAGTATTGCTGTGAACATTGGAGTCCATGTGCCCCTATGCATCAGCACTCCTGTATCCCTTGGGTAAATTCCTAGGAGTGCTATTGCTTGGTCATATGGGAGTTCTACTGTTAATTTTTTTAGGAACCTCCACACTATTTTCGAGAGGGGCTGCACCAGTTTACATTCCCACCAACAGTGTAGGAGGGTGCCCATTTCTCCACATCCTCACCAGCATCTATAGTCTCCTGATTTGTTCATTTTAACCACTCCAGAGTTATTGTTAGTACATGACTCCTTGTGTATTTCTGATCTCCTGCTCTTGATAAAACTTCTTCACTCTTATCTATTAGCTCCATCCTGTGTCTCCTTATAGGGTTTTAGGAAATTCATAGCCCAGATCAGAGGGCTAAAAGCCACTATCGACTAAGAAGGAGTTTGTTTACTTTTTTTTTTTTTTTGTCTTTTTGGCCTGAATTGGTAATCTATCATTTACACATTGTTTCTGTGGAAAAAATGTATTCTGATTTCCAAACAATGAATGTATAAAAAGTTTTTAAAAGACAACAGTAATGTAGGTCTAAGGCGGCCTTTTAATGCCTCTTGGGTTATTCTGGTGTTGGTTTGACTTCACTTTTATTTCTTTATTTTTAAAATTTTTTTTTAATGTTTATTCATTTTAGAGAGACAGAGAGAGGCAGAATGTGAGCAGGGGAGGGGTAGAGAGAGAGAGAGAGGGAGACACAGAATCTGAAGCAGGCTCCAGGCTCTGAGCTGTCAGCACAGAGCCTGTAGTGGGGCTCAAACTTGCGAATGGTGAGATCCCGACCTAAGCCGAAGTTAGATGCTTAAAACTGACTGAGCCACCCAGGAGCCCTATTTTTATTTCTAAAGAACAGACTTACTATTTATATTTTTTAAATATGTATATGTAGATATGCATATAAATAAGACTATTGAATATGTACAAAGATGCTAATAATAATTATCTTTGGGTGGTCATGTTATAACTGGTACTTTCTTTTCCATATCTTTATTTTTTCCATAATGAGAAAACAATGAGAATATTTTTAATTTCTGAAACAAATAAGATTGGAAAATAAAATTTATAACAGCATCCAAAAACATTGTAAACATTTGGAGATAATTTAATAAAAGAAGTACAAGATTTCTGTGCTGAAAAAATATACAATACTACTGAAAAAATTGAAAAAAAGATGTAAGTAAATAGAGATAATCATGTTCAGGGGTTACACTCAGTATTGTCAAGATGTTAGTTCTCACTAAAGTGCTCTATAGATTCAGTGCAATCCCAATCAAAATTCCAAAGGGCTTTTTTTTTTTTTTTTGTAGAAACTGTCTTGCTAATTCTAAAATATATATGGAAAATCAAAGGACCTAGAATAGTCAAAGCAATGTGGGGTGGGGGATGAGAATAACAAGGTTGGAAGACTTATTCTACTGTGTTTTTAGTTCCAAACTTATTTTAGGTAAGACAGATAAATAAAAGGAAAAGTAGATAAATCTGCAGAACACAACAGAGAAGTTCAGAAATAGACTGACAATTATAGGGTCAAATGATTTTCAAAAAAGGTGCCAAAGAAATTCAGTGGTGATGGTTAAAAAGATGGTTTTGTTCAGCTAATAATTCTGACACAATTGGATACCTATATATGTAAAAAAAAAAAAAAATGAACCTGTACCTGTATCTCATATCATACACAAAAAACTGGTTGAAGATCATCATAGACTTAAACATGTAAGGGAAAATCTTTGCAATGATGGGTAGGCAAAGATAAGCCAGAGAAAGCACTAATTGTAAAAGGAAAATATCAATAAGTTGAACTTTATCAAAGTCAAAAAAACAGCAACAAACCTCTGCTCATCAAAAAACTGCTAGGAAAATAGTCTACAGAGTGAGAGAAAATATTCACAACACATGTATTTGGCTGAGGCTTACATTCAGAATATATAAGGCATATCTACAACTTAATAAAAAGACAACACACTTAAAGAATAGACAAATGACTTGCACATGTCACAAAGGATGACTTATAAATAGCCAATAAGTGCATTGAAATATGCTAAACCTCATTAATCATAAAATGCCAAATAAAATCACTGATATACCAGTATGTATCTAGTAAAATGCCTTAAGATTTAAAAAATTGACAACATTATGGGGCGCCTGGGTGGCTTAGTCGGTTAAGCGTCCGACTTTCGCTTAGGTCATGATCTCGCGGTTCGTGGGTTCGAGCCCCGCGTCGGGCTCTGTGCTGACTGCCAGCTCAGAGCCTGGAGCCTATTTCAGAGTCTGCATCTCCCTCTCTCTCTGACCCTCCCCTGCTCACGCTGTCTCTCTCTCTCTCCGAGAAATAAATAAAAATATTAAAAAATAAATAAATAAATAAACATTAAAAAAAAAATTGACAACATTAAATTTTGGCCATGATATGGAATAGCAGGAATTCTCATCACTGCTGGTAAGAGTATAGAGTGGTACAACTACTCTGAAAAATTGTATGGTATCTCTTATGAAGTTAAATATATATCAACTCTGTGAAACAGCAGTTCCACTCTTGAGTGTTTATCCAAGAGAAATTTTTAAAAATATGTTCAGAAAAGACTTGTGCTATATTCATAGCAGTTTTATTCATTAAAGCCAAACAAGTGGAAACAACTCAAAGGGGAAGCTCTTCCTGTTAAGATCTCTCTGTTGTCATGTTATCTTGCATGAATCACTTTGCCCTTACCACCCTTCCATTTTTACTCTCAGAACACACTGGTCTCTGTTACGTTATGCTTTTGAACAGTGCAATTCCATCTGCCCAGAATTCCCCCTCTCTCTACTCTTGTTTTCCTAGTCTACTCCCCCAGGATCAGCTCTGAGGTGTCTTCTCTCCCTCCTCTTTACAGTCTTAAGCTTGCTTTCGCTTAGGATAGTAGAATGATTGTGTTGCATTATAATCTGTTATATGCATATTCACCTTCTCCACTAGCTCATAAGCTTCTATCTTCATATATCCCTAGCACCTAGCATTACATCTAGCACACAAAAGTTGTTAAAGAAAACTTGTTAAATATATGTCAGAATCTAATTTATTCTGTATCTAATGCTGAAATATATACTACTCAATTACCTTTATTGCCAAATGCAGATAAATTTCATAATAATGTTGCCAGTTGAATACTTTCCTTGGCATGACCTCCTATCCCTTAAGTAGTGCCTGTGGGAAAGTTGAGTAAATACTACTATTATGATATTAGTCAAAATACTGTGCCAATTATCACAGGTTCTCACTGCATTTTACCAGTTGTTCTTAGTCCTTTAAATTTTTAATTATTTATGTGCTAGTGGAAGATTCTTCTCTCAAAAGCGTGCTTTTTGCTTTTTAGAGAGGTTGGGATGTGGTTTCTCAGTTGTTTATATCCTATACATGTCCAAAGGAAGAAGTAACATCTTTTAAGAGCAGAGGCTTTCCAAAAATAGGTGATTTCCTTGTTGTGGGGGCTGTCCTTTGCATTGTATGGTGTTCAGCAGGATTCCTAGCTTCTACCCATTAGAAGCTAGAAATACTCCCGAACTGTGACTACCAAAAATGTCTTCAGGCATTGCCAAATATCCTGACACATATAATCACTACCAGGTAAGAACTACTGCCCTGTAGGTTAAGAGAAGTGTCCCTGATCTTGGTTCCCATTCATGCTGTATCACTCAGGGATCCAAGTTAGGCTCTTACCTTTCTGTGCTCAGTTTCTTAATCTATAAAATGTGAACTGAAGGGAAGTTTGTCAAAGAATTTTAGTAGACCCAAATATTACTAAATGTTTTCAGTTGAAAACAAGGCATATTTGTCTAGCATATGCTTCTAAATTATTTCATTCTGTAATCTCTCACTTTTCATTGTCTTTGAACTACTTTATAATTCTGTAACTTGTAGAAAATTGGTAAAAATGTAATTCTGGATGATAAAAGTTCAACTTGTATCTGATAGAATGAAATTAATTATTTGCCTGTGACTATTAGCACATTTTTCTTCTTTTTGTGTCTATTTAAAAATTCATTTCAACATACCTTATGTGGCCACACATAAGTGGTATTATGAACTTTCCTTTAAGTCCATTGTAACATCTTAGTGGTTCTCTTATTTTTTTAAAGAACTTAATGCTTTTTATTTTATATTAGAGAGAGAGAGAGAGCATGAGCAGGGGAGGGGCAGAGAGATGGAGACAGAATCTGAAACAGGCTACAGGCTCCTAGATGTCAGCACAGGGTCCATCGCAGGGCTCGAACACACAAGCAGTGAAATCATGATCTGAGCTGAAGTCTGACACTCAACTGACTGAGACACCCAGGCACCCTGTGGTTCCCTTATTAATTAAGAAATTAAGTGAAATCTTTGACATATGTTTTTTTTTAAAAAAGTGGTTGCCTCTATAGTGATCCATTCATTCTTTTAGGGATGAAAATGTGGTACTTGCCTCAAGACCTTCGGAGCAGAGATTTTTAATACGCAAACTACTTCAGCCAAACCACTCTTCTGATTCCTTACAACTCTTACAGTTTTTGTATGCCTTAATACAATAAATTAGGGGAATAAAGTGAGGGTTTGGAAGCAATGGTACCATCTACAGTGCTACTCAGATTCTCTGGATTCCTTGTTTTCACTATAGAAATTTACTGGTTCACCTGTCAATCTGTGCTAGAGCACCTAACCCAATTGGTGACAAGACCTAGAAAAGGATCCCTTGTACCCAACAGGAACACCGTTACCTCATCATTTGCAAAGCCAAAATGCAGGTCATATCTTAATTGATAGGGGTCCTATTTCCTATGGATGTCATTATTTGTAAAAACAAGTTTTATTGTTAACTATCCCAGAGTGTTTCATTTCAGTCTACTTATTGAAATGAAGTGTTCCAACATGGGCCCGTAGCTAAAAGGGCTTCAGAAGTGTGGAAAATTTACTAGAACTCCAAAAGCACTATCCTAAGCTTTAGGAGAAATTGATTTTGGTTCTTTCTAGATCTCTGTCCCTGATTTGTATATGACCTTGAGGAAGCTCTTGGATCTTCCTGAATCTCCCTCTCCTTGTCTAGAAAGGCAGTTGATCTAGAAAACATTAGCTTATTATCAGGTTCAAGATTCTATGACACTGTGATTCTTTATGAGTGTTCTCAAGAATCAGGTATAGTCAATATTTTTCAGAGGAACACAAGTACAGAAAAACTGTGTTGGCATTCTTTAACTTTCTACTCCTCCCAGTTTATGACTCCTATTACTTTTGACTGGGCCCTACCTTCCCTCTTTTGTCTAGTAACAGGGCTGGATAACCAGGAACACCCTTCACAAGTCACCTTGCCCTTTGCCTCTCACTCCACATGGGCCAGAACATCTGAATAAAATATTTCCTCATTACTATGGACAAAGGGATTTTTGTGGTTGGGGTTCCCCATTATTTTCAAGTCCAGAGATTCTTCCTGTATAGTTTCCATTTCCTCTGATTCCTTGTGCACCATCTGCTCCTCTTTCATGACTGCTTGTTTCTTCATTTATTGTTGAGGGCTAGGTCGGCAGCCGCAGGAGAACTTGATTAGTGCCTTGCCTCTGTGCAGACACATTTCCCTGACAGCATCGATCCTGGGTGGTTTCGGTTTGCAGGCAGCTCCACAGAGGAGGAGCTTGTGCTTATAAAGGAGGTGGACTGTTGTCTGGTCGAGGTGAGTTTGGGGCAGGCTCCAAATTCACTCCTCTTTGCTTAGCTGTTAATTTTGCTTAAAAAGGAACTGCTTGTAAATTTTTATTTAAAAATCCACTGCCTGACTGAGACCTTGTGATGTCAAGAGTCAAAGACAATTTTTTATTGCTAAGTTATTAGTCCTTTGAAAGAAGGAAAATTTGTTGTTTAATATTTAAACAGTTTCTATTTTGCTGAATTCTTTGATATTTGAATGTTAACTGTGTAACCACTTAAGGTCCATTTCTAGAGACTTTTCTAGACATTTAAAACACTACAGGCATTTATTTGTAATACTCTTGCATGAAAAATTACCATCCACTTCTTGACATCGTGGTTCATTGCCAGAAGATATGTCCATTAGGAATAAAATAAAGAAATGTTTTATATTTTGATGTATATCAATATGTCTGTTACACTAGATTTTTTTTTTTTTTTTGAGAACAGGAATAAGTTCCTTTCATCTTTAAAATGTTATCCCTTCTTTAAATTTTGGAAAAATTAATTGAATTTAGCATAGGGAAATTTCATTACCTCTGTGCCAATAGGATAACTCCAAGTATTTTCTTTCTTTCTTTCTTTTTTTTTTTTTTTTCCTGGGTTTCTGGTTTGAGCTTCAGGAGTCATTGAAAAAAACTACTGCAAGTGTGTCTGCATATAGATCTGACTAAGGATTCATCTTTTTATGCTTTTTAAAGACATCCCCACCTTTATAGAGTCTGTGCCTCCATAAAATGTTCCAGCGCCACAAAACTGCCACATGACATTTGAAAGACATCTTCTGTTCCCTTTAAAATACTGAACTACAATTACTGTACAACCCAAAACAATCTATTCACCTTATTATTTTCATGGTCTCCATAATTCCTACAAGTTCATGTATGCCAATATAAAAAAATGCATTTTTAGCTTTTGATAGAGTACAGTACCAATCTTAGGTACAGAGGGAATCTAAAACCCACTGTAGTTTCAGATTAGCAAATTCATTTATCAGTGTTAATTATGAATTAAACAGTAGATTTGAAACCACACCACACCTTTCTTCCAAAAATTGTGTTCATTTCCATGGATAAAGAGGCAGCCTAATATGGTGGAAAGATGTAGGCTTTGGTTTCTACTCCTGGGTGCTCCATTTACTTTGCCAAATGACCTTCAACAAATAATTCAACCAGTTGGTCATAGTTTTATTAAGTATCGAATGGAAATAAATAATTTCAGATCAAAGAAGACTCTATGAAAACACTCCAAAAATTGTAAAGTCATAGTCACATACTTTTTATTTATGGATAGAGATGTATTTAGACAGCCAACTTCACTCAAAGCCCCCTTCTCTAGAAAATGCCTATTCTTGTAACCCTTACTAAAGAGCAAACATGTTTGCCTCTCCTTCCCTGGTGACGCTGGTGGACACCTGACAAAAGACACCCAATGGCAATGATGAATTTTAAGAACTTCTCTTAAAATTAAAGAGACTTAAATGTGTCCTCAGATGGCAATCTGGTAATTGTGAGAGTTTGGGATCTATGGTGGCCATTTTCAACCACAAGCATGCTGGAAGTAGGCAGACAAGGCTAGAGAATGGAGTAGATGTACAGAGAGAAGTAAAAATAGTAAATTATGAGGTAACAGGAGAGGCAGAGGGAAGTATCTTAAATCTAGGTCTATTTCTTAGTCTATGCATGGACTGTGCACTGATTTTATTTTCTAGGATAGCTACCTCACAATAAACTCCCCTTGAGTGGCTTTCTCTTCCTGGCAATGAATAGACCTTTGGCTAAAACATAAATGCCACAATTGGAAAGGTCATTATCAAGAACACTGTAGATTTTATTGTATTAAAATCAAAAGTTTCCAACTGTCCTTTATAGCTACCAACATGAAACTCTTTCCAGATTATACTTTTCCCATTGTAAAATGCAAACTGGACCTCAGAAGAGTCAATAACAGGCCTAACTTGCAGCATGCACTTACCCACTAGGTTTGAAAATACATTTCACATAGTCTGAGGAGTCGCCCTCCAAATGAAGTCTCTCCTACTGGTCCTCCTTAAATGAAGTTTCAAAATCCAAAGAAGGCAGCACAGTATAGTGAAAATAACATAAATTTTAGAGTTAGACCCAGATGGCAGTTCTGGCTCCTTTAGAGTTGGATGAGTTTGGTCAAGTTATTTGATGTCTCTTAGCCTCAGTTTCTTCATCTATAGATTGAGAATAATAATTCTCTTTCAGTTTGTTATAAGGAATAAATGAAACAAATTATGGAAAGAGCTTGACATATTTCACGTCCTCAGCAAATGTTCATCTCCTTCCCTTCATTCACAATGTGAGTCTTTTTCTTTTTTTTACAACCAACCACATAATACTCCAAATTATATAACTCCAAATTAATAAGCAGTGCATGGAAACTAGAAAGAAAAAAACCCTCTTTTAGACTTCTTGACCTAGTCAGCCAGCAAATTTCTTACAGTTGTGTAAAAAAAAAAAAGGAAATATATAGGGCTTAAAATCAGATTTTAGGCAGAGTGACTAGAGTTGAAGAGAGAACCACAGAGACCTCCTTGAATTTAGATATGCATATTTTGGTCAACAAATTACTTCCTCAGTGCAATACATCTGATGCTAATTCATGCCCAAGCTGGTGTGAGCTTGTGCCTACATGTACTAAGAGGGCACAACCGACTGAGTGGCTTTTTTCATTACATAAATTCAAGATTGACTTGTTAAGCATATCTGCTCATTTGCATGAAGAAAGCTAGAATGTTTCAGAAACTGGGCACACTACTTCATTGTTTAGTAATAAAATCTATTCAGCTCCATAAGTTATTATTTAGTTTAAAAGGGGAATATTCTTTGACAAGGAAACCCTATGAGATATGTCCTACATGATATCACAGGAAATGATTTCTGGAGGATGGCAATGAGTCTACCCAAATCATTTCAGACATCTCTAGCCCTGTCAGTCCATGAAACACTATAGAAAAATATGTGTGTTCATTAAAATGTCTGATTTCCTATGCAAATAATCTCCTGGAAGCCAGACTTAGCTTCTTCAGAAGCTCTGACCAGTTTGCTGCCTAATATTCAGATTGCATGTTTTCAATGGAAGGATACAAAAAGAAAAGAGAGCAAAAAGATCAGGCACTATTAGCTACATACATGAATAATTATTCCTCAAACAACCTGATGGAAAACATGCAAGAATCATGAAATACTTTTCTAAGAGTACCCTCTAGACTCTCTCCATTCATGTATAGTCCTGATGTCAGGCCCAAACAATCTTAAAGTGGATGTAAAATATAGAGGGGCACCTGGGTAGCTCAGTCCATTAAATGTCTGACTCCTGATATTGGCTCAGGTCATGATCTCACAGTTCATGAATTTGAGCCGCGCTTTGGGCTCTGCGCTGACAGCATGGAGTCTGCTTGTGATTCTCTCTCTAGCTCTCTCTCTTTCTCTAGGTCTCTCTCTTTTTCTCTTTCTCTCTCTCCTAAAAATAAACTTAAAGAAATAAAATAAAATATAGAGATATATTTATATTCTAAAAGAAGAGCTTTATTAAAAATGCATCAAAATACTCTAATATATTCTTATATTAATGTTCTTTTGTGCTTATGGAAAACCATAACTCCATAAAGAATAAGAACAATGCCCTTTTATTTGTATTATTTTTCCTGTGCTGTGTACATTACATGCTAATCCGACATTGTAAGGAAAGCTATCAACAATGAGAAATCAAGTTTAAGCAGGTTATTTAAATTGGGAAATTTGATAGCATACCAAAATTAATAAACCGTAATCCACTGGCCCATAGTTTTATCCCAGCCTCTGCCTATTTAAGGTCAATTTAGAAAAGTTTTCAAGCAACTACTCTAAACCTAACCCCCCTTTCCATCTTGCTATTTGATTAGTGTTTAACTAAATAAGCTCATGATATAAGCATTATGACTCTCTAAAAAAGCATTCCCTCTCCATCCCCCCCAAAACCCTCACTAATTTAGGTTAAAAACAAAGTAATGGCAGCAAAAGTGTCTTTAAGTTTTGCAATAATCCTTCCAGTACTTTTGCATCCCAAAAGGCTCCAGATGTGACCAGCCACTGCAAAATGGTAAGTTGTTTATCAGCATGCTACACTGGGAACTGGCACCTGTAATTTTACTCTTATTTTGCATCAGCATTATTAAAACACCTAAAAAATGACCAAGTGAAGGCTTTGTGTAATCACACATACACCTTCAGGGCGAAATACCCTATAGTCTGTTGTCCTGAAGGTGCTGGCTGCAGCAAGCAGCTTCCTTCTCTGTTGTCTGTGAAACTGCAATGAGCTTCCTTCTATAGAGAGTTTATGCTGCTAGCTGGAGCTGGAAAATAATGGTACAGTGTTGTGCTGGCAGCCTTTAAAGAATCGATTGATGATCACTTTTGATAATGCAAATGATCACAATCCTTTTCTTCTTTTCATTCATTGTTTTATTTCTTTTTCCTTCTTTCCCCTTATTCATTGTTAGGAGTCATCTGTAGCTAAAAAGAGGTCTTTTATCCACTTCAGTCTGGGGTGAAAGTTTAAAAAATAAACATATCTGAATCACATAATGACAGTTAACCACTTTGTTAAGTCATACATCCCATTTCATTTTTACCTCTTCTTTCTAACCCTGGGGCTCTGTTACATCTACAGCTAGTTTTCCTCGCTGCTTGCTTCAGCCTGCTCCCATCTTGCTCGCCATATAGAAACATGACAAGCTACCTTTTGCTTGCTGGCCCTTTAACAGTGCAGATTCTTGGAACTTCACTTTTGCTTGACCACTGATTTCTAACCCTATATGGCAACAGACTATAATTTGGTACTGATGTAAAACCAACCCAGGCTAGAAGTTGCTTTAAAAAAAAAAGTTTCTTTTCTTTGTTCCTGTAAAATGATTTTCCACTCAGATGCATGGAAATGTTGTTTTCAAAATGTCATCTTCTGCAAGGTCTTTGGCTACACATTAAAGGGAGATGAGTGGGGAAACTGACGAAGAGAGGGTTTAAGTGATTCACCTGAGATTGTAGTGTTGAGTATCACCAAGCTGAAGCTGGGACTCTGCTCCTGACAGTTGATGGTCAACACAGTACCTTTGCTTATATTTCCTTTAGAGTTAGAACTCCACAAAACTCTCCTTTCTAGTTTAACTTGGGCTTTGACTGGTTCTGTTTCAGTTTCTTATTGATGGTGACTAAACATGTGTCGATACATTAAAACAATCCCAATACCAAGGGCAGTTTAAATAAGGTCATACAGGAACTTCTAATTGGTGTTTGTTGTGCATAAACATCCAGAAGCTTTGAATGCTAAGAGTACCCAGCAAAACTTAGTGTTACCTTTGTTTCCCTGAGTTAGATGTAAATTATCTTTCATGTCAATGATGGTTAAAATATTTACATCCATCCAAATAACTTACTATTTAAAAAAAATTAATGCATATTTATTTTTGAAAGAGAGAGTGTGTGTCAGAACATAAGCAGGGGAGAGGCAGAGGGAGAGGAAGACACAGAATCCAAAGCAGGTTCCAGGCTTTGAGCTGTCACACAGGGCCCAAGGTCGGGCTTGAACTCATTATCTGTGAGATCATGACCTGAGCTGAAGTCAGACACTTAACCCACTGAGCCATCCAAGAACCTTGTGAATAACTTATTGTTAAACAGATCTGACACTCAGAAGTTTACCCATAGGTCAATGTTAGGAGAGTCTCTTATCAAATATGCAAGATTGTGAAATGTGTTAGGTGTATGGGAAGAAGAAAAGATGTGGAGTGGTTATATCCCTACTCTAATGTAATTAGGACCTCATGCATGACCAGCCACATGAGAGTGATCATGATGCCCCCATGAGGGCCATGTCAGGATCTATTCATGTTTCTTAACTTTAGGGTCCATCATTAAGCATGTCTTTCCTCAACAGAGTTTGGGGGGTTTGAACCCAGTCTTCTGCATGTCACTTCATTTTAAAAGGCTAGTACTCAACATTGGAGAAAACTTCCATTATCAGATGTCTCAAAGATAAGCTTTTAAATAGATAATAGACTGTTTTCTAATAATATTATTTTAAAGAAATAGGGTGAGACTCTTAAAAGCTCTTCCAAAAGAACCTTTTGATTTGGGTGCAGATGCAAAGACCCTTACCTTCTTCGTCATAACCACTCAGTGTAGTAGGGTCCCTTGGGAGCAAAGAGAAGTCTAGAGAGAACCAGAATCTCCCCTGAATCAATCAGAAGCCCTTGGAGGAGTCCTAGAACCACCTGTCTCTAATTAATCTCTTCTACTGTATTCCCTCAGCACTTACACACTCATAATTATATTTATGATTGTAATTGTATTATATTACAGTTCAGATCCCCTTACAATAAATATCATCATAATGAAAACCTCACTATTATAAAAAGATTTCCCAGCCTTAGCCAGTAACTTACTTATTTCAAGCATACACAATACAATAAAATTCTAGTGAAATAAATACTTTGGAGGTTCCTTCAATTCTGTAGTTATAGAATTTGACCTTATAACTATAACTATTGTGTAAAGGTGTATGTGCTCTTCCACTAGATGTCAGATCCTTAACAATATAGTCTACAACACAAAGTTTTATACATAGTAGATATTTAATAAACACTAGAACAAGTGAATAATTTGCAATAGAATTAGATGTGAAATAGAATCTATTTGCCCCAGTATATAGCAATGGTACCATTAGAATTGTTGAACTGCAATTAGTATGCCCTTTATTCTTCATCACCATTTTTATCATTATTTGAAGGAATCAAGTGTGAAACTACAGCCTGTCTTGTGAAATCTTCTAGCCTCTTGTTCATTCATCCCTGATGCTTTCTTCTAAAAGCAACCAGCTTAGGGGCACCTGGGTGGCTTACTCAGTTAAGTGTCCAACTCTTGATTTCGGCTCAGGTCTGAAATGATCTCATGGTGCATGGAGTTGGAGCACACATTGGACTCCGCACTGAGTGCGCGAAGCCTGCTTGGGATTCTCTCTTTCCTTCACTCTCTGTCCCTCCCCTACTTGCACACATGCTCTCCCTCTCTCTCTCTCTCTTTTCTCAAAATAAGTAAATAAATAAAACTTAAAAATAAGAGCAACCAACTTAATATCAACCAATAACATAAAGGCTATTTGTGCCAACATCATGCTGACTGCAATGGCGTAACAGGCTGATACTCTTCTGGCATGGGATGTTTATACTTTCTTATACCTGTCACAATACCATTGATATAAATCCTTCACAAGTGGAAAACAATTCTACATGGATACCATTGGTCCACAATATTATTTTTATATGTAAAACATGGCATATATTTGTCTACTCTTTCAAAAATCCACATTTTAGGGGCATTGTGCTGGCTTAGTCAGTAGAGCTTGTGACTCTTGATCTTTGGATTGTAAGTTTGAAGCAACATTAGGTACAGAGATTAGTTTTAAAAAATATTTTAAAAATCCACATTTTAGGGGTGCCTGGGTGGCTCAGTCAGTTAAGCGTCCAACTTTGGCTCAGATCATGATCTCATGGTTCGTGGGTTTGAGCCCTGCATCAGGCTCTGTGATGACAACTAGCTCAGAGCCTGGAGCCTGTTTCAGATTCTGTGTCTCCCTCTCTCTCTGATCCTCCCCTGCTCATGCTCCCTCTCTATCTCTCTCTCTCTCTCAGAAATAAATAAAACATTAAAATTTTTTTTTAAATCCACATTTTAAAAAGTGTAGTGTCATTTAATTTTGAAAAAGTAAATAAGAGAAGCAAAAACAATCTTTTTTTTTTTTTTTTTTTTTTTTACCAAAAATGAGTGGGACCATTGAAACAAGGAAGCAATATGATTTTTAATATGTCTACCTCTACATGTTAAGAAAAGACAATATTAGCAGGTAATGGCAATGGGGGATTAGAGTGTTACCCTATGGAAAGATGTTTCTCTGGTTGTATGCTCTACATACTCAGGAAGAAAAGTAATTCAGTGTATGAAAAATGTGTAGGCTCTGTGTACTTCACAATCATTCCTTTCATCATTGGAAGTGGAGAAGACATCTAAATAAAAGGGCATCTGCTTGTAATTTGTATCAATAAACTGACTTTAATATATAAACTAAGATGACCTGAGAGCAAATCACTGCAGTCAGAAATCTGGATTTTTTTGTGTGTTTGTTTTTTTGCACCAGCAACTTATGTAAAGGGAAAAAGATAGTAAGCAAAAATGTTATTTTTCCATTAGATCTAGTGGTAACAGTTGCACAACCCTGAGGATATACTAATAACCACTGAATTATATTTTTTTAAATAATTAATTTTATGGCATGTGAATTTTATGTAAAAGAAAAAGGGAATCACTGATTCTTTTACACATGGGCCCCACACTGTGAGTGGGCAGAACAGTCACCCGTTCCAGATTGCCACAGAGGGGCCTGGCTGGTATTGAGAGAAGCAGTGTGTGCTCACAATCAATCAGTCAATAAACCAGCAAACAAGGGCATAAACTTGTCATTTGTCTGAGTTCAAGTGTATATTACACTCAGAGCTTTTGGGGTTTTTTTTTTTGTTTTAAGAAATTTTTTTATAGTTTATTTATTTTTGCGACAGAGAGAGACAAAGCATGAGTGGGGATGGGGCAGAGAGGGAGGGAGACACAGAATCCAAAACAGGCTCCAGGCTCTGAGCTGTCAGCACAGAGCCCGATGCAGGGCTGGAACCCACGAACCCTAAGATCATGACCTGAGCCAAAGTCAGGCGCTTAACCGACCGAGCCATCCAGGCACCCCAACACTCAGAGCTTTTGGCACTATGCCTAAAAACCAACCCATTTCCTGAGCTATAAAGGCAAATATAACCTTTTGAGTCTATGGCACAGGTTCAAGCCCACACTCAGACCTGTGAACAGAAGAGTGAATGGATGGAAGAGTCTAGGGTTCTATCAAATGATATATTACTAAAAAATATCACCTTGTTCTGAGCATGAAACAGAGCTAAGTGAACATTTGATTCTTATAGACACATTTTATAGATGGCAGCTTGAGCCAGTGAACCAAACCCCTTAATCACCACCATGAGAATCACTGCAACAAACATAAGCTCTGGAGACAGACTTAATCAAAATCCCAGCTCTTCTTAGTAACTGCATAACTTTAGGCAAGTTAGATATCCTTTCTGAGCCTCTGTTCCTTGTTAGTAAGACAGGGATTCTGGTACTTCTAGCAGGTAGTTCATAGGACTCTTCTGAATATTAAGTGACAAAATACAAACATCATACTTGGCACCAAGTAGTATGCAACATTATTATTATTTTTAACAGTTCTTTGTTGACAAATTAAAATTTGACATCCATTTCTTCAAAGTTATTTTTTACATGCCAAAATCTCTCTTAATAGATTAATTTAAAAAAAATTTTTTTAAATGTTTTTATTTATTTCTAGGAGAGAGAGAGAGAGATAGTGTGAGCAGGGGAGGGTCAGAGAGAGAGAGAGAGTCACAGACTAAAACAGGCTCCAGGCTCTGAGCTGGCAGTCAGCATAGAGCCCGACACGGGGCTCGAACCCATGAACCGCGAGATCATGACCTTAGCAAAAGTCGGACGCTTAACCGACTAAGCCACCCAGGCGCCCCAGATTAATTTTTTTTAATGTTTTATTTATTTCTGAGAGAGAGATAGAGACAGCATGAGCAGGGGAGGGTCAAAGAGAGAGGGAGATACAGAATCTGAAGACAGGCTCCAGGCTCTGAACTGTCAGCACAGAGCCTGATGAGGGGCTCGAACCCACGAACCGTGAGATGGTGACCTGAGCCGAAATCGGATGCTTAACTGACTGAGCCACTCAGGTGCCCCTAAAAATGTTTTTATTATATTTCTCTCATTAGAGGAGAGAAGCCACATTCTCTTTCAAAAAGAGATAAAATAATTATCATGCAAACTTCATTCTTCATTGTTTTTGTAGGATTTGGGGGTTTTGTAGATCATTTGGGAAACAAAACCAAAATTAGATTAAGCCTTCTAACATTGTTTCTGTAGTTGATAACTTTCCTCAAAGTTGAAATTTTTATAATAATTTATTCAAGGAAGTTATCATCTAGGCTCTAAAATTCCTTCAGTTTCATACCCCTGACAAGAAAGAAAGCCATCAGGAGCTTCAGATAAATAATAAATGGCACTGTGGCTTTAGAAGATGCTTGAGTAATACTGTCTTCAAAGTTCTCAAGATAAAGGATGTGCTTTGGAATAAAACCAATACGTTTTAGAGGCAGAACATTTGCACTGCTGACATCCCCCTTCACTACCAGATCACCTCTCCAGAAGGCCTTCCTGAGCCCCCCCTCAGCTATCCCCTCACAGCTCTTTCATGGCACTTTACACAATTCAGAAGTAGCAATTATCACACATGTACCTTGGTTTGGTTTGGCTTGGCTTTGTTTGGCTTGTATTTCATTCGACGAGATTTTTTTTCTAAAGAATTGAAATCTAAATATGCTTCCTTGTCTGCTCCAAAACTCTCTCACTAACTTCAGGCAAAGAAAAAGAAAAGCATAAACTCTTTGATGTGGCATTCCAGGCCATTTATGATTAGCCATACTTCCTTTTGTATCCTTATCTTTTCCACTCTTCCCCTCCTATCCCTTTGTAGCTACAACCACTGTGAACTGTCCCAGCCTAGGGCAGGCTCTGTTCCCTCTCCCTCCTGGCTCTTAGACCTGTTGTTTGGTTAATGGAATGCTGCCTTGACCCTCCTCATTCCCTAAATACTGTTCATGTGGCCAGTGCTGCTAATGTCACTTTTTCTGGAAAGACTTCCTAGACCTTCTCCCTCAAAATGAGGTGGTGTGACTCTTGAAAGTTTTTTTTTTTTTTAAATATTTATTTATTTGTTTTGAGAGAGAGAGACAGAGAGACAGAGAGAGAGGGAGAGAATCCCAAACAGGCCCCACACCATCAGCACAGAGTCCGACTGAGACACCAGGTACCCCTTGAAAGTGTTCTCATAACAACCAATATATCCCCCAGCATCACACTTAGCAATCTGAGTTGAAATATGTGTTTTCTTTTCCTTCTTCCCTAATAGACAATAAGCTCATTGAGGGCAGGTACTGTGTCTTGCTTACTGCTACAGTCCCAGCTCCTAGCCCATTGCCTGGTAGATAAAAGACCCTTATTAATTATCTGTTGAAAAGATGAATCTGAATCTACATGCTTAAATTCAACAAACATGTTGAATAATACAGGATGTGAAACACAGAGAAAACACTAACTTCTTGCCAGCTGGTAAGAATTCCTCTGTAGGAAGAGGTTTGCTTTGCTGTACACACTCTCATAAGCCTGATATGGGATAGGAGCAAGATTCCTGCTGGAGAGCATCCAGGTGTGAGGCCAAGGGCTTCCTGAGGAAGGGGTCAAAGAAAAGATGTCAATTGATGGCCCACTTATAAAGGGACTTTGAGAAAAAATGCATAACAGGGGCTTTATTAAGTTGTTTTATAGGTGGTGTGTGGTAAAAATGCTTTCCTCCATTCATCCTGTTAATCTTTGGTAGGTCAACTTTGATAATGCTTTTGTGTAAAAAGTTTTGTGATTTAGGAAGTTCAAAGAGAACAAAGGGGAAATCAACGTATGGTTATTACACAGTATTTAAGGTATACATCTTCCTGATTCTCTCTGTTGACTTCCAAGCAACTTAGGCTCCTAACAGCCTGTCATGTGAAGGTACTTGTAACCCAAAGTTTTCTTTAGATCATGTAGATCTATCCTCCCTGAGGAGACAGGACTCAGCAAGGATCAGCTGGCTCATTTGATTACACCTTGAGAGATAAACCCATCCAGCCTATCATACATAACACAGTTTCTTTGAAGAGTTATTTTGTGCTAAGTACCTGCATATGGCTAGGCAAGACTGGAGAAGGTGGAGAAATTTGGTGAAATGGCTATTTCTAAAACAATTATAAGAGATTGGGAAAGAAGGGTGTAGTTTGGAAACCTGAACATTATATTACATTGGGAGAGTAGGTCAGAAAAGAGAAGGCGGTCTGCTGTGGTTGGGTCTAGAGTATGATAGGTAATGCCAGACAGACATGGGTAGAGTGGCTCTCTTGAATAAAGGGTTTATGAAAGTGTATAATGTACAAGGTACAGTGTTGATCTTCCTTCCAAACTAATAAATTCTATGTGACTGACTAATATATTTGATTTAAGTAGATTTTATCCCACATCATCCAATATTTATAAATGACTTGAAGGTAATACAGAAAGCTTTATGCGGGGTCAATTATATCAGTATTTATTTGTCAATTCCTTTTATTCTCAGACTGTATAAAACTACTGTTCGGAATCACCCACTTGCAACTTTTTTTTTTTTTTTTTTTTTGCAGCATTTCTGATTATCAATACCCAAGTCTTTGCATTGGGGCAGTTTGATACTCAGTATTATTCTTCCTCCTATATCTAGTATAGCATAGTTGGGTGAGACCTAGAAGATATGTATGCTGGGGTTCTTCTACTCTCTGAGGGAAAATAAAACTAAATACCTTTTGTCTGACCTGGGGCCTATTGGCTATATTCCTGCTATATTTTCCCTAGCTTTCTTATACTCCAAATCCTATCAAAAGAAGGAACAAAAATAAAAGAAAACATTAATATGTGTTAAGCA
The DNA here is from genome assembly GCA_017311185.1 of Proteles cristata cristata. Lineage (NCBI taxonomy): Eukaryota > Metazoa > Chordata > Mammalia > Carnivora > Hyaenidae > Proteles > Proteles cristata. The sequence continues at coordinate 287,015 of JAESUZ010004286.1, forward strand.
TTTTCAAGCCGTCTATCATGCTAAATATGAGTTAACCTCAGACATATGTATTTCCATAGGTTTCTAGCAAAGAGACAATAGACCAAGGAACCCTACCTGGTTATGGGCCATTCAGACCATTGCTTAAATCTATAGCATCCTAGCCATAAAGATTTACAGACAGATTATTTGAGGCATGAAGATCAATTTTGTTTAGACTGAGTTTAAACTACTATCTTGATGTAAAGATATCCTGAAGAACCTAGTTCAAGTTTGTACCAATCCCAGAGATTCAAGGAAGGGGGGCTGTTACTTATTAAGACCTTCCTAATTGACAGTTATAGACTGACTAACTTAAATATCATCATAAAATACACCCCCAGGATTTTAATCAGTTTAGCATGATACATGGGGAATAAGAAGAGGAGGAGAGCTCACACTTCTCCCTGAGTTCTTTGGAACTCCTGATTTTAAGGTGGGGGAGGGATAATCTAGAACTTTTTTTTTTTCTTTTTTCTTTTGGCCCAGTGATCTTCTTGAGTCAGAAGAAATCAGCTTGCTGGTTCTTGTCTGCAATGAATTGTCTGGATCCAAACCAAATGAGTCTAAACTTAAGGCATCCCAAAGCTATCAATTAGTAATTAGGTCACAGGAGGTCAGGACATAGTTTGGCCCACTGTGGCAGCTAGTTTTTATTTTAGCACTTAGAAATGGACAAATTGATACTGCAGGTTACATAATACATATATGACTTCAGCAATTAACAATCTTTAGAAAGTAACAGATTTAGATTCAAGACATATCTAGGAATGTTGAAAAATCTTTTACTTTTCAAGAGAAAAAAGCCTCTACAAAGGTTAAATGGCTTGTAATTGGGAAAATAGCATTAAAACAAGTCAGTATTAGGACCAGGTGAATATTTACTTATGACAATATTAAAAGCATAAATAGGTTTGTAGTTCATTACCATTTTGAGCTAATAGTGTTCAAAATAATTTTAATTAAGAACAAAGAACATCTTGGGGCGCCTGGGTGGCTTAGTCGGTTAAGCGTCCAACTTTCGCTTAGGTCATGATCTCGCGGTTCGTGGGTTCGAGCCCCGCGTCGGGCTCTGTGCTGACTGCCAGCTCAGAGCCTGGAGCCTGTTTCAGTCTGTGACTCCTCTCTCTGACCCTCCCCTGCTCACGCTGTCTCTCTCTCTCTCTCTCTCTCCCAGAAATAAATAAAAAAAAAATATTAAAAAAAAAAAGAACAAAGAACATCATAGGTCCAGTATAAAAATAAAATATGATTTACTAAAATAGTGATTTAATGGAAGGTTATTTGTTTTAATTCTAAGATCTTCAAGCACATAGTCTCATTACCTTAAATAAACTTGCTTTTAACCTTCAGTTGTAAAATGATTTTCAATAATAAGGCATAATATCAATGAAAATTTTCCAATACAAATAAGAATGTTTAGAGACTAAATAAAAGGTGAAACTTCTTCATTAAAAGTGACCAAAGGAAGATCCAAATTAAGAACTTACCCAAAATAGAGTAGGAACCCATTTTATTAGAAGTAAAGCAAAATGAAGGTTTCAGCCACCCAAAGTCTCACACCAGTGATTTAATTGGAAAGGTCTTTCCTTATAAACAGGATTAATTCCAATTAGTAGAAAATTCAAATTATGTTTATAAACACTAACAAAATGCTATCATTCCATAGCATATTACTTGCACAGCACCTATCCTATAAGACATTTTATGAAAGACAAAGGTTCATTAATTTTGCTAATTTTCTCCATTTTATAGATGAAGAAACTGAAGCATAAAGTATTTAAAAGACAAGCCATAGCAAGTTTCCAGAAAAGCTGAAGAATTTCCTTCCTTCTTAGTCCTTTGTTCATGATATTCCCACAAGAAAAATAAATAAAAGCAAGTCCCAAGTAGCACAAAAAATGAAAAGGGGAAAGTTTTTAATGGTCTGTAGTGGCAATCCAGGAGAGACGTGAATTAAAAGCAAGAAATAAGTGTGTTAAGTTGTAAAAACTTAAATTCCTTTTTCTCTGGCCCTTCTATCATGAGTTAAAGGCGCTGCTTTTTTTTTTTTTTTTTTACAGAGGAAAAGCTCCTTTGTAACAAAGCTCTTAGGTTTGTAACTCCTAGGGTCCTCTTCTTTAGCTCTTGGTAGATATTTAGCATCCTTGGAGCAAGTGAAATTCATGCCATTTTTGACACCACCAACCAGAGTGACCTAGCAAAGTAAAGTTCTTTAATGGAGATCTGCCCTAAAGTTATAGGGCCAGCTCAACCCCTGGCCTGCAGCTCTGGGACTGAGATCTCAATTAGAAAAATCTCACAGCCTGGCAGGTAGGAGCAAAAGGTTGTCTGACCCAACAAGCAGAGAAATATACCTGCTGAGATTCTCTATGAGCTGCCTAGAACCCATTGTTGTAAGTGATTGTCCCAGGCCTCGTGTGTATAGAGGGGTGAGGGGGGTTGGCTAGAGAAAGAGCAAGGTGGAAGTAGAAAAAGCAAGCCCAAGGGGTCTTTGTTGTTGCTACCTGTTTTCCTCCCAGAGGAGCTCCTGTAGTTAGTTTACCACCAGAGCCTAGGGCAGGAGAATGCCACCAAAAGATGTGTTTGGGGAGGAAGGTGGGGGAGGGGAGTGGTCAGGTCATAGAGGAGCTGCACCACTGTCCATATTCACGAGCTTAGATTTCATCCAGAAGGCATTTGGAAACTGATGAAGGTTTTTAGCAGAGCATTTTCAAGTGTACTTGAAAATGAGCTAGTTTTCTGGCTAGTGCAACATGGAATGAAGTGAGCAAGAACTACCTTGCCCATCACTGTAGCATAGTGTCTGGGCTGAAATGAGTAGGTGCTCAGTAAATATCTGTTGACTGGATGAGTGAATGAATGAGTGAGTGAATGGATGATTTTAGTTGGGGAGAAAGAAGAGCCTGGCAAAGAACTTACTTTGTTGAAGGTTGCCAGCAGTATCTTCATTGCAAGATAAATGAGATTTCCTAGTGGGGGGGCGGGGGAGGGAAGGGGAGGATCTAGGTGGGGATGTTAACACTGTCTACTTCATAGAAACGATTATGTCTTTGGACACTTATTACAGTGGAGGAGGAAGACACAAAGACAATTAAGTAAACTATTAACAAATTATGATTGTATTATGAAACCAAGGGCCAGGATAGGAAATAACAAAGGAGACCTATTTTAGAGGAGATGATAGAGGAAACTCTCTAAGAATGTGATATTTAAGCTGAGCCCCAAAGGAGGATAAGGAACTATCTATGTGAAAAGCCAATGTATGGGCTTTACAAGAAGAGGAATAGCTATGTGAAGCCTCTGAGGCAGAAAAGGACTCATTTTGTTCCAAACACTACCGGAAGACCGGAGTGACTAGAGCTCAAAGCCTGAGGAAGAAAGCAACAGGCTGGGGCAGATCACTCAGAGCTTGGCATATCAGGAGCTGACAGCTTTGTCCAGCCAACCCCATCCCCATTCCAGCAGGAGGAATGAAAGGAATCTAAGAGAGGTAGCAGAACAGATGAGAACTGAAAGTATGAGGAGGATTTCAGACTGGGTTTATTCTAGATCTTCCCCAAAGGAATCCCCATAGCCTACTAGAAATACTCTATAGGGAAAGGAATGTGTAGGTTGAGAATCAAGACTTAAACTTGGTCAAAGGAAACACACATTCCTGGTTACATTCCTGGGGAACTAGCCTTTCTCCCTTAGGAAAAGTATCATTCACCTGCCTCATGGAAAGGGAGGGATTTTGGTTTTCATTTTTTTCCTTCCACATTATAGACCATTTTACAAGGTCTAAGACATTTTACAAGGTAAAAAAGGTGAATGAAAGAAACAAAGAGGGAGAGGGAAGCTGCCAAGAAGATACAGAGTTTAGAGGGGAGAATTGCCCTGTTTGTTTGTTTGTTTCTTTTCTTTTCTTTTCTTTTTTTTTTTTGGTCCTTTTTGGTCAATGCTTCCCATCATCCATCATCCTTATCCTAATGGAGACTGGACTGGCTGGGTATGGAATTAGGTGGCTCAGAGGAAGAGTAGGGTTTTTTTGTTTGTTTATTTTTGTTTTGTTTTGTTTTGTTTTTTTACCTTCTATCCTCCTTCAGCTTGGTTAATGTTATATTTTTCTCCTGAACAAAGGCCCACCTACATGGGAAGTCCCCTTTACAATGGGGAAAATGTCCTTTTACTTTATTGTCTTTGATAATTCTTGATTAAAGTTCTTCAGATTTTGCTTGCAGCTCTGTAGTTCCATAACTCGTCTAGAAAGAAGCATTTTGTAGCTAAGCAGATGGGATCCTAGTAGTGAGAGGAGAAAGTGTATAACCCCTATGAACTGGGAAAGTCTGTGAGATGAAGCACTGGTTGTGTCTTGGAGAAGCCAGGTGGGACTTCTCCCTGAGGCTCATTCACACTCAGCATAATAAACGTGGGGAATATCCCACATCTACCATTAACACTACATGGCCTTGAGCAAAATATTTAAGTGGGTCAAAAAATAACTTTTCTGTAACTGTGTTTTTCTAAGATTAGTGATCATTAATGGGTCACAAAATCAATTTATAGGCTTGACAATCATTTAAAAAATAAAATAGAAAATAATGGTGTTTTGTTTTGTTTTGTTTTGTATATGGTAATGGTTAAGTGTTGTTCCATGAAACTTGTCTCAGATATGTTTACTGTCACAATGTCAAATACCTTGCTTATTGTGGGTAGTATAGTAATCGAAGAAGTTTGGAAAATACTGATAACTTAGTTTCTAGCTCCCATTCCCACTCAGAAGTAGGGAAAAGGTTAAAATAGCATATTAAATCCTACTTAGCATTTTTCAGTTTCAAAGTGTCTATTTTGGGGGCTTTATGTCCACTCTTCCCTCCCCTTTTACTTGCTTCTCCTTTTCTTACTTGTGCTCCACCTCCCTGCCTTAGGCTGGACAGCCTCAGTCTCAGTGCTTGGCCTTAATGGCATTAGAGCTTCAAGAAGACAAACCAAGCAACAATAATCCCCTAGCTTACCAAGAAAGAGAGACAGCAGGAAGTGCTTTTTATTCATGTATTTATTTTAAATGTTTGTTTATTTATTTGGAGAGAGAGAGAGAGCTGAGGAGGGGCAAAGAGAGAGGAGAGAGAGAACCCCAGGCACGCTCCAGGTCAGCACAGAGCCGGACACAGGGCTGTCTCATGAACAGTGAAACCATGACCTCAGCAGAAATCAAGAGTTGGATGCTGAGCAGCAAGTGAGCTACCCAGGTGCTCCAGGAAATGCTTTTTAAATAACATTCTACGTTAAGCATATAATCTGTTAGAGCCTCAGTTTCTAAATCTGTTAAACATGCTTAAACATGCTGAATATGCTTAATACTCAAATTGTCTGCCACATTTTAGGTGCTGGATAAATATGAAGTCTTTCCAATTTGGAGCTCTTAATATTGCTCGAAGAATTCCTCTAAGCTAGCCCTCTGTCTCTGGGAACTTAGGCTGGGTTATGGATGTGTATGGTACATAGAGGCAGCAAAATGAAAACAAATCAATACATCAGTGGGGTGGAAGGTATTTATATCATACTCAGATAAAGTATGTTTTATGGCCCATGGCCAAGAGTCTAAGATATCTCAATTGAGGAATCCTCCAGGAAACTAGCTCCAGCATAGTCAGATGAAAAACAAAACAAAACACAAGAATACCATACCAAATTAATCTGCATGGGCACAGGCAGGGCTAACCAACGTAAGCACGATTGAAAAAGGTTAAAAAAAAAAAGTGTCTGTTCCTAAGCCCCCTGCCTCCCTGCTCTGCTCCCTTGTCAGAACTGGTAACAGTCCTCTCATTGAGCATGTGGTTGTCCTTATGTTCCTTTCTCAACCCAACCCCCCAACCCCCCTGATAAGATTCTGATAGCATGTAAAATAAGAAACACTGCACATAAAACCCAATCTCACAGAAGTGTTCCTGTGGAATATATATATATATATATATATATATATATATATATCATTTAATTTATTATATTTATATAATATATATTTTTGTATAAGTTATATATATATATATATATATATATATATATATATATATATATTTCCAAATTTCTTAAAGAAATCAAGGGACTTGAAAGAACCTTAATTTAACCCCCCAATGTGGCAAGCAGTTGGTGGGGGAGTGGGAGGGGTAAAGGGTCCATAAGTCCGGCCTGCCTACAGGGCATACCCTCCCCCGCTGAAGACCTGACCTGTCCCTGAAGCAACACAGATAAAGATGTCTCTACCCTCTCAGCTCTGAAGCTTGCTGGCCTAACAGGAACTAAAAGGCCGCAACCCACCAGGTCATCATGCCCTAATCTATCCCCCACCTTACTGTTGTATTGGTCAGAGTTATTAAAAAAAGAAAAATTCAACTTAGTAAATTTTAAGATCTCAACTGGCTTTATTAAATGATTAATGAATCTGGGAGCACACCCATCTAGAAAGTAGAAAGCTCTGAGCAGTTGTATAAAATGGAAGGTTTTGTAGAAGGAGGGTGGGGCAAGAAGCTTATAAGCAAAAGAAAGAAAAGGATTGTTCCAGCAAAGTCCCATTCCCTTAGGGGAAGGGGGCGGGGTGTCTTATCATGCAGATTTCCTTTGGGGGGTTGATAAGTCCTGCTGATCAGAAAATTCTTGACTGACCAGTTAAGACTGCATTTTCAGGGGAGGTTGAAACTGCAGTTAAGTTAGATATGAAGCTCCAGTATGGGGCCTTGGGCCAAGTGAAGCGATTTTGGGCCTGTGGTTTTCTTTTTAACAAGTTCTCCAGAGAAATAGAACTGATGAGAGACCAAGAGAGAAAGAGAGAGAGAGAGAGAAAAATATTGAGATTTATTTTAAGGAATTTGTTTACATAATTATGGAGGCTGGCAAGTCCAAAATCTGTAGGGTGGACCAGCTTGCTGGAGACCAGGGAACAGCCAATGTTATAGTTATGTTATAGTTGTCTGCTGGCAGAATTCCTTCTTGCTCTGGGGAGATCAGGCCTTTATTCTGTTCAGGCTTTCAACTGATTGTTGGTTGTGGGATGTGAATAAGGTCCACCCATATTATGGAGGGCAATTGCTTTACTCAAAGTCTGGCAATCTAAATGTAATTCTCATCCAAAAACACCCTCACAGACTCATCTTGAATAATGTTTGAGTAAGTATCTGGGTACTCTGTGGTCCAGCCATGGTTAATTCGTCATAACTGCTATACAGCCAGATGTGGCCTTCCCCAACATACCAACCTTAACCCAACTGTTTCCCAAGTCTGTCATTCTTTCAGAATTCTCAGATTCAAAATGTTATATTCTAACACATTTTAAGTTATTCAAGTGTTCAAAGATTGATCATGGTTGTGATTACCTCCCCTTATTTGACACACAGAATCCTTGTAATATTTTGGGAGGAGAAAGTAGTTTCATATAATTGTTCTTAATTTGTTGGCATTCAGTACCCATTTACTCTCTTAAGAGTATAAAAAAGCTTGTGTTTGCAGGGGTCATCTCTCTTGATACTATGCCTTAGAGAAATATGTGTATCATATTAGAAATGAAAAATTAGACACTAAAAATAGATTCTTGAGTTTCTGTCAAAATAATGCTGGCAAATAAGTTAGCATAGATAACATTATTATGAAAAATAACTGTTTTCCAAAACAATAATAATTGGTGAGAAGAGTGTCACTCTTACATTTTTGCAAGTCTCTTTAATGCTTGATTTAATAAAAGATGGTAGGATTATCATATCTGCTTCTGCGTTTAACCTGTTGTGCTATATTTTGATTAAAGTATATAAAGAAAACCTAACCTCACACTAATACATAGCTGGAAAAGGGAAGACTTGCACAGTACTCTTTGGACCAGACTTTGAGAACTACTGGTTTTATAGAAGTACTTCTACCTGTGAGTCAGAGGCCCTAGATCCTCATCTCTGCTTTGTCATTAACCAGCTGTGCCTCACCTAAACAGTAAGGAAATTAACATATTGTTGAACATCTACTATGTGTCATGCACAATGTATATAGCATTTAATAGAATCTTCATAACAACTTATAAGCAGTTGCACAATGGCAAATGCTTAACAACCAGAGAAGAATTAGTCCAAGATAGTCACATTAATACAATTTATATTGTAGAGTAGGACATCAAGCCCCAGAATACCTATACCACTTTAATCTACTGCCTCGGTGAACCAGTGTACACCCTAATTACTTCTTTCCTATAAAGAATGATGATTTGATGATCCAGGAACCTGTTTTTCCCATAAACCCCTCTACTGGATTAAATAGAAGGTTTTGCTTAATTCATGTTGTAAAATATATATTCGATAAGATGTAGTTAGCATTAAATTACTGGTTCCTGTTTCCATTCCTCATATTCACCTACCCCAGGACATTTGGGAAGGCTGAGGGGAAAAAGCAGGTATCTGAGGAGATAAGGGCAGGTGAGGGAGGGGAAGAGATGCAGTGGAAAGAGCCAAATTTGAATTGAAGAGTAATATAGTGTTCATTAGAAGTGGAAAGGGAAGGATTAGGGTTACCCATGCTCATGAACATCAGCAGGTTAAGATTGGTATGTTGGCCTAGAGGAGCTCTAATTTGTAGTATTTGCTGATTTCCATGGTATAAATACTTCAACCTTGTCTAACTTCAAGCTTCCAACCTGACATGTGAACAAGGAGTTGGGGATAGATGTATACAATCAGCTTTCAAGAGCCATTGCCAATGTAAGCCTGTCCTTTTTACAACAGACATAATGAAGAAACTGAGGCTTAAGAGAGTAAAAGACTTGACTGAGAACATACAAGCACGAATACACTGATACACTAAACAAAGTAAATTTCAGATTATATTTAGTGTAAATTCAGTCACATAAAAAGAAATACATCTGTGTATAAATTAACTGTACATAAATGATAGGAAAATGTCCAGACAGATTATATGCCAAACTATGCATACTGATTTACTTGGGAGAAAGCAATAAAATAGGAATGAAGATGACAAATAATTTTTTATTTTTAATTCTCTATATTTCTATATTGTTTTACTTGTTTTAAACAGAGACTGTATTTATGCATTCCTTGATATTTTAAAATAAAACATTTTTCAAAGAGATGTAGGGTATGATTAGGTTTTAATTATACAGCCTTAACATATATGATTTTAAAATTTTCAAAGGGCTTGAGAGGGGTCTGGCAAGTGTCAGAGAAAGGGAGAGAGAGACATGTGAAAAAAGACCATCTATAGATGTGGTACCTCTTCTTCCAGGTCACTCAGCAGTTCTCCTTTCAAATAATTTCTCTCTAGTGGCTAAAATTGTAGTATTGAACATAAAATGTCTTATATTCTCTGGATAATTGGAAAGAGCAATAGCTTTTCGAGTTAGACTAATATTAAAATGAACCATGAATCCCATGTATAAGCCAGGGCTCAAGACTTAATTTGTCAATACATACTGAACTACTTAACTCAATTGGCTAAATCTGGGGTCAGCACAAAACCAGCTTCAAATTGTTAACCTCTTATTCTCCAGGTGTGTGTGTGTGTGTGTGTGTGTGTGTGTGTGTGTGTGCGCGCGCGCGGGCGCGCGGGCGCGCTTGAGCATACACAAATGTTGGGGTGGGGTACTTTTGGTGACTTGGACTAAGGAAGGAAGGACAGAAAGGCACTACACCAAGATAATTTTCTCATATGTTCCACAAATTAATGATTAATTTACCTGATAAATTTTTCTAAGGGTAAGAGTCATCAATACCTTAGCATAAATTCATTTGGATGGGCAATTGTCTTACTTTTTTTCCTTACCATAAAAACTAAAGAATAGGAAAACTAGGGAGGAGGAAAAAGTTTTTTGGAGTATGGGGCACCGAATTGGTTGGAGGAGAGAGGTCTCTAGAGTGGTTTGGTAGAAAAGGCAGCCTGGATATGACTCTATTCTTTGCTTTTTTTCCCCCTTCTTAGGGCAAATTTCTTAGCCTCTCAGATACCAAATTTCCTGTACTATAAAATAGGGATTGAATAAATGGCATGATTGTTGTAAAGACATATATGTAAGACATCTGGCATAGAGCCTCTTACACAGTGACTATGCCATAAATAGTAGTTATAAACCGAACAGCAAGAAAAGATAGCTTAAAAAGACTTGGGGAGAACTCTCTGAATTGCGATACATTTAAATAAGCTTCAATTCTGAAAATAACTTTTAAGCACCTACAGTTTAGATTTTCAGAGGTCAAATTTGGAGCCAGTTACTTTCTGAAAAACGGAGTATTTAGCATAGGCATTCCAGAGTTACAGAGGTACAGAAAGGGGTGTGAAAAGAAGCAAAAGGGAAACTATCCCATGGTAACAGAGGGACCCTACAGTCCTGTTTCTTAAATGTGTTCTTATGGGCAAGAGAAGATAGAGCAAGGGTGATGGCTCATCACCATTTCTCTTTCAGAAAACAACCCCACTTGGCAGCCCCGGGAAGCTGGTCCTCATTACCGTCTTTCTAGAGCAAAAAACATGACATGTTAATGTAGACCATGCTTCACCCATAAGTAGCAATGATGCTACTGATAATGAATTAGATGAGGGAGGCCAGTCCTCCTAGGGAGCTCTCAATTCAGATAAAGAACATTTGCACTGAGAAGAATGGGATGTGTGAAAGGCAAAGCCAACAGACAGGGAGAGAGATTAGTTTCTACCATCAGTCATCACTGACACTGGGCATTTTTGAGATTGTTGTGATGGTCAAGGAAAAAGCCTTATAATGGGGAAAATGAATCTTTTGGAAAGATGTAAGGTTGCTTAATCTGAAGACAGAGGAGGTCTTTGAAGGAGGAGATAAGACTGGAGTGATGAAAAAGAAAGATTACTCACAGAGGATTTTGAACTGACTGAAGCGAAGAGAGAAAGGAAAATGAGTTGGCAATAGTCGAGGTACAACTTGACACTGGTGATGATGACAATGATTTCCAAGATTATAAAGAGTATAACATCAAACTACCCTTATAGCTTATAAATTACTTTCACATTCATCCTTTCACTTTTTATTTCCCCTGTAATACTTCGGGAGTACATAGGGATGGTAAACAAATCATTAGAATTCAACAACCAAATTCATTCAAAAAGCTGTCACTATTAGAACTGGGTGAGGATGCCAAATGCCAATTTTCCAAACTCTTTCAGATTATCACAACTTAAAATGTACTTAAATATCTGAGGAACAAAGATCCTGCTATTTAAAAGTACAATTAACTGAATTATTTTTTTAGGACTATGAATTATCCATCACAGAAAGTGTCCCTTAATATTGGTCACCTAGAAGCTCCACATTCCAGGTAGCGGTAGGGACAGTGGAACCCACCCAACCATATTCAGGCAATCTAAGTAACTGGATTATCCCTGTACACTGGCCATTTCCCCCTCTCTACTTAACATTACTGTAAAATACTTAAAATCTAAATTAAAATAGTTGCTGTAAAAGCAGACATAAAGGATTAAAAAGAAATGGCAAGGACAACTGCTAGAAAAAGCATTGTAGAGTCGGCAAATATTGCATTTAACTTCACATTAATTCTCTGAAGGAATTTAACACAATTTCTCCCATTCTAACTCAAAAATTAATTTCTGTATATTGTCCTTGAGATTTGGATTGGGAATGAAAAGGAGAAAACTGTTGAAAGTGTGAAGATTTTATATGAATTAATCAACCAAGAGTTCAGACACTGGGGACTGAAGATTAAACTTTATAGTTTAGAAACCCAAGGACAGTACTTTTTCTTATGAGTGTACCTCACATCAGAAAAATCTCTGCTGATATATATGTCTCATTTACAACATTCAAGTAAAGAGGTAATCTTTATGACATCTCAATGAGAAGGTGCAAAGAGGTTAAATAATTTATAAAAAAGTCAAGGAGGGGTCAAAATTAGAAAAAGATGGCCTCAGCCCTGGCATTATCTGTATTCTAGATGCAAAGATAATTTTGTTTCTCTACCCATTCATGTTAAAGCCTACAGTGGATAAGATATTTCAGCCTTAAAGACTCAGAGAAAGAAAGTTTTTATTCTCCATGGAGTATTGGTATTCAGAAAGAAACTTTGAAGGCCATAATCACTGCCGTGTTCCGGGAGTAATGGTTCCATAGACCTACGACCATCTCTGTCCACTTCAGACAGCCTGTTGAAGCTATTAGTCACTGCTTGAAAGAATTCAGTCTTCTAGATAATATACAAGTGCAAAGTTTCCATACGGGTTCATCTGCCCTGGTCTATCTCAGGACTGGTCAGAAGTACTCTATGGGACTAACATATGGGCTAGCCTACACATATGCCTCACTGTGTGGTAGAGAGTTTGTAAGGATTGCCTATTCCAAATATCATAAGTATCTGAGCCTTTTTCAGAGAAAAAAAACTGAAAAAGAAATGGGTGAGCAAATGCACCTATAAGATCTACCAGCCCTGGTCATTTTCAAGTACCAGTCAACTTATAAAACAGTCCAGCATACTGCACCATACAATAGTTGGGGTTGTGTTCCATGTCCTGTACAGTGAGCAAACTTTATTTCTGTCATATGAAATTAAGCTGGTGGATCTGACATAAAAGAGATGCCAGGGATAATTAATTCTGTGCTAGACTTTAAGGCCAGTGAGTACATGGTGATTTTTTCCCCCTGCGTACTTCTCTAAGACTTCCCATATTACTTGGTCTGTGGTAGATACTCTTTTTATGTATTCAATTAACAATTATTAAACACCTCCTATGTGGTTAATCAGGTTGAAAAAAGAAATATAAGATGTATTCTTAGCCAAAGACTTAACAGTGAAATCAGGCTTTCAAGAAATAGCTAAGAATATGGGGCACCTGGGTGGCTTAGTCAGTTGAGCGTTCGACTTTCGCTTAAGTCATGATCTTGTGGTTTGTAGGTTCGAGCCCCGCATCGGGCTCTGTGCTGACTGCCAGCTCAGAGCCTGGAGCCTATTTCAGAGTCTGTATCTCTCTCTCTCTGACCCTCCACTGCTCACGCTCTCTCTCTCTCTCTCTCCTAGAAATAAATAAAAATATTAAAAAAAAAAGAAATAGCTAAGAACATGTGCAAACGTAATGTTATACAAGGAAATTATGCATCAAGTATTAAGAGAGTGTCAGCATGACTGTAGGACTGGAAAGCTTAAAAAGAGGTAGCTTTCTCTGCTTTTTGAAGCTTTCCCAATGTTTTATGCCTTCATTCTTTCTATGCGTGGAAAACCACAAATAAAATAGAATTTGTTCACACTTAGAGATACTGAGAATTTGGGGCACCTGGCTAGCTCAACTGGTCAGACATCTGACTCTTGATTTTGTCTCAGGTCATGATCTTATGAATGTGAGATTAAGTCCCGCATTGGGCTCTATGCTGGGCATGGAACCTGGTTAAGATTCTCTCTCTCCCCCTGCCCCTACCCTGCTAGCTCACTCTTTCTCTCTCTCTCTTGATTTAAAAATAAGATATATTTAAAAAAAGATAGTGAGAATTTCCCACTGCTGGGAAGCAGGAGTTGATGTAATTTTCCCTATTCCTTCAACTAAATACATTTGAAAACCCTGGATATTATATATAAAACAAACATAAGAAGACTGAAAGACAGAGAGAAGGTAGACTTGATAGGGACCTCAGGATCTGAGGAACAATGTGGTGAGTGCCCTGAGTTTTCTTATGCATATATGTCCTAGGCTTGGAACTGAAGAAGCCAGCAACCCCCAAACTCCAATGAGCACAGGTGAAGAGAGCTCCACATAAAGCCTGCTCTGTGTAGCTAAAGGAAAAGGAAAGGGGCAGCCAGGAAAGCAAAACTTTTACACAATAACTGTTCTATTCTAGACAAACACTGAAGCAAAAACTATAGCCTACCTATACCCAGACCAACAAAAGTCAAAGCACTGTTAGAGAAAGCAAAATCAGGAGTCAGGACATTCGTTAATGCTAGACCTTACTGTGAAAATGGACTAAGATGTTCCCCTATATGCTGGGTAAGAGATACACAAGATCTCTCTGTATTATTTTCTTTTGTTGCATAGGAAGCTACAATTATCTCAAAATAAACAGTTTAAAAAATTAAAGTTGTTGAGGCATTTTTGACACTTGAGTTGTCTGTATTGGGAGAAAGAATTTCATTCCTAGGACAATCCAAAATAGCAATTTAAAAGTTGGGGGGAGGCACCTGGGTGGCTCAGTCAGTTGAGTGTCCAGCTCTTGATTTGGGCTCACATCATGATCCCAGGATTCTAGGACTGAGCCCCACGTTGGGCTCCACACTGAGCACAGAGCCTGCTTAAGATTCTCTCTCTGTCTCTCTGTCTCTGTCTGTCTTTCTCTCCCTCCCTCTGATTCTTCCCCCCTCTCACACTCTCTCTCTAAAACAATAAAGCTAAAGTAAAATAAAATAAAAGTTTGGAGTATGTATTGGTTTTCTGTGACCACTCTAACAAGTTACCACAAACATGCTAACTTAAAGCAGCTTAAATGTATTCTCTCACAATTCTGGAGGCCAGAAGTCCGAAATCAATATCACTGAGTGGAATTCAGGGTGTCGGGCAGTTTCTGGTGGCTGCTGGCATTCCTTGGCTTGTAGCCACACCACTCCTATCTTCGAATCTCTGCTTTACCTTCATGTTACCTTCTTCTCTATGTGTATGTTTATTCCTCCTCTGCCTCTCTTTTATAAAGACACTATGTGTGATAGCATTTAGGCCTCACTCAGTAATCCTGAATCATCTCTCCTTCTCAAATTCCTTAAGGTAATGACACATTCAAGATCCTCTTCCAAATAAGGTTACATTAACAGTCTAGGAATTCAGGCTGGATATCTTATTATCAGGTACCTTATTATCAGCATAAAACACTATTCGGCCTACAACAACTGTGCTAAGCAACACATTGTGTGAGTATAGTGTAATATATTTAATGAATCTACAATTTACAGAACACTCACAGGGTGTTCTGTTTTTCTTTATATGTACTTTTTGAGCATCTGGTATATGTCAACTTCTCTTCTAGGCACTAGGAATAAAGTACTGAACAAAACAGCAAAAATGCTTTCCTCAGGGAGATTATATTCTAGTGGGTAAGGAGGGATACAGGCAATGAATGAATGAATAAAATATATAGAATGTTAGTTTATAAGTGCCAAGGAGAACAATAAAGCCAAGAAGGAGAATAGGAAGTACTGAGGAGATGTGTATTGCAATTTTAAATAGGATATCCAGGGCAGATGGGTGACATCTGAGTAAAGATCTGACTGGGATGGGAGGTCAAGCCCTATTTATTTATCTTGAATTGCAGTGTGATCAGAGCAACAGAAAGTGCAAAGGGCTGAAGAACAATGAGGAGTCAGGGTGGCTAGAGTAGAGTGAGAGGGAGGATGGTAGAGGTTGAGCTATAGTTCTTGGAATTCTTCTCTACTTAATGTTGGGTAGGGTTAAAATAAGGATTATCAATTTGTGAATGTTACCATTCTTTACCTCCTTTCTTCCGTATCTCCTGGTCCTTTGCCCTGGGGAAGACACATTCTTGGTCTTCCTGGTCCAGAGGGAGAAAGGAGAGTTACTTGGTGCAAAGGCAGGAGGACTACTTTAGAGCAGAGTATTTGAGGAGTGCAGCTTTAAAGCACAGGGATAGCGATTGGGGAAGAGAATGAAAAGAGATCTAATATATAATTCTGTGAGCCCATTCTTTCCATGGTGTTTGAGGCCAATAAGTAAACAACAAGTGTGAGTTACTTTGAAATTACTTTGAACTGTGAATTTACTTTGAATTTATGAACTATATATTTTAAAAAAGAATTTTTAATGTTTTTTGTTTTCGAGAGAGAGAGAATAAGCAGGGGAGGAGCAGAGAGAGAGGGAGACACAGAATCTGAAGCAGGCTCCAGGTTCTGAGTTGTCAGCACAGAGCCTGACGCAGGGCTCGAACTCACGGACTGCAAGATCATGGCCTGAGCCGAAGTCAAATGCTTAACCCACTATGGCACCCAAGCACCCTTGAACTACATATTTTAATACACCATTTGGGACCTGAGATTCATGGGTCATGACCTTTTATTCAGGATAGATTCCTACAAGCAAAATTACTGGGCTAAAAGGAATACTTTAAATTTTGATATACAGGGGGTGTCTGGGTGGCTCAGTCATTTGGGCTCAGGTCATGACCTCATGTTTGTGAGTTCAACCCCCAATTGGGCCCTCTATCTCCCTCTCTCTCTGTCTCTCCCAGGTGCTCTCTCTGTCTCTCTCTCTCTCTCTGTTAAAAATAAATAAGCATTATTAAAAATAATAAAATAAATTTTGATACACAATATCAGGTGTCCTCCCTCCTCCCACAGAAGAGTTATGTCAATTTATACCCCAAACGACTTGTTACAAGCTCACCATGCTGAATATTGGCACTCTTAATCCCTGTCAATATGATGTGGGAAGAATGATTTCCTAACAGTATTTGAAAAATATTCATCTTGGAAATGGGAGGGGTAAATTTCTTTTCCTATATTTATTGGCCACTTGTATTTCCTTTTTGAATCATCTTTGCCCTGTCTTCTATTGGAATACACATCCTTCCTTTTTGGGTTGGTAGAATCATGTGTGCTTTCAGGATATTTCGTTTTTGCCCTTCAAACACTACAGGTAGATTTCCTACTATATTGTCAGGGGGTTTGGAGTGTGTGCAACAGAAGGTAACTAGCTTATTCTGGCAGAAAGTGAATGTTTTGAGGGATATTTGATAGATCACAGAGTCACTGGAAAAGTTAGGAAAGTGGATGCTGAAAATAGACCAGCACCAAGGGAGGCAGGGTGAACTGTGGCCCAAACCACACTTAGGTACTGCCTGGTGACAAACCTACCATCGCTGACACTAGACACTGAAAGCCACTCTGAGCAGCTCTGCCCTCACTGGCCTTGGAGACTCGCTGCTACTCCCACCAAAACGGACTGTCCTGTGTCCTTGATTCAGAGTCCTGGGCCAGTGTCTGAGTGTAAGCTTTTGTCACAGCCCACATCCTAGTTGCCTAGGAGCTAAAAAGGTGAATATGGGGATTTTTTGATCTCCTGCAGTGGAAAGGAGATCCTGGTTTAATCTAGAGTCATACAGTGGATAGTTCTGCTAACATGGGAAGGGGAAGTCAGGGGATAGGCAGAGAGAGGGGGCTAGATAGGAAGGCCCTGATAACTAGCTTGTTGTTTAACTTTTTTTTTTTTCTGTAGTGCTCTTAGCTTTACAGAGAATTTAATTTTTCAGTGAGTATGATTTTCTAAAAATATCTTCTTTTAAGATTTCCAGTCTTAACAACTCTGACATGACCTTTACCCTCTCTACCTTTCTGCAACCTGCCTGCTGAATGAACTAGGCCTGCATTTTTTCTTTTTAAGTATTTTCTGTGCCTTTACCAAGGGTCTTGCAGACTATCCTTTGAGTTTTTAGCCAGCTCTGATGTCCCAGGTCTTCCTCTCATGTCAGAGATGTGCTTGACCCTGAGACTTGTATGGTTCTTCTCTGGAGGCTAATTATCTTAGGTGGTGGCCCATTCACCTTCTAGGTTGGGAATCTATTACCTCTCAAAATGTTTAACATTCTGCCTTTTAGACAGGGGAATTTTTTGACCTGTTCATCAAATATGTGCTTTCATGACTCAGGAGTCTCCTAACTCTCCTACTGCTTTAGGTGTATTTTATTGCTCAGTTAGTTTCAATTGGCCTAGCAAAACATTGTGGGATACTTGACATTTTGGTATCTTAGATATTAAATTGAAAAGCATCTAGTGGATCATTTTCATACAGTAATCCTGAATTCCTCTTTCCTACTTAGAGAAATATGGTACAGTCTTCAAGTCATCTTGAATATTTTTTTAATTGATTTTTGAGGGGCTTAGTCATCTTTGCTCTTCTTGTCTACATAGTTGGAAACCTGTCCACAAATGTTGGACAGACCAATAACCTTAACGTATGCTAATATAGAGAAGTTTTGGGGGGATTCTCGACTCATTCAGTGCATCTTAAGAAAGCTCAAATGCTGGCTTTTCATAATGGCTCTCTCCAGACTCAGCTGTGGAAGGAGGGAGAAGAATTAGCAGGTGTGCAAATGATGTGGCCACAATTTTTCACAGCCAGGGCACTCCTTGCAAAAACTGCCCTAGCGTGCTACATCAGGCACGGAGCTTGGCCCTTGAGTCAGATCTATGCCTGGAGGAGCTTCAGCCCCACATGTGAGACATCCAGTATAGATGAACAGAGGCTTGGAGACCAAAGTCCCTCTGGATGATGGAGAGAACCCTGCCAGAAAGGTGGCATCTCAAATGTTTGCAGACAGGCTTTAGGTAGAATCCCAAACAGGGATCTAGGGCAGAGAAGCCTAAAATTGAGTGGAAGGAGCAGGGTTACTAGCCTAGGGCTCAGGGGCAGGGCTTTAGACCCCAGGGGTTTATGGTGAGGACCTAAGAACCCAGGTGGCTCATCACCACAGCCCTTAGGCAGATAGAACAAACTGGAAACTTGATCTTTGTAATGGAATAAAAGGGAAGTTTGTTAGGGAGGAAGTAAATGACTGCAGGGCCTGTACAGCCAGCCTGCCTGGGTTCAAAGTTCCATTCTGTCACCTACTGACCTGTATGACTTTGATCAAGTTATTTATACTTACCCCATAGGGCTTTTGTGAGAAGCAAATGAACAGATATATGTGAAGTGCTTAGAATGGGGCTAGCACAGACCAAGTGTTTAAACAATGTTAATTATTGTTATTATTCTTAGAACTGGCACTAATAATCAAAGCAGAAAAATCAACAGAGTGGTCTTGATGTGAAATCATCAAAGTTATCCTTATTCTTCAGTTCCCTCTGAGTAAGAACAAGATTGGTCACAGATCTGGGGTGAGTCTAAGCTTCCAGATGGGAGCTTGGGGTGGAAAAGAGCAGCAGAGGGACAGAGCTAGGCAAATTCTTGAAAGTACAGTTGGGCAAATGACTTTTTTTGGAGGATGGGGTGCAGGGATTGGGGGAGCAAACTCTGACACATGGTCATTGTGTTCTATAGCCAGTCCAGAATTGGTTGGCTACCTGGGGCCCATACTAGAAATGTGAACAGTGAGAGAGGAGTCTGGAAGACTCTGGTATAGGCTGATTCCTCTAAACCTCTAGGGTGTACAGTGGCTACAAGAGAGGTCATGCACCTCTGGCCTTATGCTGGCTCTATTCTGGAACGTAGAGCATTGAAGTACAGACCCCATTTGACAAGTCATGCCTTCATGGTTCCCTCCCTCACATATGCAGACAAAATAGGACTTTAAAAAGGGTTGATGGGATGCCTGGGTGGCTTGGTTGGTTAAGCTTCCAACTTTGGCTCATGTTGTGATCTTGCAGTTTGTGGGTTTGAGCCCTGAGTCAGGCTCTGTGCTAACAGCTCAGATCCTGGAGCCTGCTTCAGATTCTGTCTCCTTCTCTCTTTGCCCCTCCCCTGGTTGTGCTCTGTCTCTGTCTCTCTCTCCCTCTTGCAAAAATAAACATTAAAAAAAATTTTAAGAGTTTATTTCCAATAATAATAATAATGACTACCAGCGTTGGAGAGTTAATCACGTGCCAAGGCTCTGTGTATGTACCTGTGTGACACATGCTGAGTGCCTCATTTAGTCCTCATAACAACTCTATGCGGCCACATCTTATTATTGTTTCTATTTTGCAGATGAGGAAACAGGCTCCAGAGCGTCCAGTAACTTGCTAAGATCAAATAGCCAGCAAATGGTAGAGCCAGAATTGCAGCTCAAGTAGCTCAGTCTTCGAGCCCAAGATTTTAATGAGAAGAGACAAAGAATGCTTTGGAGTTTCTATCTGAAAGGAAATATAAAATTTTTAACAGAAATGTGTGCTGTTTGCTCCCTTCCTTGGTGAGCTGACACGAACCTGAAACAATTGCTTCCCTCCCTGGGCAGCATCTATTTTGTTTCTCCAAGGACAGGGATTCACTCTGTAGAGACTCTGCCAGAGGCCAAAGTTCCTTATAGCTTCGGAGACCACAAAACCCTATTCAACAAGATCCCTCAGGCCCAGGCCCCTAAAAACCATGTAATAAATTTACCATCAAAATAATCTCACTTGGTCCCTCCAGAGACCATTATGCTGCAAACAAAGGTAACACGATATTCCAATAAATATTTCTCCTGTGAAGTCATTAGGATTTTTATCCCCGCTACACAAAACTGTATTTTTCAAATTTAATATAATTTCATAGTTCCCCTAAATCATTCCTGGATGTATATACAACATGCAAGAGTTCTACATCCTGTCATTTGAATAAGAATGATTATTAAAGTTTAGTCTGAGACTAAAATGCAAACGCATTTTACTGTTTTTATTATTAAAAATGCAGTAATGAAGTATTTTAAAATGTTATGGCAATTATCTTTTCATTGCACAAACCTGCGTTGTCAACTATGTCATCATTAAAATGTTTAATCACTATTTTAATATCAAACTACAAAAAGAGATAGAGAGAAAATGCTAAACTTTGTCTTCTGTGCAGTGTATTTCTCTCAGCATTTTAGTACATGTGGTCTGCCATGGTTGAGAGGTGCTGTATTATACAGGAAACACCACAGATTTTGGAGGTCCCAGAGTTGAAATAATGAGGAGTTCTAGGAAATATGTACTTCTTCATCACTTTAAAAAATTGGGATAATTAGCTATTTTTTCTGGGGTCCTAAACGCACGCCTGCAGGACATCACTAGAAAGTGAGCAAATGCCGAACAGTTGGGCTTACAAAAATGAAATGAATCACAGAAGCCATTCTGTAGATGGTATGCTTTGGGCGTCAATGTTGTGGTCTCCCCTAGACCTCCTGCGCCACCTGCATTGGGTTCTCACTGGCAGAGGTAACAGTAGCACAGTAGGGCTCCTTTTGTTGCCCTGGGATGAGTGTTAATGAGGAATAAGCATGGAGATGAGGGATGCTAGAGTCAGGCTTTTGACCTTCAATGAATCCCACTTGGTTCTCACAGTATTATCTATAAAACAGAGCTACATGTCTTCACCATACTGGATGTAATCATTACACAGAAGACTTTGATCTGGGACTTTGTCCCACTATACAATTAAAAAACAAAAAAGTGCATTGTTAACAGATTTCATGAGAAGCTGATTGTGTATGACTGATTGCTTATGGGAAACTATCAGATGAGGTCTACACTGGGTGGACCCTCTGAATCACATGGTCTTATTATCTATGCAGTTTTTTTTAACGAGCTTATTTGCTTTCAACAATAGCCAAATTATGGAAAAAGCCTTAATATCCATCAACTAATGAATAGATACAGAATATGTGGTTTATATATACAATGGAATACTACTTGATAATGAGAAAGAATGAAATCCTGCCATTTGTAGCAACATGGATGAAACTGGAGGGTATTATGCTAAGTGAAATAAGTCAGAGAAAGACAGCTATCATGTTTTCACTCATATGTGGAACTTGAGAAAGTGAACAGAAGACCATGGGGGAAGGGAAAGGAGAAAATAGTTACAAACAGAGAGAAAGGGAGGTGAACTATAAGAGACTCTTAAATATAGAGAACAAACTGAGGGTTAATGGGGATTGTGGCAGGAGAGAAGAGAAAATGGGTGATGGGCATTGAGGAGGGCACTTGTTGGGACGAGCATTGGGTGTTGTATATAAGCAATGAATCACGGGAATGTACCCTCAAACCCAAGAGCGCACTGTATACACTGTATGTTAGCCAACTTGACAATTATATTAAAAAAATAAAAAATAGGGGCACCTGGGTGGCTTAGTCGGTTAAGCGTCCGACTTTCGCTTAGGTCATGATCTCGCGGTTCGTGGGTTCCAGCCCGCGTCAGGCTCTGTGCTGACTGCCAGCTCAGAGCCTGGAGCCTGTTTCAGTCTGTGACTCCCTCTCTCTCTGACCCTCCCCTGCTCATGCTGTCTCTCTCTCTCTCTCCTAGAAATAAATAAAACATTAAAAAAAATTTTTTAAATAAAAAATAAAATGAGCTTATTATCAAAACTGAAATATCATTTGAATAGTACCAATTATATTTTATATTATATTATATTATATTTTTAACAAATTACACTGTTACATTACACTATTAATGGAGATTGCCAGTCAGAAACTACGTATCTTATGAGTGGTTAGTAAACACTTGACTAATTGATTTATACTGGTGTTATTCACGTTAATACATCAAATCAGTCCTAAGGGACGCTACAAATTGAAAGCTTATAACTTAAAAGAAATTTACTTTGTTAAAATTGAAGGAGTAACTCCTTTTACCTGCCCGGTCCTCCCATATTAACGTCTTTGTTTAGTTCCTGGGTATCATAGGTTTGATTCCTCAGGAGATACAGATGAAAATAAGTGTGCAAGAATTTTACCAGGATGGGCTTTGGAAAACTACACTTGTAAGTGGGTGAGGGAAGCAGGATTGAGCAGAACGCAAAGTTCAACTGTGATTCTCTTGTGACAAGCCTGTAGCTAATTCCTGTAGTCTGAATGTGGACTGCCTCTGAGAGAGATCCCCAGACTGAGACAAGGGAGCTAGGACTTGGTACCTGTCAACAGCCGATCATGGATTGTGGGCTACCCCTACAGAAAGAAAAATGACAGTGGGCAAGACAGTTCTTTTTGGCTAAGGACCATTTCTGGAGAGGGACTCAGCTCTGAGTCATCAACAGGCTGGGAGAGTTAAGTGCCTAGGTCCTAAAGGTAGAATTTAGGTGGCACACCATAGAGCCTACCCTGAATTATACCACAAATTTACCACGTGGGAGTTAAACTCAGCCTCTTCTTAACAAGTTAAATTTTTCTTCTAACTCTCTTCTCTTTGTAATCAGTATCACCATTTTTCCTTACCCAAGGTAGTAGAGTAGAACTCTGAAGATTTCTAAAAATTGCCTTGGGCGATTTTTAACAGTCTGTCACATTTAATTTCCAGCATATTTATCCTTTTAAACAATTTTAAATAATTCACTACAAAATGAAATCTGGCATAAATCCTATCTGTCTTTTACTCCCTGAATTAACTGAAGAAGCCAAGACAACAGATTTCTAGGCAGTTTGGAAACTGGTGATATAACTAAGGAATGAGGAGGTGCTGTTTCTTTTTTTCTCTTTTAGAGAAGAAAGCTTGAGTCAGTGGTCAGGCAAATAAACCTCAACTATTTTCTGCAAGTGTAACTCTGTCTATAAGAATGCAAATGAATGACCTTGAAAAATAATGTTGCTATTTTATGTAAAAAAGATTAGTTAACATGAGCTAGATGTTTTCAGAGATTGAGATTTAAAAAAAAATCTAGCTAGGAATTGTGGCTACATTCTCACCTTCCACTAGTGTAACTATGCTGTCTGAGACCTAGCTGCCACTCCAAACATTGTCCTCAAAGTACTCACAGGGAAACACGGGGAATATTAAATTATCATGTAATTAAATTAAATTATCACTTTGCAATCCCACCAATAAGGCTGAGATGGCACTTCTGTTATGAATCCTTGCTTGCAAATCCTTTTACTCTGGGATGAGAACTCCTTTCCGGCAGAAGCAATTTTGGCTTAAAGGTGAAATTGTGGATTAGATGATTGTACAAGAATTCTTGCACCCTAAGGACAAAAAATTAAATTCATTTGTTTTTGATACTTATGACCTTTGGTTTTTGAATAATTTTATTTACCCAAAACATGGGTCTGTATTGTACATATTGATAACTTCATGTTCTAAATGTGAAACTGTTTTAAATTTTAGCAGTACTTTTTATGGGGTGACTGAGTGGCTTAGTCGGTTAAGCATCCAACTTTGGCTCAGGTCATCATCTCATGGTTTGTGAGTTCGAGCCCTGCATTGGCTGTGTGCTGACAGCTCAGAGCCTGGAGCCCATTTCAGGTTCTGTGTCTCCCTCTCTCTCTGTCCCTCCCCTGCTCACTCTCTGTCCCCCTCAAAAATAAAGAAATATTTTAAAAAAACTTTAAATAATAGCAATACTTTTTAGTCAAGTAGGGACGTTTTAATGTTCCTACTTACAAGATACTCTAATGGTGTTCACGGTGCAGAAAAAATATGCTCTCAGGTATCTAATAATATGAAAAGGAAAATATGGCAGGAAGACTGTTGGCATTCAGTTTTCTTCTTTAAGCCCATGTGGTTTCTTAAGCAAGTCCTTTTAGATGCATAGAGAAGATGACATTTCTCCAAGAAACCACCCCTGAAGTCTCTGGGCCCACAATGAGCCTGTGTAGCTGACACAAAGAAGTACCCCAAATATACTTTAAATTTTTTCTTAATGTTTTATTTATTTCTAGGAGAGAGAGAGACAGCGTGAGCAGGGGAGGGTCAGGGAGAGAGGGAGTCACAGACTCTGAAACAGGCTGCAGGCTCTGAGCTGGCAGTCAGCACAGAGCCCGACGCGGGGCTCGAACCCACGAACCGCAAGATCATGACCTAAGCGAAAGTCGGACGCTTAACCGACTAAGCCACCCAGGTGCCCCAGAAGTACCCCAAATATACTTTAGATGTGTGTGTTTGTGCCCATACAGGAAAGTGCACATTCTCATTGCAAGAGTACCTTTCTATGAATCAGCCATATGAGAGAACTCTATAGAATGTTATTATCTGCCCTCCCCATATCCTTTAGGTTCTCTTTGAGAATTTGGGATGACCCAGGTGGCAATGAATGGATGCATAGTAGTAGCATAGTGCCTAGTGGCACCACAGAGTGAACACATAGAGGTCTGAAATACATGTGGTGATAATAGGCCAACATTTTTGGACCCAACAGTCTTCACTCAGGAATGTTTTGGATAAACCATCTAAACAAGGGGCCGTTGAAAGGATAGCTTAAAACAGAAATCCTCAAACTTCAGCCTGTTTCACAATCACTTAGGGCTTGTTAAAACACAGATTCCTGGACCCCATCCCCAGAGTTTCTGATTTAGGTGTCTGGGATTAAGCCTGAAAATTTGCATTTCTAACAAATTCCCAGGTGCTGATGCCAGTCCAGGGACCACACGTTGAGAGTCTCAATGAAAGAGAGCCTTCGCTGTTCTCTTCTGAGGTCCTCAAATTCATTCAAGTTCCTTTGCCCAGTGGTGAGAATGACTGCAAGGTGGAGGTGAGTGAATGTCCTCAGGTAGTGAAGATGAGCCAGCCATCTGAGATGGATCAGGGAGTATGAAATAGGTCTGCACGAAGACCTTGGGAAATTAGACAAAGAGAGCAGTGTGTTCTTCTCCTTCTTTGTAAATAGTACAGTGAAGTTGTATAGCTACACCTCTTTTCTTTGCATAGATCCAGTTTTTTTGTCCACACAGAGCAGCATTCCTGCCCCCTTGCAGATCCACTCTTCCCCGACTCCAATCACTCATTTCTGGTGGGTTTAGAATCAGAGTTTTAGGCTTTTGGGCTACAGATGTGGGTGTGTGACCTTCCCTTAGTAAATATTCCTATGAGACATGACCAAAGCCTAGCCAATCAGAGTTCTTCCTCAGGAATTTGTATGTTTTACTAGTAAGGAAAGTTCTAACTCAGTTTCTGCACAGAGCTCTGCAAATGTGTTCAAGAGCTGCTGTTAGCCATATGGTCCACCATGGAGAATATGCAAGAGAATGAAAAAGACGAAAGCCAAAAAGAAAGAGTAGAAGTGAACTATGTCAGCAATAAATCTCTGTGTCTAGTCAGTCACTAAGGGCTCAGAGCTATTTGAGTTGTGCAACAATTTCTTCATCAGTGTTTCTCTAACTCTCATCTCCTTACCCTCACCCTGGTTTACTGTTTGTATCTTTCTGAGAGTGATTTTTGTTGGTTTTCTGTCACTTACAAAGGGGAGAATCCTGACTATTATCTCTCTTAATTAAACTCTGAAGGACAGAGGTGGAAAAAGGAAGCCACAGAGGGTGATGGTGATAGGATGCTCACCTGGACTGCCAAGCTTTTGCAGTTACAAGGAACAGATCCTCACCAAAGTCTCATTAAGAAAGTGTCCAATGACACATTTGCAGAGACTGAAAGAGGAAAGCCACCAAAAAGCTGAAACAGGTTTAGGGCCAGCTACTCTCTAGGTCTCTTTCTTCTAGCCTCTCCTGCATGTCATCACTGCTTCTCAGAGTGTCTATTCCATTCTCCATTTACTACTATTGATCAATACTCTGCCAGTTTTCCAGTCCAAATCCCAGGAGGTCGGCTAATGACACTGATCTTCTTATTGTGCAGGGCCTCTCGTTCCTGGCCACTTGTGGGTGGCCAGCTAACCTCTTAGAATTTGCTGAAGTGATCTGGGTCCGAGCCAAGGGCTTCAGGTCCTAGAAAAAGCAAGACCAGGGTGGACACTTCTAAGCTCAGAAGGTTGAGGCTGCTCACAGCCACAGGAAAGCCTCTGGCCTTTCCTTGGGATGACTTCTGCTCTTGACTGGTAGAAAATGGGGATAGTCACCACATATTCTGCCATTTCCCCAGCTCTCCAAAGACTGGGGGGGCACACAAACCTAGAGTGGGGTCCTAGTAATTGACGTTGGGCAAGTTTCTTCGATTCTGAAACCTTAGTTTCCTCATCTAAAGGTGACATTATCTGCTTTCAAAGGATTGTTGTGAAGAGCAAATGAGACAATGCCTGTAAAAACACTTAGCCTAGTTGCAAGCACAAAGGGTTCACTGAATGCTAGTTTTCATTGCTATATCATCATCATCATCATTATCATCATTTTCTTTATAATATTTTCAAGGTGAATGAGTGTAATATGACTCCAGGGATAAATTCATGAACAAAGCTTATCTCTCTACCTGTTTGCTGATACTAGTCATTTTCTAACAAACATCTCCCACTTAGAAGTAAAATTAAAATCCTGATATATTTAAACTATATGCACAGTTGTATGTCCAAAGTGAATACTATTTTATACAATTTAGAAGATTTTTATTTTAAAAAAAGAAAGAGGAAGGAGGAAAGGAAGGAAAGCAAAAAGGAGGAATAGAGGGAGGAAGGGAAGAAGGATGTATAAAAGTCTTCCCCTTGTAAAGTTTTATACTTCATTATAAAAGAAATTGGTTCCTATTGTTGATTGGGGTATCAGTGCAACAACAACAAAAAACAGCCAGAAAAAGATACCTAAAAATCTTTCCAGATACAGAATATCTGGGTATATTTATGTAAGATACGTACCTTATACAAGATAGTATAAAATCATATCTTACATAGACCTTATGTAAGATAATGTAAAATCATTCATTTGGTCCAGCATGCCTCTAGCATTATCAAAGTTCACTTGAAAAATATATGAAAAGGTTAAGAGGATGTGGCTTAAATATAATCTTCAAGTTTAAAATTTAATTTTACATACTGCCATGCTGTTTCATTAAATATGCAGGAGAGGGAAGAGTAGTATTTTTCAGACTTGAAAAAATTAATCCATGTTTCTTGGCATGAACAACCAATGTTATATTTAAAATATACATATATAATGTGAGACCCATTATCTAATAAAAGTCATGAAATCTATCTTATTCACTTTGCAACTTACACTAACTGGAAGTTGATCAAAGAAAACTACTTCCTTTTTACTTTTTATTACATTGTTACTATTTTTATGGACAAAATTTAAAATGTATGATAAAAATCCAATATATAGTAATTGAAACATACAGTCTGACCTCACATTGTTCTGATAAATCTGTTCATTTCTGGCCATTTTCAGTGTTGCTATAGTGAACAGTGTTGACAAGTGGATGAAAAAAGCTTATAAATGGAATTCTGATCATAGATAGGACTGAACATAAACTGTCTCCCCACATTTCTGCATGTTAGGAGGCCCGGCTTGTGCCCCAGATGGCCATCTCCCAATAATACATAAAACATTTCTTGCTAGAGCTCGGCACACGTTGAATGCACAGGTCATTTGAACAGAACAATAATTCAATTCACTTAATAATGACCTCACTGGGAACAAACACAGGCACAGGATGATGCTGTTAGAAGAACAAAATTGTATTAGAGTTTTAAAAATGAAATTCTTAAAAAGCCGCCATGCTCTCTTGTCAAAATAGCACTTAAATGTATTCAGTGTTTAGCGACCAGGCAGGCTCACTGAGTTTATTTTAGTCTCTTGAATTTTACTGCTGTGTTTCTGTGCCATGTTTCTTCAGTTTTCATGCTGGTAGCTTTCCTGGGCAGGTCAATGGTGCCCACTGAACCCTCTATTGGCTTATTGGCTGAGCTCTTTGATGAAGAGGCCTTGAGTTCATCACTTTTTCTTTTCTTCTGGCTGAGATGGCAGTCAATGAGGAATGACTGCAGAAAGTTTCAGAAAGACACATGGGAATCATTTAATCAGACCAATAAAATAAGCTATTTATGTATGTTACAGTTATAATAACCTCAACCACTAAGGCCATATTTCTCTACAATAATTTTTAGGTTTAAGGATAATTTTATTTCTAGCTTATAAGGCTTAAAATTCAGGATTCCCTTCCTTGGCAGAACTGAATGAACTCAGCCAGAAGAAATCAGAATCTAGAATGACCCCTTTCTGGCATCTACATACTTACTAACAGGGTAGCTTCATGTTTTGACACCACTGATGCACGTGAGATCAGGTCCCACCTACATGGAATTTTTAGCCATGATGTTCATTTCTATATTTAAAAAAATTTTTTTAATGTTTTATTTATTTTTAAGAGAGAGAGAGAGACAGCATGAGCAGGGGAGGGTCAGAGAGAAAGGGAGTCACAGGCTGAAACAGCCTCCAGGCTCTGAGGTGGCAGTCAGCACAGAGCCCGACGCGGGGCTCGAACCCACGAACTGCGAGATCATGACCTAAGCGAAAGTCGGACGCTTAACCGACTAAGCCACCCAGGCGCCCCGTCATTTCTATATTTTAAAACTAAGCTCAATTGCTATTGAAAGTAGGCCCTTTATTCTCATAATTCTAACTATTAAAACCATGATTCCTAACTTAATAAACAGCAGGAGCTTTAAATATATTTTTTTAATTTTTTAATGCTTATTTATTTTTGAGAGAGAGAGAAAAAAACAGATGAGTGGGGGAGGGACAGAGAGAGAGGAAGACAGAATCTGAAGCACGCTCTAGGCTCTGAGCTGTCAGCACAAAGCCTGATGTGGAGCTCTAACTCACAAACCGTGAGATCATGACCCAAACTGAAGTTGGGTACTTAACTAACTGAGCCATCCGGGCACCCCAAATATGTTTTATTTAATACATTTTATTAAAAAGATCCCTACTTTTTGGGATGCAAATCATAAACTTGCAGAAAGATGACAAAAAAAAAATAAGAGAGAGAGAACAAAGATAGAGTCTGTTCAGATCATTGTGACTTTTTTTAAGTTTGCATGCACATTCTCTCTCTCTCTCTCTCTCTCTCTCTCTCCCTCCCTTTCTCTCTCTCTCTCTCTCTCCTCTAGTGAGGAAGAAGTAGAGAGAGAGGGAGAGAGAATCCCAAGCAGGCTCTGAGCCGTCAGCATGGGGCTCCATCTCATGAACCCTGAGATCATAACCTGAGCTGAAATCAAGAGTCAGGCACTTAACTGACTGAGCCACCTAGGGTCCCCAGATCATTATTATTTTAATTTTGGAAAACAGGGAGAAAATTTTATAGAAACTTTGTCAGCAATTGTTGTAGAGTTTAATCATTTTATTTACCCCTACCGTGATCTATCCTAGTAAGCTTGAAAAAGCTAAATCTACAGAGTTGTGCATTTTTGCTTAGGAAACATACTTCTTTAGAGGGACTAACCCATTAGCTTATTTCTGTACCTGCCTCATCAATATCAGCTGGAATACCCTGTAATAGTGACAGTTTATTAACCTCTGCTATAAAAGCAGGAGAAAGAAGAACACTCATGCTATTTTTTCAAGAAAATGGTCATTAGGGTTAGGGGTATTGTGGGATAAAGTAGTCTGAGGGGGAGGGGGAGGAAGTTAAAGAAGCAGAATCATTTCCTACTACACATATATACATTTTTAAGAATTAAAGAGGTATCCATAATCCAAACAAGATATCCTGCATTCCTTCATTTTCCTCTCTTTGCCTTTATGATACTTCTCCCAGAAGATACAGTCCTTGCCGCTAAAAGAACTTACTATCTGAAAAAGAGAAAACATAAAAGGTAAATAAATATAAAAGGCAGCTGGTAATTTAGGGACCATGTTGACAGTATAGGAGTTCAGAGAAATAGATCAGGAAAAGCTTCTTGAAGGAATTGCAAGGTGTGTGTACAGATCCTGCTCCTTTGATATATACGAGGTTGTCTCTCAATTCTCTCTGAGGCTGAAGGAATTTTCCTTCCTCACTACCCCAAGATGCTGTTCTGCCTCCTCACCTCTAAAAATGCAGGAGATCCTTTTGCAGCTCTACCCATCTTGTAAGTGGAGACAGCTCAGGTTCTCAGTTTATCTGCCTAAAGGCTGGCAGGGGTGGCAGAGACTGAGAAGGGTGCTGAAGAGTACCCTTCTCAAGGGAAAAGGAGGGAGAATGGGTACAGGAAGCCACACTCCGATCCCGGCTTAGGCACTTGGAAACAGGCAGCACGAGGGAGGAAAAATCCAGCAGTGCTGCTCATCATCACAACAGTAATATTTACACAGCATTTACTGTGCAGAGAACTGTTCAAAGCAATTTACATGGGTTATTAACTCAGGTGACTCTTCTGTCAACCCTATAAGGAAGTACTATTAATACCCCCATTTTACAGATGAGGCACAGAAAAGCTAATTAAGTTGCCTAAGATCACACAGCTACTTAATTGACATAGTTGGGACTTGAGCCGAGGCACGGCTGGACTCCAGCACCTCTAATCTTATATGGTTCACAACTCAAGCTGCACATTAGAATCATTTGGAGAGCTGTTAAACAATATTGATACCTGGGCCTCAATCCCAGAAATACTGATTTAATTGATCTGTAGTGGGGCCTGGGGCAGGAGTACTTTTTAAATTTCCCCAGGTGATTCTAATGTGCAGCCAGGATTGCCAACCCAGCTCTTCTACCTCTCCGTATCCTGTTAACTCATTATCTCTGCACCTCTCCCCTCCACCCGGTTACTTAGACTATTCTGCCCTGATCTTAGACTCTGCCGTGCTCCATTTTTACTTCCATACAAAATGGCTTTTATAGTGGTGTTAAAATATGTCCACAAATTCTTTGACACTCCTGTCTTCAAAAAGTGAAACCTCACTTCCCTCCCCTGGGATGTGGGCTGAATATAGTGACTTGCTTCTAATAAATGGAATTTGGTGGAAGAGATGGTGTGGGACTTCCCAGACTAGGTCCTAAAAGACGTTGCAGCTTCCTCCCTGTCCCCTCTTGTGGATTGTGGACTGCCCACTCTGGGGAAACTAGCTGCTATGCCGTAGGAACACGCAAACAGCCCTATGGGGAGGATCTCATGGCAAGGAATTGTGGATTCCTGCCAACAGCCAGTGAAGAACTAAGGCAAATAACCACCAAGTGAGCCAAATTGGGAGTGAATCTTCCAACCCCAGTGAATCTTCAAAATGACGACTACAGCCGCAGCTGATGTCTTGAATGCCACTTCATGAGAGATCCTGACCTGGAGCCACCCTGCTAAGCTGCTTCCAGATTCCTGACCCTCAGAAACCATGTGAGCTAATAAATGTTCATTGTTTTATGCTGATCAATTGTGGGGTGGTTTGTCATGTAGCAACATATAACTAATAAAGCTGCCTTCATCCCCACCCTCCCACATTACCTTGGAGCTGGGGAAGTTGCCAGGGCTTCAACAGAAAAGTGTTCTGACATCCCAAGGTGGAATTTTGAACGTATTTACCATAGAAATATAGCTCCATGCATATTTATGTATGTACATATATGTATGTAAATGCATAGGACAAGTCTGGAAGGAGCAAACCATACCGTTGATAGTGGTAGACCAGAAATAGGAGAGGGAGTGGGATCCGGAGTGGGGGAGGAAGCCCAGAGGGATTTTCCTTCCTGCCCTGTAGACTACTGTGTTGTTAGGGTATTTCATACTGAGAACATATCTATGTATCACCTGGGTAATTAAACATATTTTCCCACATAAAAGCAAGGGGAGTAAAAAGGAAGCATAATTGTACCTGAGTGTGAGTTCTTTTGAAGTAGAGTATTAGGAATATAGTTCTACAAGTCCATTATGGATACAACAGTATTTTGTAGTCTGTCCTGACAGCCTTAACACCAAGCAGAACACTGCATTGTGGGCACTGTAGTGATGAAGAGTGAAGGCAAACAGGCCTTGGAGCTGGACCCACGTGTGTGTGATTTCCAACTCTGACAGTCACTAGCTTGGCAAGTCCTGCACCTGTTCCCAGCCCATTTTCCCCATCTATGAAGTCCAGATAATGATAGGAGAATTAAACGGGGCTTTACACAGTGAATTATCCAGAGGTCGCACTCATTAACT
Organism: Proteles cristata cristata; assembly: GCA_017311185.1. Classification (NCBI taxonomy): domain Eukaryota; kingdom Metazoa; phylum Chordata; class Mammalia; order Carnivora; family Hyaenidae; genus Proteles; species Proteles cristata. The sequence continues at coordinate 319,443 of JAESUZ010004286.1, forward strand.
GTCATTGTATGGAAAACTACATACCTACTTCCAAACATATATATTTTGGGATCATTAAGATGTAAATAAATTGAGGGATCCATGAATTATATGTTTTTGCTGTTTTACCTTTTCTTTGCAAAAGGTTCACGACGCAAAACAGACTTTTAAAACACATTGACTGCATGAATATTGCAAACATTGCAGTGGTCAAATATTTGTTTTTTATTTAAAGTGATAAAGACCTGAACATATTTCATATTTCCAAGGGAGAAACTGGGGACAGTGGAGATGAGCATGTAAATCCCAAAGAGTTGAAACAATGCTAAATCTGAATTGTACTGGACATTAACGTCAAAGAAAGTTGGACCATTGCATCCTATACACAGACATTAGAGGTACACATGGGGATCCTGTAGACCCCAGGATATCAACAAAGGTATTTCCTTTAACCCACACAGTGCTTTTGAAAAGCATTTGAATTTGTTGCCCATACTTAAACTTGGAAGATGTTATATAAAAATACAGATTTCAGACTGCTCTTAGAAAACTGACATATCTGGCTATCTGGGGTCAGTTGGCTTGGACGGTGTCATGCATTCGTCTTTCAGTCAGGATAAGGGTTTTCCAAGAGGCCACAATTCCCACTTAGACTTGCCGGTATTACTCATCAAGGCTACTTCCTTGCCCCTGGGTACATTCAGTTTGCACCTCTGAAACTCTGGATGTTTATTCCAAAGCAATAAGAGTGTTATTGGTATAGGATGATCATGTGCTTTGACAATTATAAAAACTGCCTAAGCATGCATGCAATGTAGAGATCTCAGAAATGAAGGCCATCTCTCTCTGTTTACCTCTTAATGAACTGAAGGAAAAAATGTAGAGCTCTCTGAAATGTTTCTATGAGGAAATGAAGAGCTGCTATTTATAATCTACTTCTACAATGAGGTAATATTTATTAGGAAGACCTCCAGTCTCGAATGCTCTAAAGTTGCATGTCATCATAGCCAGTCATATTTATGTCATTTTTTCATTTGATTGAGTAGCCTGGGATTATTTCCCTCGACACATGCTCAAATCCTACCAATGGAAGAAAAGGCTGAACCATGACCCTTGCTTTTAATATATATGGAAAGATACTTATCAACTTTGGCGACACTGAGTTCATTTTTAATATCATGGAGTTGCTTGTAAATTAATGCTTATTCATTACTTGTGAAATAAATATTCTTATCTGGTCATTATTAAAAACAAACAAAAAAATCAGTCCTATTTCCTTAACTCTGCTTAAAAATCTCTTCACACAAAATTATTCACCGTAATTAACAAAAGCAAAAGATGATTTTGCGGTAAAAAGAGTCTTTCATTTGCTAGTAATATTTTTATCCTAGGTCATTTCCCCCCAATGCTTTTTTAAGGAATCTTTTCTTTTTCAAACATTTGATTTTTAAGTAATCTCTACACCCAACATGGGGCTCAAACCTACAATCCTGAGATTAAGAGTCACACGCTCTACTGACCAAGCCAGCCAGGTGCCCAAGAAAACATAACAGAAAAGTTGGAAGAATGACACAATAAATACCCATACCTTTATCATCCAGATCATATGATGTGCATTTGCTATATTTAACACATACACATTCATTCCTCTACTTATTACTTCACATTCATTTTTTGATACATTTCAAAAGAAGTTGCAGACATCAGTGCATTTGACCCCCCAAAAACTTCAGTGTGCATGTCATCAGAGTTCAATATTTGCTTACAGTTTTAAAAAATGTTTTTAGTGTAATATGTGTAACATATTTACATTTGAATCATTTGTAAATATATAGTTCTATGGCATTAAGTACATTTACATTGTTGTGCAACCGTCACCACTGTCCATCTCCAGAACTTGCGGTTTTCCTTCACTGAAACTCTATATCTGTTAAACAAGAACCCCCCACTCCCCTTTCCCCTCAGCCCCTGGCAACCACCATTCTACTTTCTGTCCCTGTGAATCTGATTATTTAAGGTACCTCTATAAATGGTATCATACAATACTTATTCTTTTGTGATTGGCTAATTTCATTTAGCATAATGTCTGCAAGGTTCATCCACATTGTAGTTTCTGTCTATATTCTCTTCCTTTTTCAGGCCAAATAGTATTCTACTGTATGTACATAGTATATGTTGTTTATCTATTCATCCATTGATGGACACTTGAGTTCCTTCCACCTTTTGCCAATTGTGAATAATGCTGTTATGAACATGGGTATATGAATGTCTTTGCAAGTCCCTGCTTTCACTTCTTTTGGGTATATTCCCAGAAGTGGAATTGCTAGATCATATGGTAATTCTATATATAATTTTTTGAGGATTCTATGGTTTCTTTTTTATGTAAAATTTACACACAGTGAAATACACACATCTTAATCTACAGTTTGATGGGTTGTGACAAATGCATACTCTAGTGGATGTTTTTTTGTTTCTTTTTTAGGTCCTTAATATATGTAAGAATTTTTCAGTTAGAATGCTGACATTTTCTGTGACCAAAATCCTGATGGAAAGAGTGTGGGCTTATTGACATTCATTTTCAGGATCTACTGACCTTATTAATTTGCATATTTTGAAATCTATAAAAGAGCTCACATTCCTGAAATTAAAGAATTTTGCAAAAGCAATTATCTCCATCTTCCATTACCAGCTCTAAACTCTTAAGCTTGTGTAAGCAATGACTACAGTTGTTTCAAAGAGGGATTTTTTTTAAACAGAAGAATGCATGTTGAGCTAAGGTTTTTAGCTCCTACCCATTACCAGGGATGACATAATCTCCCCCTGTATCTATCATGCAAATTTTCCAGAATCTATAATGAAGCTTTTCCTAAAGATTCTAACAGGCAGTGAACAATGTTTATCTTGCACATCAAGAATTTATATTATTATAAATGAAAACAGCAATGTATATAGCAATTAGATTGGTAAAAAGTGGTAATAGACTAATTGTGAAGGGTGTGGAAAAACAGGCATTCTCAGATACTGTAGGTGGCATGATAGAAGGATTTTACTTACTGGTTGTTAACATTTTAATATACCTTTTTCCAACCTCAGGGGTTTCACTTCTAGGAATTTTTTTTTTTTTTTTACAGAGATGCTTGTTCAAGTGCACCAAGATATATTTGTACACTATTGTGCAGTGCTACATGGCTTATAGTAGCAAAAAATTGGAAACAACCCAAATGTCAGTCAGTAGGTAACTGCTAAAAGAAATTCCTGATATACCCACATTTAACTGGTATAAATTGCTTGAACAGCTTGGACACAAATAAGGCTACCTTGTTTCTATTTTTTTTCAAATTTTATTAGGCCTGAACATCTATGTGCCAGATTAGTGCCAGAGGAAGTCCACTGCCTGTCTCCTTTCTTAAGGCCTCTTCCCTCCCCTGAATTATCCAACCACCCTGGGGCTTTACTCTTTGCAAAGTGGCCAGTCCTGCTTCTAAATGCCTCATGGAGAGAGAACTAGGGAATCTGATTAGTTTATTACAAGCCTTATTTTCAGCATCTGTTGCTTCTGTTTGCCATAATATGACTGTTGAAAGCTGCAAAAGTAATAAATAGGGTCTAGCTTTGTAAAATAAAGACTAAAAAAAAAAAAAAACGTTTGATTGAGACTTTGTTTTGAAAAAGTAAAAGTAAAGATTATCGTATCTTTAAGTGTGATTTATCTCTGAAGACATACATATAACAACTCTAATTGCAACAATGCTCTAATTTTTAGAATAAACAAAGAAATGAATCAAGTGTTGGTTTGGTGAGGGGGATGATTTTTCCAGCAAAATTGTATGATAGCAAATTTTGACACTCTTCACTTCATGCTGACTTTTAGAGCAGAATCATGCAAAGGTCATTTTGAAAAAAGATGTGAAGGCTTCATCAATTTTCCTGAGAGCTTCTCTTAATCCTTTGATATTCAAATAATTCTCCTTTTGAAGAATTTATCCTCTTATCATCCTTGTTGTTTTTCTCATCTTTAATTGTTAACTGGTCTAACACTGCCAGACACTAATTTGCTTATGGAACAGTTCTCCAAAATCACTTTCAATGACTTCATAAAATTCTGCATCTTTTGCAAGATTAGCAATCTTACATGGCCACTGAAATGCATTTTATTTACATTGTATTGTAAGATGTTTATAACATCTACCATAAGTAAAACTGACTGGGTGAGAATAGACGCTGGTATTAAGTCAGGAGCACTATTTAAGTGGGGATTAATTTAGTAAGCGGTCAGTTTATTAATGGACATTTTTCTGTTGTGACCAATTTTTACTTTCCCACACAGCTTAGCAACTACTGTGATACAGATAATGATAATGAATAGCTGGATACCGTGAAATTTCTATACTATGCAACACTAAAAAGGAGTGAGCTGTGCGTTGACATGGAAAAATGTTTTGCAATGCATTGTTACACGAAAAGAGCAAGTTCCAAAGAGAAGAATAGCATTAACAATGTTTCCATAAAATAATAATAGCAAATGTTACCATATGCATCAAAAATATAAATAAAAGTATACTCTAACTATTAGCAGCCATTTCTAAAAAGTGTGTGTGGCCTTCTTTTTAAAGAGCGTTTGTTACACTTTTAAATATGATAAAACCCAATAAAAATATTTTTAACTAATACAGTTGAGAAATGTCCAGAGGTTAAAAAAGAAGAAGGAAGAAGGGCTTGTCACTACACTAATGTCCAAACAGTATAGTTTTAGAAAGAGCTTTTACAGAACCATGCTGAAGGGGCATAATGGGATTGATTCTTCAACATCAACCTGTTCTGTTATAAACACCCCAGAACTGATTCTCAAAATAGTCAAGCCACAAACATTTGCTGAGAATCTGTTGTTTTCATGATACTGCGTTGCACTTACTGCTCAGAGAAATACAAGGATCTTTAAGACTACCAGAGCCTTTCTTCAAAAAGCTAACAGTTTAGAAAAAAAAAACATAAAAAAAAAAAAAAGCTAACAGTTTAGTTGGGAAGGTAAGAAGCTCCTCCCTGAATGAAGTAGGCAACAACACCTTATCATCAGTGCCCAAGGTCTGAGCAAGATGGTACACCTGTGCAAAGGTGGAGAAAGTGATTAGTTGAATTCTCAGAGCCCTTGCTCTTGCCTAGAATTCTGGGGTCCAAGGATTGGGTGATGTCAGAACAGAGCATAGATATTAATCTTCAGAGAAGAATGCAGTTCTTCTTCTTCATGGGAAGAGAAATTCATAGGCTTGTCTATGGCCAGTTAGAGCTCCATTCAGATCTTGTGAAGTCTTCAGAGGGATTTTGATGGGGATACTGAAATGAGGCGGTGAACAGTAAGGTTTCTAGTTTTTTACTCTTCTGCCCTCTTTGATGAATGAGGAACCTGAGGCTGACTCAAGGGTACACTGCTGCGAAGGACAGAATCAGTATTTGAGCCCAGCACTTATGACTCTAGAGCCTGCTCTCTTAATTTTTATGATCCATTCCTTTCTCATTGCAGATTATATTCTTATTGTTACCTGCTACTTGTGGAAGGAAGAGATGTTTGGCATGGCACTGACGAATGCGTATATTTACTGGGAAGTTTACCCTAGGAGAAAAGAGAAAACCAGCTGTGTGAATGGAATTTGAAGAAAGGTAATACCTCCTTGTAAACAACAACAAGATCCATGAAATCTCTATAGTCTTCCTGGGTAAGAAGTTGCCAAGATTTCTGTAGACTTGGCCTTCCTTTTCACTCCTGGAAATTATCCATTTAGGGCAGAGTTCAAGCACATAAACAGAATAACACTTTCTCTTATGCCTCTCTTCTGCTTAAGCAGTAGATAATCAGCAGTTCTTTGGATTCTGAATTTGGTTGCAACAAAATTCACTTTGAAAAATATGCTGTTGAGATACTTCAATTACAGATTCACTTTGTATGGCATATTCAATATATAGGATAAAAGTGCTTTATATATACTTTATAACATACAGAGATAATGTAGTGTCCTGTAGTATTTACCACTTAATTGTACCAACTTGTTCTTTACAGCTCTTTAAAATGTAGGGAAAGTATGACCTTATTAGAGTGAAAGTTAAAAACTCTAAAAAAGTGTACATTAAAAAATGTCATTTGTAGGGTGCCTGAGTGTCTCTGTCAGTTAAGTATCCTACTCTTGATTTGGCTCAGGTCATAATCTCATGGTTTGTGAGATCAACCCCCACATCAGGCACTCTGCTGACAGGGTGGAGACTGCTTTGAATTGTCTCCCTCCCTCTCTGTCTCTGTCTCTGTCTCTCTCAAAAACAAACAAACAAACAAACTTAAACATTTTTTAAAAATCATTTGATCTTTTAGGAAAAGTTTATTAAATGTATAACCTTGCAAAATAGTATCATAGAAGAATTGAATATAGAAAAAAAGGTTTTAGTTCACTACTATGATCATTATGAAATAGAAGACAAATTATATAGGTCGCTTCCCTTCTTGCAGAGTGAAAACAAACTAGTATGTGTAATGCAAAAATACTCCCTTTTACGGGAAAAATGTCTGGGAATCACTGCCTTGAAAAATTTCTAAAAAGTACTCTCAACATCCTAAACAATAGGAAAATAACTTGTATATAATGAGCTATACATTCTTTCTCTTCTACTTTGCCCTCTTTATCTCTGAGAATGTGAGGAGTTGGCATTGAACATAGCAATGACTTATGGACAACCTCAAAGGTCTATGAAAAAAAAAAACAACAACAACAACAATATGCACTTTTGCTGAGGCAAGCATCAGAATCCCAAACATTATTGTCTGAGAAAAATCACTTGATTAGTGAGTGGGCTCAGCCATCTACCTGGTACTCACATCTTAAGCAAGATCGTGTGGTTCACTATAATCGTCACATCTGCAATAAATCCTGAGAAGAGATAATAACTTTGTTTCTTTGTAAAAATGGCTCTGAAAAGAAAGTCAACTGCCAGTGTAGTGCTGAAACGTTATGGCATTTATTAATTTGGATGATCATATTTAGATAATTGCACGGTTATATTTAAATTTAGATTATATTTATATTGTAATTAGATGCATGACATTGGAGGCCTCTTGATATACTTATAAATTTGAAGACTCCGTGCATATACAGGCATTTCTCTGCAGACTGGCACATGACTTCTTTAAATAGAGATGGGAAGACACCTTCTGATTTCATCTGTTGGTTAGAAAAAAAAAAGAAGGAAAGAAAATATTATATTACCATGATCTTTTGGGGGATAAGCACCTTTGGAACCTAAATGTACTGTGTTAACTGCCAGGGTCTGGGATTGCTGTTTGTCAACAAAAGCTCTTTTAGGTTAGTGAAGTAGTTGCTTTCCTCTAAATTTTGCTTTTAAAAACTCCTCCTCCTCCTTGTTGTTCACCATTCTGCAGCTGAGAAAGGGCTCATTGTTTTTAACTGAGAGTTCCATATAGTAATCGCAATAATCCTAGAATTTTATAAACCACAGAGTTAAGATGGCCCCCCAAGCAGATATTACCAGGCTTTTGATAGGTGAGGAGCTTATGCTTTATGCCATCCTTGATAGATATTCCCAGCCCCCTCTTCCCCAGAATGTTATTAGGTATGTTCAGTTTTAACTGAAGCCAGAAGTTGAATCACTTATTATTCTGCACATGCCCCTTACTGGTAGTCGGTGAAAGTCAGATGAGAATACCCTATCCAGGATTTGATTATGATGACACATGGCAAGATGTCAAGCATCTTCAGAGGTCTTAGATGTTTGGCCTAATGCCATTTGAGAGATGACCTCTGATTTTCATTTGGCCTTCATGAGGATGTTGCAAAACATTATTCTCATAACTGGTCCTAGCTATAATTCTTTTTTTTTAAGTTTTTTATTTATCTAACTGTAATTCTTAATGGTTGTCATGGAAAGGTGGTAGCATCATATAGTTGGACTTGGAGATTCTGAAGAATCTTTGTTGTCTCGGAAGAACTGAAGGAAACATAATTTCCAAACCTGGAAAAGATTCATATCTTCGAATCACTTGTTTAATCTTACTGCCTTGAGTCAAATAAAGTGAGTTACTCTTTACGAAGCATGAACAATGCCAGAAACACATCATTAAAATGTTAATTTAATTTGGCGTGTTGAAGTAAGAATCCAGACAGTTTGGTTCACCTAAAAGTGAGTAGGATTAATGAAACTGTTTTTGATCTAGAATAATTCTGGTCACATGAATGAGAGTTCTAAGGCAAGAAGATGGAGGTTAGTTATGAAGATGAGCTCACAGCCTTTGCAGTAGGTTCAGGACCAAAGTATAAAGTTTGCTTTCCTCAGAGTTGTTGATTGTGTACTTTTGGAAAACATTAAATTCACTTTTAAGAAGAAGGCAGAAGTTAAAATTTATTTGGCCAATACGTTAAATTTTGTGCATAGGTTTTTCTTTTGTTCCTCACTTCCCTGCCAACTCCTCTGAACTAAAATGGGAGATCTCTTTTTCATACGCTACTACCTTGTTTTGCAAACCACCAGCAGATCCATGGTAGAAGTTAAAACTTTGCAGGTCCAGATATCACAAGAGTATTCTTTTTCTATTTGCCAAGATAAAATCCCAATTTATGGCTTAGGACCATACTGTAAAATGTAAATAGCATTTTAATGAGCCCTATAGAGGAAGACTGGGCTGGGCCAGTTGCCCACCACTGAAAGGCTGGATTTAAGGGTACCTTGGGTCATAATGAAACTAGTTTGGTGGTCTTAGCCTCCCTAGTAGACATTTTCCCACATTAGAAACCCAGCACAGGAGATCATGAAATTCCTTACAAAGGACAATTGTAGTTCTGCCCAAAACCAGAACTGGAGTGTGGATGGGATAACTAGAGGAGAAGCTAGAGGAGATCAGTAGAGCTTTCAATTCTAAATTAAAATACTGCCTAAGTTTAGGAGGAAAGGGGAAAGGGGAAAATAATTGCATTGTGTATTTTTATTTCTGTCCACATTCTGTAATCTCCGACACTGTCTAAGGACATCTCTCTCTCTCTCTCTCTGTCTCTCCCTCTCTTTTTTTTTCTATTTCCTTCACTATCCATCTTCTTGACCCTGTGAGAATATATTTTTCAAAAACATTGACTAAAAGCATTGTGTTAAACTATCCTAATGACTCCACCTCCTGGAGCTCCAGGACTGAACATCTCAACTAGATTCCATATGAACTATACTGCTATCTGTCTAACCTCTCCCTGATTCCAAATTCATCTTCTCTAACTAGCTATATCTTACCTGTCCTTTAATCCAGGCTTTGGACAATTTTGTAAGAATCGTCCCAGTTCCTACAGGGAGCCCTCTGTAATGATGAGTGCACACCTTCATCTCACCTTTTTCATACCTGTGTACATGGAATAGTTAATGCCTAATCATGTACATTTGATAATCGAGTTTCCTAGTACTATTCTATTTGACTGATTGAAAATATAAGTGAACATTTAAAAGGTAGATTTAAAAAAATATATGCCTCCAAAAATAAGATGCTACATTCCTGACTGTACTTCAACAAAGAGGATTCTTTAGTCCTTTTACCTCTTTGGGAAAAGACAGGGGCTCTAAATCCCTTAATAATTCTACTTGATTTAAATCTGATTTTAATCCTGCATGATAAATTAAGATTCTGTATCTTTTCACCCTTGCTTTTTGGAGTAATTTGTCTAACCCAACGCCTGCATAAATAGATCAGATTATCTAAGTGATCCAAAGGCATTCCATTTAGGCAAGGTAGAGCAAATGTTGCTACCTGCCACCCCACCAGGGGACATCCTGACCTGGATAGTCTGTGGATGCTTCAGGAGTGGTTGTATTTAGAGACCCTCTCTCTGAAGGAAAGACATCTGATTCCTCTGATTGCATATAGAGTTCCCTGGACAGCCACTACAGGTCTCCACTTACAGTACTTCCAATCCCCACCCCCACCCCCAACTTAAAAAAAAAAATGTCCCTGAGACTGCTGCCAGTAGTCATCCAGAAAGAGAAATCTGGCATTTTCCCAGCACAGTGCTTCCCTGTAGCAGGATAATGTGCCTTTCCTGGAGTTGGGCAGACTTTGCCCTAAGGTTATATTTCCACACAAAGAAGTCTTTAAGGGTGCTGTTGCAGGCCTCTACACTGGAGGTTTATGTCTGTCAACCTCAGAAAAAAGGAGGCCGTAATAAAACCAAAGGAGCCAGCAGTGGGGAATTACAGCTCCAGGATCAGTGGAGGTCTGCCTCACAGCCTTGCTCTATGCTGAGAGTTGGCCTCTCTAAGGACAGAGAACAATAAAGCCGAAGGAATTTAAGTCAATTGGCTGCTGGATTGCATTAGCAGGACTAGAGAAGGGGGCACTTGCTGAGGGTGGTGCACTGACTCTTGACCGCTTCCATTGTGCCAGCCCAGCTGGGCTATCCAGAGTCTGAGAGAGTGAAAAAAGTTTACCCAGGTCAAACAAGACACACAGAGAACTGCAGACCCCCAAGTTGGAGTCTGTGCATGTAGCAGCCAGTGCAACTCCATGTGTAATTCAGTTGATCTATAGTTAATAAGACCAGATACTAATTAAGATCTCGGTGAATGACCATGATAGGCAGAAAAACAGGAAATGCATCAGAAGGTGGACCTGAATACTTTGTAAAGAGATATGAAGGAAAACAAAGGTGGCACCATCTGGGAGCTAGGCAAAAAGAGGGGTGAGGAAGCCACCAAGTGGATCTGATTGGTTTGGAGGATGGGGGAGCAAGTGGGTAATGGAGCTTAGAATAGAGAGGGCATCACTGCCACCTGTCCGGCAGCTCCGCAGCCCTGATTTTGGCAGTGTGGCCCTGATGCCTGCACAGAAGGCTTGTTAGACTTAGCTTGAGAGCTTCCTAAAATATCCATGGGCCTGATGCAATATTACTTTGTGATGGCACTGCATTGCGATGTGGTGACAGGGTAACCTGATGGTGAGGAAGGAGGGCCTTTTATGTCTTCATATGATTGTGTCTGAGAGAGGCCAAGTGATCGGAGCATTCCCAAAGGAAGATGGGTCAGCTAGAAGAGTGGTTAAGCTTTCTGATGTGGAAGAACAGAGTTCCCATCCACCCACTCCCAAAGCAGAGCCTGGATGCCTGGGGAGGGCTCAGTCAGAGGCTGGAGACTCAGGAGGACAGCCCCAAGGGGCCCCTCAACAGTCCACAGGGCATTCTAAAAAGCAGAGCAAGCAGGGAAAGGGCTGTGCTAACCAATCTTCATGGAGAAAGCAGTAGAAAGGAGAGGGTAGCTTCCCCCAGAGTAAGTCTTCTGGGCAAAGGCGAAACATTAGGGTTGGGGAAGGGGAGAGGAGGCAAGCTAAAAGCACCGGCCAGGTTTGGCCTAGGTCTCCAAATAAAAACAATTTGCCTAGCTCTAGGCAAGCCCTTGTTCTGCATAATGACTTGAATTCTGAAATGTGAATTAAACCCTGCAAAGGAATGCAACTCTTTCTCCCTCCCGCAGGTCATTCTACTATTCTTAGAGGGTGCAAGGTGGGTTGGAGGAAGGTTTAAAAATTTTGCCCTATTATCAAAACATGGGAAGCATCAACCCTATCTCCCGCCATCCCTGCCCCCACTGCTCAAAGTGTTCAAAACTAAAAGCTGCAACATCTTTTCAGCAAGTAATCAGCACAAGTTGAAAGGCACATGCTGTCGCATTTCTGATCAGATTGTATGTTAAGCAGGAAAATATACCCCTTCAACAACTCCCCCCCACCCTTTTTTGGCTAAATGCATGTCTGTTTAAAGAGCCACCAGGCAGTGCCTCTCACTTTGTCTTGGCAGGGCACAACCATCAGACGAAGTGGGAGGAAGAAACGTTAACTTCAACAGCTGTTTCTTGACCCCGGCTGTCAGTCTTCCCAAGAATAAATTTTGGAGAGTCCTATTTGAAACAAAGAGGGAGTTTTTGAGGAGAGAAAAGTTGGTTGGTTCCAGGGAGAACGCCCAAAGAAGCAGGGAACAAGATGTTTGCAGTTACCACGCAGCCTGCAAGCCTCTCCCGGGTGCAGGGATTGAGCAAAGTAACTTGAAAGCTCCCCTCTCGGCGCCCTGTGCCTGCAGCTTCCCCCCTAACGCGCGCCCAGATCCAGCGCCGGTGGTAAGAGCCGTAGCTCGACTACAGTAATTCCCCAGCTCGGGCGGCTTGAAACTGCTCGGGCTGAATAGCATTTGCTGTTCCGTCCTGCGGCCGCCTCCCGCCGCCGCTGCCGCGCTCCCTGCAAAGCAGCTCTCATTATCCCGGAAGTTGTGCTGACACAGTCTCGCTGCCACCAGAAGTTTGTCAACATCAAACTTCTCCTGTGTGGGGTACGTTCACCTTCCACGAGTATTTAATCGAGCCAACAAGCAAACAAACAAACCCAAATAAACCTGCCCGTGATGTCATGGTCTTTTTTTTTTTTTTTTTTCCTTCTTCTTTCCTGGAAGGCTGGGGCTGTTAGAAATTTGCTGGTGGGCGCATAGAGCGCTTGTGGATTTCTGGGGGAGATAAGGGGCGGCCCCCGAGGTGGGGAGTGGGGAAGGGGCTGTGGAGGGGCTTGCGGGGCGGTTGGAGCTGAGCGCCGGGTAGGTGGGTAGAAGGCTGGGGTTGGAGAACTGGTCCTGCAATCTCTCAACTGCCGTTGTTTTGGAGATTACACCGACTGGGGCCAAGGTTGTTGCTTTGCGTCCCCAGACCCGGCAACAAAGGTTATCTGGAAGCGCTGGCCAAGTAAAGACGCCGGGGGAGGGGAGCTTTCTACAGTCTCACTGCTCTTTCTACACTCCTGTAGGACATTTTGGTAGACACCTCTTGGGATCTTTCAGAATAAAGGGCATTAGGGTCATAAAATGTATTTTGAGGCTTCAGCTGCTACATAAAAGAAATCCTTGCGATCTGAGGGCAGGGATGTACTACCTTTTCTGTCTTTAATAGGTCTCTTTTGATACCTTGATTAAACCATTCGGTCTAAACTTCACTAACTCCTTTCCCTAAGCCAGGTCTCCAGGCTTAGTTCAAGTTGCTGCTACCCAGTTTGGGTGTTTGTGGTTTCCAGTTGCTCCCCTGCTGAGACGCTCCTGGCTTGCGAGTACACAACCCCCCACCCCCACCCCACCCCCAGCCCAGCTTTGGGGAGGAGGGGGAGAAGGGGATAGTGATTAACCCTTTCCATTCCATACTTTAACTGGACTGATCAATCGTGCTCAGACTGCTGGAGAGGACAAGGCCTGACATGCAGAGTTGTGACCCTAGGCATTTATGAAGCCGTGCCACTTGGGGCCACAGGTTTTGGAGGAGGAACTGGAACCTCAGACACTGATAGTAACTTTGTGTCTAGTTTGAAAGATCACATAATTGCATTCAAAGCCCGGAGATCAGAAAGGATTGCTGGTATCCCCGACCTAATCTAAAGTCAGGTATGGGCAGCTGAGATGGTTCAGTATACCCAAAGTAGGCAACCCAAAGCTTGCTCCCTTGAATTAGAAATCTGTCCATTTATGAGTGCAGGAAAATTCTTTTCTACTCGTTAAAAATAAGTCAAAGTGAATAAATGTCTCTGAAGGGAATATTACCATTATCCCACTAAAATATTGGTGGAGTGAGGAGGCAAGTTTAATCCATTTAGGAAGCTAAGTACTTGATTTACTCTTCTTGTTTGTTGGCTATTATTAACCATGTTTTTAGAAAAATTATGTCTACAGTCATGTATCTATGATAACAAGAAAGAAGACACTTTTTCATATTTTTCAAAATGTCCTTAACAGAAAAAAAAGAATGTACTATTCTCAAGGGGCCAGCTTACCTTAGGCACAAAACCAAAACAAAAGGCCAAAAACAAAATCTAAAGAAAATGCAATTCAGGTGTTTCTCAGGGACTGGAAGATACTTTTCACAAACACAAATCAAACTGATTCAAATACACTTATGAAGCAGGCAGTTCTTAAAAATAAAATAAAATAAAATAAAATGTTATAAAAACCACACAAAGAAATGTGTTTTCTTGGAAGTTTAGCTATTCCCTACAGTGAATTTTCCTGTTGGTCATGCCTCAAAATTTCGCCTGCATTATTTAGACTTCTTTTCTTCGGGTAGCATTTTAATTTTTATTTATTTATTTTCTTGTAATCCACAAAGTACTACTCAACATTGTTATGCCTCTGTGTGGACATGAATCAACAAGGACATGTGGAGGATTCCATTTCCAACTCCACATGCATGAATTATTTGCCCTGGTTGTTAATCTGTCATAGTGTAAAAAACCTGATTTACAAAGGCTAGAGGACTTTTGCAGTACAAGGTAGTATATGGTTTCTATGGATGGGCTTATTTACAAATAAAACTATTTTCCATTTCTATCCACAATTTCCTGGTTGCACAAAGATAATTTTCAGAGTTTTCAGATTCTGGTTCCCCAATGGGAGCCGTAAGCATGAGGAAACAATTTCTTTTTACAGTGATGTGAGTGCTATGCTCATCTGGATTTAGTTACTTCATAAGGTAAATATCACTAAATGTGCACTGGGATCTTTGGGGATCTAAGGTGCTGGACGGGTGAAAATAGTCTACTGTGAAATGCTAAAGAATGTCAAACAACTGAATTTGAATTGGTTTGCAGAGCTAATTGGGTCAACTATGGTATTCTTTAAAGTGGGAATTAATTTGAATATTTTTAATAAGTATTTTCAGTTTATTTTTAGTTACATTTAGGTTATTTTGGTCACTATGATTTTTAGAATTTACCCCAGGAATTCAATTCAAACAGATCCTTCTGAAACATATATACCATTTAGTGAATAGTATTTGCCAATGAAAGCATAGGTTTCAAATTTCATGCTAATTACATTTTTAAATAATGATGTTCTTGAAATTATTGTTATTTAAAGGCAAACTATCTGCATAGATAATGGCCAAAGCTAACCAAACTGCTTTAAAAATTAATGAATATTAATGAAGTTCGTGAATAGCACAATACTGCCCCTGCCTGCCTTAGGAAAAACAAATGTATTGACTCCATTTTCCTAAAATAACAACCGTTAGTTTCTGATGGTTAAAATAGTTTTGTTGCTAACAAGCTTGTACATAATGCAATTTTTGCAGTTAATAAGACTTGGCCTTGTTTACTAGACTTAAATCCCTTCCCCAAAACTAAGCATATTTTATCTTTTTACATGTCTGAATGCTATTTCTTTTTATTCATTTGCCATCTCATGATATTTTGTTATCATTTTTCTAAGTTTCCCTCCTCTGTCATTTTAGTAGTTCACATGAATGACTCAGGATTCTCAGGCCTTCATATATATTTGGTATATAGATAATGGCATCATTAGTCAGCATTTCCATTTATCTAAATTTGTCCAAGCATATTGGAAGCTGCTCGCAGCATTTTGCAATGAAAGTGACAAATGGATGTCAGTCCAGTGGCCCTACCTATTTTAACCTTATTTTGTTTGATATGTAAATGTTTGTGTACATTTCTTCCATGAGATAGTCTGCTTTTTGATCTGGACATGTGCCTGCTAAGGCAAGTGCCCAGGCTGATTACTGATTGTCATTAGACTAAATTTACAAAATTTAACAAATGAATGACAAAAAGTAAAGAAATAGTACATAAAATTAAATAATGATGGCAGCCATTCCTTAAGATAAATAATTCTTAATGCTCTAAATTTCTAGGATTCAATAGTTTTACTTCAAATGAATTTGTAATGTAAAAGGTAGAATCATTTAAAGCAAGCCAGCAAATTTGGGTCAAAATGAAAGCAGTTCTGAGACAGAAAGAGAGAGATGTTCCTGCTTCCCCATAGGGCTGGTTGGAATTTTCTACTAAAAAAAAACAAAACAAAACAACAACAGCAAAAAATATATATATATACACACACACACACATATATGTGTGTACACACATGTGTGTATATGTGTGTGTACACACATATACATGTGCAAATATACATATATACATGTTTAAATACACACACGTACACACCATACTCTAGTGTCCTACTTCTGTTTTTCCTTCATTGTTTTTAATAGCCAGTCCAATCTCTAGTGTTATGTGGTAAGTGGATGTGCTTATGAGAAGTTAATGCCAGTTTTAATCTAAGATTACTCTGACTACACTTGAAATCTTTTGCTGTTTTATAACCTGTAACATGTTTTTACATGCTTAGGAGTGCTGTTGTTGCTGCTGTAAAAATTCTATGTTGATATTATAATGAGGTTATGTGTTTAGCCAAAAAGTGCAGTATGCTAAATTAGACAGTAAACACTCTAAAATCCTAATGGTTTAGTAAACCCCTGATAATAATTGTAGTTTTATGGATAAAAAAATATTTTTAATATTTTAATACTGCATAGAAGTATAGTTTTTTCTCTAAAGTTATTATGGAATTTCTTTGTCCATAAGGAATATTAAAGGAAAGTTTATCATTTGAAGTCACTTTATATGGAAATTCTTTGGAGTGAAGCTAATCTTTACACTCAAGACTACAGATTGCTATTTTACTTACCATTATTCGTGGCAGGATGTTTAATTTTACTCCTGTGAGCCAAAGAATTTTTAGTGACTTTTTAAAAGTGGAATGTAGAAAGTAGGCCCAGCTCATTGTGAATATGGGAATTTGATAAATAGTGCTTGAAATGACCATTTACTCTGTGACTTGTTATATAGTGGATAGATGTGGCAAAGAGGTGATCAACTAAACTGTGAATTTAAAGTTTAGCATATCTTTTGATTGTGGCTATAGTCAGAGTTATCATGACAATCACATTTAGCATTCAGTATGTTTTTTGTCCACCAGTGCTTTTCTTTCCAAATTTTCTGTACGTAAAGGTACAAATAAGATTTTTCTAACTTCCTTTCCTCCTTTTCTGCAAATTAAACTTGCTTCTAAAAATCAAGAAAGGCGTCTTTTTTCTGTTTACATGTGGAAACAAAGAATCCTGAATTAGAAAAAAAATTGGCTCTCTTCCTTATAATTTTGGAAACAAAGTATTATTTTTTATATGTAGATTTATATCAAAGGGCTTACTGCCTTTTTTTAGGAGGAAAGAAGAGGCCTTGGTTTTGTTAATAAACAATACTAACTCAGCTCAAACTACTATTGGGAATTAGATATGGAAAGGTTTAAGCTGCTCTGACTTAAATTTTCAGATATATAACATATGTGATGACCACCCACCTAGTGGTTAAATAATATGTTTACTTTCCTACAATTTCCTGAACCCATTTGACTTTGGAGATTTAAATATGGCATAAACCCCTGCTCAGGAACCTGGTGTGGGAACTCTGAAGGCGCAGGAGCCTCCAGCCTTGACTCCAGTTCGTGCCAGTCTTTGTTCCAAGTCCATGTTTTGTTCTCCATCCCACACACTTGATTCTTCTCTCCCTCTAGGCCATCCCCTCCCAGTGTGCACCCACTGGGCCTGTCTGGGGCACCCAGGAGGCGGCTGTTGAATGGCTGTATAACATCCTAGGGGTATAGCTTGACAGATTTAACCTCACATACAAGCTCTTTAAGGCTAAAATAAGCCAGGGACCACCCTTCCTCCCTCCTTCTCAAAGGATCTACAAGAAGTTCTACAAGAGGCCTATAAACTGAGGCTGCATTCAGGTTCTGGTTCCTCAAGAATTCACAGTCCAAGATTGGCCCAAAGGCCCTTTAAAATGTGTTTTGATCCCTGGGGGTCTGTTTGTGAAGGAATCTCCAAATGCCTTTAAAAATCCAGCACCCTCCTTTCTCATTTAGTCTGAGCTTGCAACCACACGGGGCCCATTCCCTTAACAAGGGCATGAAGTAGCTTTTGGGTAGGCTTGGAAAAATGACAAGGATGGATGTTTCTCATCCCATTGTTCCAAGGAGAAGATTGGAGGACAGGCGACTGAAGGGACAGATACCCGGTGCAGACACTTGACGACTCCTGGGCAGAGAGCCAAGAGCTGGGCCAAGCACTGGGCGAGGCTCCAGAGGCCGGGCCCATGCCCAGGGCACTCATTGGTTTAAAGCTGGCACAAAAAGAACACTCCTGCCGGCAGGAAACCGAGTTGAACAGATTGGGAAAGAGCAAAAACAGGCTGCCCAGGAGGCTGTCTCCCAGGCCTACAGTTTCTAGTTGTCAGTGGCAACCCGGGGAAGGAGCAGATTCTGGCTTTCCTCCTGCCTGGGGGGCTGGTGGAGGTGGGACTGAGTCCAGGGAGTATGCAGTGCACAAGGACCCAGCTCAGAAGGCACAGAGGAGAGGTCTGGCTTATCCCGGCTGGAGAGAAACCCTTCATCAACTTAGAATTCCCAAGCCAGCTTTGTCTTGGCTGTGAGAGTGAGTCCTAACACTTTATAATTTCTGTACAATATTAGAACTTCCTTGCCCCAGGATTTATTTCAGAAGTTTCTTTGAAAAGGTAAGGTGAGGAGCAAAATTTTCTTAGCCTCTTATTTCATTCCTTCTATTTAGTGCTTACCGTGTCTGTAAGAAAAAGAAACATTGAGGAGTGTGATCAATTCCCATCCTGTTACGATAGTAGACTCATATTTTTGATGTGTTAAATCCCTACAACTATTTCTAAGGGCTAAAAGTTGGTAAAGAGGTGCCACTTCCCTACTCCTAGAGGAAGGCAAAATAGTTCTGAGTCTTTTTAAAGAATTCTGGACGCTGGGGAATTGAGGCATTGTGTTGGAGCCAAAAGAACAAGAAAGAGAACAAAGCTTCAGATTTGCACAAATCTAAATAGGCTTCAGGTTAATAGCAGATTTCAGCTAGTGGCATATATAATTAACAGAAGAAAAGAAAAACACAAAAACATATTTTTTCTCTCCTTAAGTAAGATATGACAGTAAAACTCACTAGTCACTTCAGACCTCCTGAACCAGCATCTTGAGGTGGGGAGAGGAGAGTGTGTTTGGGAATCTGAAGCTTCATCAAGTTTCACAAGTAGCTTTTTTACAGGCTGTATTTTGAGAGCTATAGCCATATAGCTCAAGAATAATGTCAACCTTCCATCATCCTTAATCATGAAGGTAAATGAAGACATTTACTTTTCTAAGTGCTTAGATAAGTATCCCCATTTTCAGATGAGGAAACTTGGCCGTAGAGAGGTCAGACAACTTTCCCAAGGTCAAGATGAGCGGCAGAGCCAGATTCCAAACACAAACTTGTGGCATTATAGTCCCCCTGCTAATCACTCTGTTCTGGGCAAGTTATATAATCTTTATAAATTTTAGTTTTCTTGGGGAAAAAACTTACCTCAAGAAGGTATGAGGGTTAGATATTAACATAAATAAAGTTCCTGACACATAAAAGTCACTCAATAAATTATTGCTCTTACTGTTACCAAGTAATGGAGTAAATCAAATAATGAATAATCCACACAGAGATAACCAATAATTGGCTGGACTTTCTGAATCAGCTTCATGATTACATTTTATTTCACCTGTACACCTGGTTCATCCTTATTTTGTATAAAAAAGTCATTTCCTGGTCTTTGTCCAGTGCTCTGATTTGGAACTACAATAAATGGAAGGTGAACACACCACAGAAAGGCTAGAAATCTATTGCTGGTTTTTCTAATGTCAATCTGGATGGAATCTAAAAATAATTTTTAAACACCCAGGATAACTGGCTGAATTTTTCTTGACTAATGTATACAACATCTAAGGAAAATTTCTTAAAGCAGATATGATGCCACATGGCATTTCCAAAGCTTTGAAGTCCATTTTAAGAAATTGATTTGATTACATCATTGCTTTATTAAGGCCATAAAGTCTGTCTACCTCGGCTGGTTCATCTCCCTAGACAGACTTTACAATACATCCAGTATGCCTTCCCACATATTCTTTGTGCTGGAATATACCTTCTTTCTCTTCCTGGAATGCTCCAATTCATTCTTCAAGGCCACATCTCAAATGTCATTGTCTGCATGAAGTCCCTCTATCCCACTTCCTCAGAGGTAATCATTCTCCTGTGTGCTTACACAAAACAGAGTTAAACCTCTGTTATAGCACCATTACAAGATATTATATTGAAATGATTTGTCTTGTGACCACTTCCAGGCCAAGGACCATGATTTATGCATCTTTGTGTCTGTCAAAAACCAGCATAGTTGGTGGCACATTTTAAGTACTGTATAATGCTTGTTAAATGAATGGAGAGTTGTAAGTGGAGCAGGTTGGGTTTTTGTGTGTATGTGTGTTTTGTTTGTTTTGTTTTGTGATTTTTTGTTTTTTGTTTTGTTAAAGGGAATTTCCTTTTACAAAGTCATCTGACTGGTTTTCAGTGGGCCAACCCAGGAGTTCTTGGTTATTCATTGTGCTGGAAGAAATAAACTCAAAGAAATGAACCTTCCTTCATGAAGGCACATACTGTCTTTTCTCATTTGTAGTGGTGGAAGTCATGCTTAAGAGCCTGACTTTGGAGGGGTTAAAGAGAACAAACACCAGCAGAAACAATGGCTGCGAATGCATTGTTAGGAATAGAAACCCAGAGTAGATGGCCTTGGATTACCATCCTAGCTGAGTTTGAAGTGAAAGATGGCCTTGGAACATTTTAAGACTAATAATGTCTGTCCAGTTTTCAGTTGTCCTCTATTCTAAGCTGTGCCATATTACCCCCTTCTTTACTTCCAAACTTTCTATAAAAATTTTACTCTTCAGAGCAGTCTTGGGCTAGTGGTGAATGGAAAATTAAGGGAAAAAGTAAAGTGATATGACACATTTTCTTCATTTTTCTTTGGCTAAGTAAGACCAGCACCTTGTCAAGAAAAATGGTGTGCTATAATTCCATGTGGCCACCAGTGGCAGAATGAATGGAAATACTGGGTCTGGCGTATTGTGGTCTCCACTTTTCCTTTATAGCATTATCCAATACAACATACCCGCCATGTGTCTCTGCTCCAATCGCACAAGGCTTATTCTTCATGTATTCCTTACAGAGATTATGCTTTTTTCTCTGCCTAAGGGAGCTCTTCCATTCCCTTTTCATCAAATTATTTTCATCCTCAACTCAAGGTTCATCTACATGGGGAAATTTTCCCCAACCTCCCTGACTAGGTCAATCTCTTCCTGATAGCCTCCCCTTAAGAGCACATATCATAGTTACAATTTTACATTTATATGTAAGATTACCTCAGAAATGTCTGCCTCTCCTGTGGTCAGAAGCTTTATGAGAGCTGTTTTGCAGCATTATATTCCTAGTGCCAGATGCAAAGTGTGTTTCAACAAATAATTATTCAATAAAGTCATGCAGAGAAGCAGGTTTTGATGTGGAATGAATCAGAAGCAGATATGAGAATAAATATTTTTCTTCAAAGGCATTCGAGGTAGGTAATCCTTGAAATGGAAGGCACCAGATAATTTGGGTTCTATATCCATTCATTGAGTCCCTCCTGTGTGCCAGACACTGTGCTAGGTCTTAAGAATACATGATGAATGAGACACTGAGTGTTGTTCTTATGGGTTCTTTAAAGCTTCTCTTAACTGTGTATAAGCTAATGATGATGACAATGATGATAATAATGTAAAAGGGGTGGTAAATATGCATAGTAGATTTAGTGTCTATAGCAAATCAGATACAGTAAAATGTAGGTATCTTATGTTTATAAGTTCACTTGCTTTTCACACAACCTTATCATCTCTAGTTTATGGTTGAAGAAGAAATGCGGTTTCAGGAGAGTTAAATTTCTTTTCTTTTTCTTCTCTCTCTCTTGTGTGTTTGTGGGTGTGTGTCCTTTGTTTCTTTCTTGAATCTGGATAAAGGTTTATCCATTTTGTTGATCTTTTCAAAGAACCACCTCCTGGTTTCATTGGTGTGTGTGTGTGTGTGTGTGTGTGCGTGTGTGTGTGTGTGAGTATTTGGTCTTTATTTCACATTTATTTTGTCTCTAATCTTTATTATTTCCTTCTTTCTACTAGCTTTGGGCTTTTTCCCCCTTTTTGTAGCTCCTTTAGATGTAAGGTTAGATTGTTATATTTGGATTTGTTTTGTTTCTTGAGGTAGACCTATATTGCTATAAACTTGCCTCTTAGAACTGCTTTTGCTGCATCCTGAAGAATTTGGATCATTGTGTTTTTGTTTTCATTTGTCCTCATGTATTTTTTGGTTTCCTCCTTGATTTCTTGGTTTACTCACTCATTTTTTAGTAGCATTTTTTACCCTTAATGCATTTTGTGTTCTTTGCAGAATATTTCTTGTAGTTGATTTTTAGTTTCATACTGTTATCAGAAAAGATACTTAATATGATTTCTGTCTTCTTAACTGTTTTGAAACTTCTTTGTGGCCTAACATGTGAACTTTCCTGGAGAATATTCCATGTATACTTGAAAAGAATGTGGATTCTGCTGTTTAGGTATGGAATTTCTGTATATATCTTCCAGTCTATTGTATCATTCAGAGTCACAGTTTCCTTATTGATTTTCTGTCTGGATGATCCATCCATTAATGTAAGTGGGATGTTTAAGTCACCTACTCTTATTATATTACTGTAATTTTCTCCCTTTATGTCTGTTAATAATTGCTTTGTATAGTTAGGTGCTCCTATGTTGTGTGCATAGCAATTTACAATTGTTATATCTTCTTGTTGGATTGTTCCTTGATCATTATGTGGTGCTCCTTTTTTTTTTTTTTAATCTCTTGCAATAGTCTTATTTAAAAGTTTATTTTGTCTGCTATATGTATTGCTACCTTGGCTTTTTTCCACTTCTATTTGCATGGTGTATGTTTTTCCATCTCTTCACTTTCAGTCTGCATATACTGTTAGGTCCGAAGTGAGTCTTTTATAGGAAGCATACAGATGGATCTTTTTTTTTTTATCCATTTAATCATTTTATGACTTAATTGGAGCATTTAGTCCTCTTACATTTAAAGTAATTATTGATATGGGGCGCCCGGGTGGCTTAGTCGGTTAAGCGTCCGACTTTCGCTCAGGTCATGATCTCGCGGTTCGTGGGTTCGAGCCCCGCGTCGGGCTCTGTGGTGACTGCCAGCTCAGAGCCTGGAGCCTGTTTCAGTCTGTGACTCCCTCTCTCTCTGACCCTCCCCTGCTCATGCTGTCTCTCTCTCTCTCTCTCTTTCCTAGAAATAAATAAAAAACATTAAAAAAAATTTAGAGTAATTATTGATAGATATGTATTTATTGCCCCTTTGTTTCTTGTTTTCAGATGTTTTTGTAGTTCTTGTTTGTTCCTTTCTTCTTTCTCTCTCGTTTCATGGCTTTCATTAGCATTATGTTAGGATTGCTTTCTCTTTACTTTTTGTGTAGAAAAGTTAAATTTCTTGCTCAAGATTACTCATTTAAAGCCAGGACTCAATCAGACACTGGTCTAGATGATTTTTAAGACTGTACTTTTGTAGATCAGAGATAAAAGTGAAAGGCAGAAATGAATTTGAAATGCCCCTAAAATCTCCAACTTTAATGTCCTGCTCTCTGACCACAGCTTCTTGCTCTTCCAAGTCTATCTTTCTCTCACTCTAAATCCTAGTCAGCCTCACAGAGACTCTCAACTTCTTACTCAACTTCTTTCTCTATCCACTGGCCTCCTTCTAGCCCCACTTCTGTCCTTAGTTTTCACAAAGGCTTGGTTCCCTCAGAGCCTTCTACTTTCACTGCATCCATCAGTGAAATCACAGTGCTGTAATCAACCTCCTCTAATCACATACAATCTGATCCTTACATCACTCTCATAGAGTTGTTATAAAGATTTAATTAGTCAGTACATGCACTCCCTGAGAAATTCCTACCACATACATAGTATTATTATTTTTGTTTATCCCTGAAAGCTAAGCACTATTGGAAGAAATCTCTGTTGACTTAATCAACTTCAGGTGCATCCTCAGTGTTTCTGTCAATCTTATTACTTGGCAAAGTTAAGCGCACATCTACTTTTTAGAACTATTCCAAATCTCAATTCTTCAGAAGTCTTCTACTCAACTCCCAATACTCTTGCCATTGTCAAATGACCTTGACATTGTTTGCTCACCATCCAATCTCCTTTTACTCTGGTAATTACCATGCCCCATTCTCCATATTCACCATTCTCATGTCTGGTTTATGTGGATGACCATATCTTCTTAGCCATAGTGATTGTTTCAGGAGTAGGCATTTGACCCAATATGAGCCAATCAAAACTTTTCCTAATACCTCAGAAGCATGAATATAAAGAGACACTTACTTTCTCTTCTTGACATTATTGCTGCTAAGTAGTTTAAAAGAATGGATATGTAGGCACACAGACATAGCTTGCCTGGAAATGAGATACAGTCAACAGAGGACAATGGTACCAAGAGAAAGACAGATCTTGATCCTACTACTTGAGTATCTAGTTCTAACTACACATGATGATCACATACTCCATTTAAGTTATGTGAATTAATGTATGTGCTTCTTTTCTTAAACTATTTGAGATTGGTTTGTATCACTTGCAGTTGAAAAAATCCTGATTACTATACTTCCTAATCACCGATACAATGAAGGACAGTAAAATTCTTTCCTTGATACTTGTTTCATCAGTACATTTCTCAATATTATATCATTTCTTCTTGGTGAGAAAATGAATGCTATCCCCTAGTTCAAGGCACATTCCCCAACCTTTTGCTCTCCTCCTGTATCCTCAGCTGCTCTCTTCCTTCTGTTCTTTACTCTCAGCCTAAAATGTGTTAATTTCCAACCCTTCTGTAATATGTTCCATCTTTATCTTTCCTTTTTCACCCAAACTATTTGAAGGATTAATTTATATCACTTTCTCTACTTCCATACCTTCCATTTCCTTCTCTGCATATTGCTTTCATATTCCGGTCACTTTGGGACACCAGTGGTTTCATATTGGCAAATACTATGTCACCTTTGGACCTGTCTTTTACATTTGACAATGTCTCTCACTTTACTTCTCAAAGGCACCTCTCTACCTACGTTCTGAGATGAGATGCTGCTCTCTCCTAGTCCCCCTAAAACCTTCCTAGCTACTCATTTTCTATCCTCTTACAGGTTCTTCTTCTATCCACTGCTTTCATCATGCTACATGTTCCTCTTGGGTAATCTAACTACTTCATGATTTTCATTTTTACCATATGCTGATGACACTGAAATGAATTTCAAATGTTTGCTACAAATTTACACCTTGATATTCTAAGGGCATCTCAAATTCAACTTAGCAAAAACAGAACCTATTCTCTAACTCCTATATCTGCTTTCCCTGCTGTATTCTCTATTTCAGTGTGTAATGCCATAATTTTCCAGAGATACAAGCCTAAAATCTTGAGTACCATTTTTGTCCTCTGACCTGCCCCTCCCCACACCTTGTTGGTCTTCCAAAATATTTACTGAATTGATTTGCTCCTTTTAGTATACACTGATAGCCACCTGTTCAACAAATATTCTCCCTGCCTTATTCCTTAGTAACACAGTTTCAATTTTGTTCAGGTATCCACATGATTCTGTAAAGATATATGTTTGAGGGAAAGCTGGCATCCGTCTTTGTTCCAATTCCAAAGGATGAGTCTTGATTTGTCTGTTTTACGCCAATCATTATAATTCTTGTCAAAGAATAACTCAAAAATATTTAGGTGCTAGATTATGCTTTCTGTAGTTGTACAGTTTAGGGGGAGAAATACTTGTTACATGCTAAATGTAGACCTTTTTGGGTATGGTGCGATTTTTTTTTAAAGGGAAGAAATGGCCATATTCATTGCCTCTGACTAGTTGTGACTAAGGAATGTTGGTGATGTGGATCTGCAATTCTAGAAGCTGGATTTTCTTAGATACATTATTTCTTAAAAAAAATTTTTTTTTATCATTTTATTTATTTCAGAGACAGAGAGACAGTGTGAGAAGGGGAGGGTCAGAGAGAGATAAGGAGACACAGAATCTGAAACAGGCTCCAGGCTCTGAGCTAGCTGTCAGCACGGAGCCCGATGTGGGGCTTGAACCCATGAACCGTGAGATCATGATCTGAGCTGAAGTCGGCCGCCCAACCAACTGAGGCACCCAGGTGCCCCTTATATACATTATTTCTGAAATGCATGGTTACTAAAGTTGAACTCCTACAACTGGAAAGAGTCTCTCTTAAGGAAATACACACAACTAGATCTGTCATTTATTTAGCATGTCATCAAGTATTATAAAATGCTTCATCATAGCCTTGTTAATAGATGCTTTCCCAGGGCAAGTAATAATTTACTGGACAAAGTATAAAGGCTCTAATTTTATTCATTTCCTACTGTATATTTTGTATGGAGGAAAACAACTTACAGAGCTTTCAATTCCACACACCCCTAAATTTTTTATTTTGAAAAATTTCAAGTACAGTGAAAACTCACCATACCCTTCACCTAGAATCACCAATCATTAACATTCTGCCATATATGCTCTCTCTAGCCTTCCCTTCTGTCTTTTCCCAACATGAACACGTGCACACACACAGACACACACACTTTTTTACAGCTAAACAGTATGAAAATAAGTTGCAGACATCATCCCTTCATCCTTCCTTATATATCTTCTAAGAATAAAGACATTCTCCTACACAGCCACAATATCATTGTCATACTCAAGGAATTTAGCATTGATACAATAAAAGTATCTAATATATAGTCAATATTCAAATTTCCCTAATTGTCCTAATTCTGATTTAGCTTTTTTTTCCCTCACTGGCATCTTATCAAGAATCATGCATTGTACTTAGTCATGTCTCTCTAGTCTTCCTTTCTCTAAAACAGTCCCTTCATTTTTAAAAAATTTTCATGACATTGGTATTTCTGAAGAATCCAGATGTATCATTTTGTAAAATGTCCCACAATATATATCTGATTGTTTCCTTATGGTTGGATGCAGGTTAAACATTTTTGGCAAAAATACTACATGAGATATTTTCTTAGTAAAGGACATGAAAAACTTGTTCC
Source organism: Proteles cristata cristata (assembly GCA_017311185.1). Taxonomy (NCBI): domain Eukaryota; kingdom Metazoa; phylum Chordata; class Mammalia; order Carnivora; family Hyaenidae; genus Proteles; species Proteles cristata. The sequence goes on from JAESUZ010004286.1 coordinate 346,320, forward strand.
ATTATTGGTGATGCTAAATCTGATCAATTCTCTCTCCCTCTATCTCTCATTTTCTCCCTCTCTCCCTTCCTGCCTCTCTCCTTCCCTGTTTTAGTGCACTTCTCAAGTGAATCATTTATTATGGGAACCTCATAGAGATGAGACAAATATCTCCATTCATTGAGCATTTAGTAAAGTGAAATGGACAATTATTTTTTTCTTTTTTAAAATAATTTTAAAATAAAATGGTTAGGTTTCAATTATCTAGATATTTTCATTAAAACATTTATAACATCTTGGGAAACAAAATTATCTGTACGGTTGTCTCAAATCTTCAATTCTCTTTGTCCACACAGATCTGGCCAGCTAATGGCATCTATTATCTTCAATTCACAAATCAGTACAAAATTTAAATGGCTTAATAGCAACATGATATAGTGGAAAAAAAGAGATTAATCCAGAGTCTAGAGTCATCAAACCTGTCTAATCACCTTAAGCAAATCATGTGTTCTTCCTGGACTTTAGAATTCTCTTCTGTGTAATGGAGAAACAGTATTTTAGGATCTCTAAGCTTCTATCAATTTAAAAGCTTATTTATATCTGTAATTAACTGCCATATACTCTGAATAATTTGGCTTATAATTATAAATGCTTATACCTTGCTCAAGATCAGGTTAACTTAATTTGATTTTTTTTTTCTTTGCTGGTGGAAATAATGGAATATTAAGAATAAGAAGAAGGTATGGGAATTATCCTTTCAACCTCCCACATGATATAGGAAACACGTCCTATTGGTAGCCATCTGGACTGCGCTTGAACACATCAGTTGATGTGGTAGTAACCATTGAGGTAATGTGTCTGTGTGAGGACTCTGAAGTTATGCTTCAGCCATTTTAGATCCTTCCTGATGATCTATGACACCTCCAGACTCACTATCTTAGTCTGTTGCAGCTGCTACATCAAAATACCATTGGCTGAGTGGCTTATAACCAATACAAGTTTATTTCTCATACTTTGGGAGGCTAGGAAGTCCAAAATCGGGCACCAGGGTGGTTATGGCTTGATAAGAGCTCTCTTTCTGGTTCATAGCTAGAGCCTGCACTCTATCCTTACATGGGGAAGGAAGGGAATCTCTCTCAGGTCTCTTTTACGAGGGCATTAATCTCACTCAATACATAGAGCTCCATCCTCATGACCTAATTACCCCCAGAGCCCACCTCCTAACATTACCACATTGGGCATTAGAATTTCAACATATGAATTTGGAGGAAGAGGAGGGATGCAAATATACAGCCTATAGCACTCACCCTTCTTGACGTCAGATGTCCCTTCCTTCACTCATTTACAACAATGCACCTGTGAATCTATGCCTGAGCACTCATGGCTCAACTCTTCTCTGCCTTTGAGAACCAGACATTTGACCTTCTCTCCTTTGACCATCCTTCCACCCTCTTCCTTGCTCTTGAATAACACTAGGATATAAAATCCCTTGACACTTTCCTTCCCTCCTATCTAGCCTACCAATTCCTTATGACTATATTTATCTTCTACCCAGCCTGGGCAATCACTTCAGCATTGCCCTTACAACTTCCTCGACACCCACAGCATTTCTAATTTTACCAGGTGTGCTTGAACATTTATTTATATGCGAAATACTGCACAACATAGTTGCATAATATAGAACAGCTGTGCAGAGAAACAAAAAATCAACTTGTGAAGAATGCTATGAGGTGAGTGTACACTTCTTAAATAAAAACATGTACTTAATTATATTGGTGACCTAACCAAGAAAATACCACTGACCAAATCATGTGCTGTTCATATAGAATAATAATGGCAACTCTTCCAAGTGAAAATGAGACACTTGCCAACTTGCTAATGTGAGATTGAAAATATTACATATATAGTCTTAAAGGCCTTAAGACATTAAGGACTGCAGACATGTGAGGTAACAAATATTTCCTCTGATGTGTAGTGATGTGCTATGGCTTAAACTGGAGATGGAATGTAATGATTGTAGATCAAGAAATGTGACCCTAAGGGTTTGGATGACTTTTTATTGTATTTTTCAAGAGTGAATAAATACACCATATTTCAGAACAACATGCTTTTAATGCTAATGTAAATCATGGGTGCCTTCTTCATGTTTTACTCCCTGTAGATTTCTTTGCAAGTTTTTAATGTGAATAGTTATATTTAGAAATCAGAATAAAATACTGGCACTGGACGGACTCTTAGAGATCATTCATTCTGTAAGTGAGAGAACTGAGGCCCAAAGGAGGAAAAACACTTTTTCAAAGTCCTATAGCTCTGGTGATTGAGCCAGAGTCTGGCTTTAAAGTCTAGCTACTTTCCCAGTGATTTTCCAGCTGTCTGTCTGGGAGCTTTAGGGGTCTCTGTACGTGTGTTAAACTACCTGTGGGGGAGAGTTGATTGTTCCTCATCTTCTTCAATCAGGACTACACTACTTTTGAATGTTTTATATATTGCAGTTCTACTTAAAAATTTAAACTAAAGAAAAGAATCCCAGTGTTAAAACATACATATTTAAAAAAATGGATAACCATGCCTTATCCATCCAAATGGTGGTTGAATTATTTTTCTCCGAAGCAACTACTCAATACTAGTATGAAGTTAAAAATTATATGCATTTCATATATTTTTGTTTAAATTGGTTCTTTAAGGAAACACGTCATAAATGTTGCTACAGATAAAGATGGAGATGTAGATAAACTTAATAAAATCCTTTCTTTGGCTATCTTCACCATCAGCAGACTTCTCATTGACTTTGCCACCATGCTACCTAGCTATTTCAAAATGAAGAGAAATAAAATATGGTAGATGTCTTGAGATGAAATAAAAAAACAAGCAAGTTTAGGTTTCTTTTTTTTTTTTTAATGTTTTTTATTTATTTCTAGGAGAGAGAGAGAGAGACAGCGTGAGCAGGGGAGGGTCAGAGAGAGAGGGTCAGTCACAGACTGAAACAGGCTCCAGGCTCTGAGCTGGCAGTCAGCACAGAGCCCGACACGGGGCTCGAACCCATGAACCGTGAGATCATGACCTAAGCAAAAGTCGGACGCTTAACCGACTAAGCCACCCAGGCGCCCCACAAGTTTAGGTTTCTATAAACTGACCCCACTCACCTGGTGGGAGCCTGATGTATTGTTGTATGTAAATGGCCAGAAGCCTATGAGATTCATACTGTTAGGTAGCAGGAACATTTATTTTCAGAGTTATTCTTTCTCAAGAATTTCTTCTTTAGGAATACAGATGTTGATTGATGGCTAATTAATAATAGCACACGTTTTCCTCAGTTTCCTTGCATATTGCTATTAATAGAGTCACCTTTCTAATATTATAGTGACTATAGCGACCCATGTCTTCCTAAGGTCATGGAATGGTGTATATTTTAGTCCCTGTAGGTTTTCTGGCTTTCTAGTTAACTGATATTTTCAAAATTAATTTAGACTATTTGGTGCATGAAATTTTTCATTGAAAAATTAATTTCATTTCATCTTTCCTTAATTCTTTTTTAAAAAAATTTTAATTTATTTCTGAGAGAGAGAGAGAGACAGCATGAGCAGGGGAGGGTCAGAGAGATAGGGAGACACAGAATCTGAAGCAGCTCCAGACTCTGAGCTAGCTGTCAGCACAGAGCCCGATGCGGGGCTCAACCCCACGAACCGTGAGATCATGACCTGAGCCGAAGTCAGAGGCTTAACCGACTGAGCCACCCAGATGCCCCACAGACTCATCTTTCCTTAATTCTAAAAAGAACATGATTGCTGAAATAAATTTGAGTAGACTTAAAAAACCAAAATCCAGGGGCGCCTGGGTGGCTTAGTTGGTTAAGTGTCCGACTTTCACTTAGGTCATGATCTCGCGGTTTGTGAGTTCGAGCCCCGCGTCGGACTCTGTGCTGACTGCCAGCTCAGAGCCTGGAGCCAGTTTCAGTCTGTGACACCCTCTCTCTCTGGCCCTCCCCTGCTCACGCTGTCTCTCTCTCTCTCTCCTAGAAATAAATAAAACATTAAAAAAAAAAAACCAAAATCCATACATGAATACTTCTTGAAGTGGTTGTTCTCCCCATTGGGACAAACTCAGTTTGCAAGTGATAATTCACAAGCATGTTGAATTCCAGTTATGAACTTCTTTTTTTTATTAGAGCAATTCAGTTCTATGAAAACAGAAGCCCATTTCAAAAATATCATGGATTTCCCTTAAAACTTAAAAAAAATTTTAATGTTTTTACCTATTTTTGAGAGATGAGAGAGACAGAGCATGGGTAGGTGAAGGGCAGAGAGAGAAGGAGACACAGAATATGAAGTAGGCTCCAGGCTCCAAGTTGTCAGCATAGAGCCCAGCTTGAACTCGTGAACCACAAGATCATGACCTGGGCCCAAGATGGACGCTCAACCGAGTCAGCCAGGCGCCACATCCCTTAAAACTATTTTAACTTTCACAGGAAGATTATCTGGGCTATAATTTCACTCCTTTGACACTTTAAGAGATATATAACTTTCCTCAATCCAGTTGTTTTACTTCTCTACCTGGGGTGATGTGGTTGCAATATTAAAAACCAAAGGAGTGGACTGAACTCTGGCAATGATGTTTCTAAACTAATCCAGCATGAGAAGAAAAGTGATTAGAAAGAAGACAGGTCCCAATGGAAGATGGATAAGCTATTTCTAGAAACTACCATTACCACTGGAAAAAACTAATTGCTTTCCTCTTGTTTTTGGGTATTTGCACCAGTTCAAGAAGGACAAAGTGTGAAGAAACTTCACCTTGGTTCTATTTATAATGGTTTCTTTCCTGAAACTACCGAGAACTTTGGATTTCCAAAGCAAATTTTTGAGACAGTACACTAACATGCTTAAGAAGGAAAAGATGAAAGTGTTCCTCTGTCTATGCATAATTAGATCAGTAACTCATTGTTGATTTAATAAATATTATGGGCGGAGGCACATGTGTGTGGCTCAGTCAGTTAAATGTCCAACTTCAGGTCAGGTCAGGGTCTCACAGTTTGTGAGTTCCAGCCTCGCATTGGGCTCTGTCTGACAGTGCAAAGCCTGCTTTGGATCCTCTGTTTCCCTGTCTTTGTGGCCCTCCCCTATGTATGTGCAATTTCTCTCTCTCAAGAAACATTAAAAAAAAAATTAAATAAATAAACATTAAAAAATAAACTTATGGAGTTCTTATTATGTGGCAGGCACTGTGCTAGACAAAAACAACTAATAGAGAGTTAATTGTAATATGACCTCAGTTTATAATAAACAGCAAGAAAAATTACTAAGAAAGTTCCAAGGGAAGGAATGCCTCTAAATACAGATGGTCCCTGACTTACAATGGTTCAGCTTATGTTTTTTCAATTCCAGGATGGGATACTCAGTATCAGTATAAAACATACTTCGAATTTTGAATTTTAATCTTTTTATGGGCTGGCAATAGATGATACAATACTTCCTCTCTCATGATGCTTTGCAGTGGCCCCGAGCCACGGTTCCCAATCAGAAATGCAACCCGGAGAGAAAATAACCAATACACTTACAACCATCTGTACCCATGCAGTCATTCTGGTTTTCACTTTCAGTACAGTATTCAATACATTACAGGAGCTATTCAACACTTCATAATAAAATGGACTTTGTGTTACATGACTGCCCAACTGTAGGCTAATATAAGTGTTCTGAGCACATTTCAGGTAGGCTAGTTTAAGCCACGATGTTTAGTAGTTGGGTATATTAAATGCATTTTGACTTATGATGTTTTCAACTTAAATGGGTTTATTGGATGTAACCCCATTGTAAGCCGAGGAAGGTATCACCTTGGTACCCTTTGGGGCTTTACAAAATTTGTTTTAAGCCAACTTGGGTAAGTTCTACCAAAACTTATATTAGGCTAACAATTATATGGGTATGGCAGATACATATCTAGTCTTAAGTTTTATGAAGTTCAATACAACATACTAATAACACATCATGAGATTTGGGAATATTTGGGCTGAAGGCTGAGAGCCTCAGAACTGTCCAAGTCATGGCATGGTATTGAGGAAAAACATAGGCTTTGCTCTAAGTCCAAGTTCTTCTAGTTACTAACTGATTTAGCAGGAACAGTTCTATTAGTTTTTCTGTCTTGGTGTCTTTACGTGTAAAACTAAGCCAAAAATAATGCCTCCCTTGTGAGATTGTTGTGAGAATCAATTGCGCTAATATGTGACATTTGAACTAATCTGTAAACTTTGAAGTCCAATAAGAAATTACTCTTTGGAACGTCTGAGTGGTTCAGTCAGTTGAGTGTCCAACTCTTGATTTTGTCTCAGGTCATGATCCCAGACTCATGGGATTGAGCCCTGCATTGGACTCCTCACTGAGCATGAATTTTGCTTAAGATTCTTTCTCACTCCCTCTGCCCCTCTCCCCAGCTCACATGTGCTCTCTCTCAAATGAAGAATAAATGTAAGAAATTACTTTTTTATAGCAAATACATAACAATGTCCATTCAACATGGAAACAGTATTGTTGTAGTCATAGTACTAACCTTTCAGATTAATTCTTGTCAAATTTGTCAGGACTCCCAACAGGAAATGATTGCAATTATTTATGTTAATGGTTAATATTGCCAAATAGCTAGTTAATATTTGTAAGTAATAATTATTTGATTTCATGGGAAGAATGATTTTCTTTCTTTTCTTGAGGAGGTTACCAGTTATATGAAGTTTGGATTAATAAATGAAAAAAGACAGCCTAATGAAGAATCATCTCCATAATCATATGGCAAAGTAATAAAAACTCATGACCTTAAAGCAGAAGAATTGTATATTGATTGGGAAGTTTTTTACTGCAAATATCAGAAGACCCAATAAACATGGGTTTATCAAAGAGATATTTATTGTTTATTTAACAGAAGTCTAGTTGTAGGCAGTTCCAGAGCTTATTCAGTGGCTCAACAGTATTAAAGTCCAAAAACAACAACAGCAATAACAATAGCAAAGCAGCATTAGGTCTGGGTTCAGCATCTTTGACATAATCTTCATCTTCTGTCATGCTCTTGCCTCATGGGCAATCAGTAATAAGATGTATGTTTCAGTGCCAAGCATCAGGCCTTTGCCTCCATATATCAGACAAAAAGAATAGCAACACCCAAGAAAATCTCCTTAAATACCTATCCATTTTGTCAGAAAGTGAAATATTACCCAGAAGGCCCCTGGAGATTCCCTCTGACATATGATTGACCAGAGCTGGGTCACATGGTCACCACTTACTGCTGAGAAAATAAGTAGCCAGCAAAAGAGGTCCTGGCTGTACCATACAAGTCTTAGACCAATCGTGGTTCATTTCCTGGGGCTAGGCAATGGCCTAACAAAATCAGCATTTTGACCTGTGGCCAAACAAAATCAGCATTTTAAAAATTAGAATCAAGGAGGATGGGAAAAAACTATTGGAAAATTCCCTGATGGTGTCCCTCTGAGATACTTGAATGTATATATACAAATGTTGATGAGAGGTACCTGGGTGGCTCAGACCGTCTGACTTCAGCTTGAGTCATGCTCTCATGGTTCATGGGTTCAAGCCCCACATCAGGCTCACTGCTGTCAACACAGAGCCCACTTTGTATCCTCTGTCTCCCACCTCTCTCTCTGCCGCTCCCCCACTTGTTTTCTGTCAAAAATAAATAAAACATTTTAAAAAAATTCATGAGCTAGACCTTATACAAAAGAAATATTATCCTTGATTTTTAAAAGAGAGATTTTAAAAACCATAGTCTGAATTTTAAGGTTATGGTAAAACAAACAAACAAACAAAACCCAGTAGGTCAGCAAACAAAATATTATATAGTATAGCAAAAAAAAAAGAAATGTCACATTAAAAACCATTTCCTTCTGTACCTTCTGAAGCACATCCGATCTATGACTCAGTGGTTGCTTTCTTTCTTGTGAAGTACTGATCCTCTGAAATGATTATTTTAATGTTTTAACCAACAAGTTCTTATCCATCCAAGTATAAATTATCCAAGTATAAACTGCAAGGTGTACAGCTCGTGTCAAGTTATCAGCCCTTTCTCTTAAGTCACTTGAAACTTAGTTTCCTAACCTAGGCTGGGCTTTGATGATACAAACAGTTAAGAACCAACTCCTACTTTCTAATTCAAATGAAGGCTATTGCAATTTGCCTTCTTTCCATATTATATCTCATTGATAGCTGACTTTATGTCGTTCTCTGTTTCATTAAAGCTAGGTCTAAGTTGTGAAAAATTGTTTTTTTATAAATGCCATTTTTTGAACCTCCAGTAGATATAACCAGAGACACACTATTTCATGATCCCACTGAATGTCCTCTTAGAAGGAACATTAGTTTCAAAATGAACATTAGCCAAGGACAGCCTAGAAAGGTGATGACAATGTGTATTAGTTCAGACTTTGGATCTCCACTAAATTTTGAAACAGTGACCAAGTCCTAGGAACTATTTCTTTGATACTTAAAATAAAAAATCTTGTCTTTCCATCCTTCATAGTTTAAGTAAATTACAGTAGTATTTTTGTCATACCGGATATCAGATTAAATGAGCCCCATTGGCAAAAAAAAAAAAAATCCAAAAGAATAATTCATGCAATTATAACTTCTCCCTCACCGTCTCTTCCCATTCAGCTTACACCATCTCTCAGTCTGCTTTCAGATATTAGTAAGTAATGGAATAATACACAGGAAATGAATAACCCCTCCCCTGCTCTGTAAATCAGAAAAGTCATTTACAGGAGCTGAGTGAATGGAGGGAGAAGTGTGTGGCAAGGGAATTGAACCTTAATGGCCCCTCAAGAGCTATAACCGTCTGTCTCTCTGCCACTATCTCTCTTCTCTCTCCCTCCACCCCATCTTTCTTAGTCTCTCTCCCCTCACCACATTCCCCTTCTCTTTTCTTTCAGTTTCTCTCTCTCTCTCTCTCTCTCTGATTACAAATCTCTCTGGCCTGGTGACTGTTGTCTTACTGAGAGGTGGTCTGTGTATTCTTTAAATTTATTATTTTTTAAATTCTTATTAAGTTTTTTATTTTAATTCAAGTATAGTTAACATACAGTGCTATGTTTATATAGTTTCAGGTGTACGGTATAGTGAGCGATCTGTGTATTTTAAACATTGAATGAAAAATTCTCCGATGTAAATCATTCCTTGGGGTAAACTTTACTTTTTTTATACAGTGGGGTGTTTGGTGATTGGTGCTCCCTTGTCACCCCTGTTCTCTATTTGTGTAGTTTTCTGCAAGATGTTAATTTGTGGTTAGGTTCTATAGTACTAATGAAAGAAGTCTGAATCATAGAAAAAAAAATCAAGATTAGTAAATAGAAGAGTCATTAAAACACTACGTTGGAATGTATTTCTTACTTACTTCCTATTGTGGTAAACTGAGAGTTTTCAAAACTTTCAGCAAGATAATGGATAGCTCTATTAAATTTTTAAGCAAAATATATGAGGAGGGGTGCCTGAGTGGGTCAGTTGGTTAAGAGTCAGACTCTTGATTTTAGCTCAGATCATGATCTCACAGTTTGTGCAACTGAGCCCCATGTTGGGCTTTAGGCTGACAGCACAGATCCTGCTTGGGATTCTCCCTCTCACTTAAAATAAATAAATAAACATTAAAAAACAAGATGAATCATCATTCTATCTACTTTCTACTACCTTCTTTACTTTTTCCAACTTCAAAGATTCCAGCTTCCAACTTCTCAAGATACCAGTAGATCATCTAAACTATCTGAACCTTGGTTGTACATTAGAATCAGCTGGCTAATTTAAAAAATACTGATGCATGAGTCTTTCCCAGAAATTCTGATGTCATTGATCTGAAGTCATCCTTGGGCATCAAGATTTTTGAAAAAATGTCCCAGGAAATTGTAATATGCAGCCAACATTGAGAACTACCAATGGTTATGGGAAAAGTTGTAAAACAAGGGTGGAAAAAATGTGTTTGGTGGACAGGTCACTTTGTGAAGGATCGTACTAGTTAGGCTATAAGTTGAATGCTGTGACAGAGATCCCAAATAACAATGGCTTAAACACAGTAAAAGTTATTTCTATTTTATTTTATAAACTGAGCTCATGGCATCTTTGCTCTGAAAAGTTTTCAGAAGCCTAAGGCCGTTTTATCTTATTGCATTGCTCTCATTCACATGGTTCAGAATAACTCACCATTATGTCCATATTCTAGTTAGCAGGATGGCACATTCTCTCCTTTTAAGTAGCAACTGAGAGATAGCACCTGTCACTTCTATTCCCATCCTCTTGACCAGCACTTAGTCACAAGGCTACATCTAATTGCAAGGAAAGCAAGAAAAGGTAGCCTTTATTGTGAACAACTATGTGTCCTGATAAAATATGGAGCTTCTATTATTTTGAGGGTGGAGGAGGAAATATTGGAGGAAAATTGGCATTCTCTGCCACAAATATTGTCATATTTGTGTCAAATACTGTCATATCGTCTTTCCAAAGTGAGGTTCAAGAGGTCCTGAAGAGGGTGGGTTTAGCAGGAGGGAAGGGGTGGTAGAAGAAAAGAGATAGAATTTTGTGGTTAGAGTGATTTTGATGTTCAAGGTATTATAGTAGGTTTTGGGCAGGAATTGGCTTAGGTGAGTTGAGTAATGATAGATGAGATTCCCAGAATAAAGGAGATGCAAGACCACAGGGCTAGAAGTCTTACACATAGAAACCACTAGTACAGAAGGCTGGTGTCACCAGACCCTGCACTGTAGATGCTGTTGCTTTTCCCATCCCATGTATTTTATAACTAAAATAAAATGAAGCTATTTATCAGGTCATATTATGATCCCAGGATGGGCTTAGAAAGAAATGTTTTTTACAGTTTAGGATTACAAAACTTAGTGCTGGGTGAGGGATTGACACTTTTCTTTCAAATACAGGCCCCTGCTGGTGGGCATAGAACCGTGGGTGTGTTGATTGCTAACGTGATTTATGGCTGTCTCTGTGTATCCAGCTACATTCTATGACCTTTCTTCCAACGTGTCCTCTGCCTTGATAAAAATCACTCTTTTCTATGTCAAGTCCTTTTAATTCTTTTTTGGAATCAAGTATGAAACAGTTTCCAATGCATTCAACTCTAACTTTCTTTGCTCATTGTTTATTCCCCAAAGACTGAATAATGCATTTAGAAGTTGAAAAATTGCAAGCTGCTATTTTGTACACAGTACATTTAACATTTTTGTCCAGGTTTTCAGCCTGGCCTCAGACGAACCTTTTTTTTTTTTAACATAAATTTTAGGTCTCTAGAGTGAATTGTTTGAGATTGCAATTAATCATCTAAATCCCCCAAATATGTGGAATCATCTAATTGGGCATATGTAAGAAGAATGGTAATGAAGTGGTTATGAAGAAAACTAGTATTGCAAACAATAAAAAAAAAAAAAAGAAAAAAAAGAAAGAAAAAGGAAGAAAAAAGGAGATCTTAGACCTAGAACTTGGAGGCCCATTTGTCTATCCATCTATTCATCATCAATTTATCCATCCATCCATCCATCCATTCATTATTCCATTCAAAAATCTTGTAAAATATCAGTGTCTATAGAACTCACTAGGGTTCAAAGATTATTATACAATGTTTCCAGTCCTTGAAAGCTTTATATGTCATGTTAAGTGGACTCAGTTTTGAGGCATGGTCGAGAAGAAAGAAATGAAAAGAGATTAAATACCAACTGCATTTCAACTAAAAAAGCTTTACATATATAATCTTATTAATGACTCAGACTAAGGAAGACAAAAGCTAATATCACAGTTTAATAGAAGAACACAGATGTATAAATAACTGTAACCTCATGTCATTGGTGCTATAATAAATGTAGGAAATGAGATAAGGGACAGGCTGATTCTGCCTGGAGTAGATGAGGAAAGCTTTCTAGAGGAGCCCCAGTTTCAACTGGATCCTGATGCATGATCAAGAATTGTCCAGGTAGGAAAGTGAGAAAGGCATTGTAGATGAAAAGAACAGTGTGTGCAAAAGCCTGGAGATATGAGGGTCAAGGCAGGTTTGGGGAATATTGACTGGTTAAGTGCTAAAAGGAAAGATTGGAGAGTTGGGTTGGAATTCTTTATGCCAAGGAATGGTGGTGGAATTGTATTCTGTAGCCTATTGAAAGTTTATAAGCATGGGAGTAGCATGATTGGATTTATGTTTTGTAAAGGTGATATTAATATAAGGAAGGGGAGAAAAGACTAAATTTATTCATTTTTACATAGCAAATACTTATTGCACACTTACTATCTGCCAGCCTCCTTCTTGGGACTGGGGATTGCAATAGTCAAAAATTCTTGCCCTTCTAGTGGTGGAGGGAGACAGCTTATAAACAAAAATATGTATAATCATTCAGGTGGTGGGAAGTGCTATATGGAGAAAATATAACAGGGAAGGAAGAAAGATACAAACTTTGCAATATACAGCATAAACTCCCACTGAAAAGGAAGAGAACATTTGAGCAAAGACTTGAAGGAGATAAGAGAACAAGATATGTGCATATTTGCAGGAACAGACTTTTAGGCAGAAGGAACAGCAAGAAGCTCTAGAAACCCCAAAGATGACAAAAGAAAGAGATTTACGACTTAAATTCCGATATTTATATGAAAAGGGGCACTTCACCAAAAAAAAAAAAAAAAAGGCTGATCATCACTTATACATCATTCAGAACCTCTAGTTATTTGTCTATAAGTATTTGAGTTTGGCCAGAACATGATTTCCTTTTATACATTATTGTGGGGCCAGAATTTTGGACAGAGGTAACTAAGCTATTTTCTACTATCACTCAGAGACTGGCAATTTTGCATTTAAGCAATGAAGCCTGGTCATCATGCTAATACGAAGAGAATATAGTTCTTTTCCTCTTTTGTAGTTTTAAACCATTTATTTCATTTTCAGATGCTCCAAATCTGTACTTGGTGACCACATTTAAAGAAATTGCCCCCAAATCTAAGAAATAAGTCATGTGGATGGCACATGTGGAAACCCTTCAGCAAATAAGCAAGACTGTGTCTGGCTGATCATGACCTAGCTGAGTGCATTGCACACACAGGGAGATAAAAATGAAGACAGAATCCGGAATGAGATCATTAGTGTATACCATCCTGGTACTATAGTCAAGCTACACACGTATTTAATGCACCAGACCCACCTTGAAGTGCCCCACAGCCTCAAGAGAACAAAGTACTAGAGAAAATAAAGAGGAGGGGAGGATGCTGAGTGATCCATAATGCTGTCAATGTCACAATCTATCCTGAACAGCAGAATAAAGTTAATAGGGAAAGTTCTTTAGTGCTTGTTCAGTTGCCTGCTACCCAGCTCTGTGGCAGAAAAGCAAGGAGGAAATAGATGTCATTATAGAATGTATCAATAATAAATTATAAAGATGACATATATAAGAAGTGGTTCCCTGTATTTGTTCGAAGTATCAGTCTGTAGGATTGTATATTTGACCACTCAATGCCAGAAAATATAGACAGTCTTAAATCATTTTAAGGCTATTGATATTTTAATAGTTAATTAACAATCAAACTGGTAAAAAAAAATATTGAAGACAAGAATTTAAAAGTGTCAATAAAATAGAAGTAATATTTTTCCTAGTATTCAATAAATAAAAATTGCCTTGGAATAAACACAATCTATTTATAGCATAAATAAAATAACATGTCTGGAAGTCAAATATTCTATCTGAATTCTAAGTATCATTTTTCAGCACACAGGATTTCATGGTTTAGAGTAGAATATTTTCATTCCAAATCTATGTGCCTTTTTCCTCCTAAAAATATTTCCTGAAGTTTTCCAGCACCACACTGCTTGGTTATAGAGTCAAAAACTTATACAATTCAATAACAGCCACCAAATATTTATTTAGAGGTTAAACACCTTCTATGTGCAAAACTCTGATTGGGCAAGGTCCTGCAGGAAATGCAAACTTGTAGAACCTAGTGTCTGCTCCCCAGGAGCATAGCCGGTAAAGTAAAACATGATTGTAAGATGATGCAAAATATGCTCGGTGACCTAAAGGTTCAAAGGAGACAGAAAACCATGAATTAGAGAAATCAAGGAAGGCTTCAAGGAAAAGTGACTTGCGACCAGAGATCTTGATGGATGGGTGGGATTTCAATAGGCAGAAATGGGTTGGTTTGAATAGGGTGGGGAAAGCAATTCAGGTAAAGACGGCTCATCTGAGAATAGAGTTTTCTGTTTTGCTGGAACATGGTATATACACCATGGGAGTAGAGGGTCTAAAGTTGGGAAGGTGGGATGTCAGCCCGATGAGTCTGGACTAAATTCAGTCAGCAGTAGGGCTCTATCCAAATCAAAGTGACATGATGTGACATGACACTGCTCTGTTTATGCTCTAATGCCCATGCTTTTGTACTCAGTCTCATTCTCCTGCTGAAAGGTTGAGGCTGGTTCTCCAGCCCCTTGGGGAGAGAATGGTTCTGTACTACAGATTTACTTAAAGGGCAGAGCACAGTAAGGTTCATTTGGGTGTGTTCCTCCTTCCCCCCAGGGACAGTATAGCTGCTGATTGTGGCCTCTGTGTCCTGTCTATTTAGGCGTCATTTGAGCTCCTGAATATTTTCAGAAGTGAAAGAAAAAAACACTGCCTTCCATAAATATTTGTTAAGTGCCTCCTACATGAACAGCCGTAGACTGGTAATAAATTAGCAGTCAAAGCCAAAAGTGAAATAAAATCTTGAACTGACGTCAAAATAGGAAAGAGCTATTTTTAATGAGGGTCCACCCGGTAGATAGGCCATTTCCAGTACTGCCTTTGAATGCTGTACTATTATATAATATCTTCTCTGTAGAGGCTGCTTATAGGCAAATAGCCTTGAACAGTGGAACATAGAAAGGGCCACAGCAACCACCTGGCTGAATATAAACAGGCCCATTAGGTGACCCACCTCAAAATATCCATAGGCCCTAACTAACCATCACGCTACTTACAACTAGGTATGGTTACCAAAAAGGGAAGATTCCATACATTGCCTTGCCTCCTCATGTTCCACTACCTTGTGGCACACAGCCTCCTCTCTGCTCTCCTGCTCGTCACTCCTTCGCAGTGTATTCTATAAACCTCTCTTTTGTTCTGCATCAGATGAACTATTTCACCTCCTATGCCATTGACTTCTGTGCAATCATCGCCACACATTTGGAGGCCCCTATCTGATCAAGAGACACCCCCTTTAGACATTATATCCTCTACTAATTTTTCTGAAGATCTAATTTAGGAAAAGCAGGAACAGCCTTAGGTGTTTAGGGAGATTCAAAAGAAGTGATAGCCATTCTTGAAAGACAGATATACAGTAGAAACTTTAACCTATAAAAAATATACAACATACAATATGATATTTAAATAGTATATAAAGACCTCGTAGGTTTTCTGCTTGGTTATGTTCAGGAGACATAAATGTTGTTTAGACACCATCTTACTGAAGGATCCATTCTGGACATCAGAGACTAGGCTGCAGTGATAATTTGGATCCCTGTAGTCCAAATAGATTTTTCTTCCTTCCTTCCTTCCTTCCTTCCTTCCTTCCTTCCTTCCTTCCTTCCTTCCTTCCTTCTCTCTCTCTCTTTCTTTCTTTCTTTCTTTCTTTCTTTCTTCTTCCTTCTTCCTTCCTTTTTCTTTTTCTTTTTTTTCTTTTTTTGACTTAGGTAATCTCTATACCTAACAAGGAGGTTAAATTCACAACCCTTAAATCAAGAGTTGCATACTCTTCCAACTAAGCCAGCCAGGTGCCCTGACCAAATACAGATTCTTAACAAGACCTAAAATGGTTCTTTAACTTGAGACTTTTTAAAGACACAGAAATGGGATGGAATAAAATAAAAATGAAAGCGGGATAGAAATCTTGTAGGCTGAGAACTTTACAGTGGAAAACTCTTATTTGGTAAGACCCAAAGCAGTAATGAGTCAATCAAAAAATTCAGTTAAAGCCTGAAATCCTAAAATATGCCATAATAAAGCATGATTCCTTATTACTCAAAATACAGTATTTTGATGTAGGGTCCAGATCTTTTCCCCCCTGAGTGTAGATCTGTATTTTGGAGACTTTCTTGCATAAATCATATCTATACTGCATCTATTTCTAGTTTCAGTTTATTTGAGGTAAAGCAGACATTTCTGAGGCAACCTAAATTGATAGGACTTTCATGATTCCTACTGTAATCTTTGAAACTTTTCTTGCTCACACCTATGGTGCTAGTAATATTTTTTAAGTGACTTGGGATTGTCGAGTCCCAAGCACTCAGCTTCATTTTCAGAATAACAAGTACTGTCTTCTTTGCTCTCCTTGTCAATTTTCATATTTAATTAAAATATATTTAATTTAATTAATTAAAATATTACAATCATAAGTCTAATGAACCCAAACAGGCTTGGGAACAAGTACAACTAACTCTGGGATAGTAAACTACAGCCGAGTGGGAGCTATATATAGTGGGTCCTTGTATAGGGGCACCTGGGTAGTTCAGTCAGTGAAGTGTCAGACTCTTGGATTTGGATTAGGTCATGAGCTCACATGGGATTGAGCCCCGTGCTGGGCTCTGCACTGACAGCTTGGAGCCTTCTTGGGGTTCTTTCTCTTCCTTTCTCTCTGCCCCACCCCAATGCATGCACATGTGTGTTCTCTCTCTCAAAATAAATAAATAAACTTAAAAAAGAAAAGAAGTCCTTGGCATGTCAAAGAATAGTTACTACAGTCACGTGCTCAGCATGTTGGGCATAGCAGAGTTCAATTTTCAGAGAATGGAGAGTATCTGTGAATCTGGCAAGTTAATTAAGTGTAAGTAGTTGAGAGCTTGTATTGTATAAAGTTAGCTAAGGAGTTAGATTATGTGTTTTTAACTACCCAGAATATGCTATGTGATTCTGGATTAACATCACTGAAAAACTGGTTAAACACACAAAAACACATAACTAAAAGCAAAGATATTTTTATCAGTTGTGGATAAAGGCAATGTTAATTCTGTCTCTGTTGAGAGCTTCCATTTATTTACCTGTTTATATTCCTCAGTTTTATCCTGAATGTCCATCTGTACTGTAATATCTGCGTATCAGGACTTTTATGTTAATTACAGAACTTTAAAATATCTCAATAAGTTATAGATAATGCTTACTTTATAGGCTTTTGTAAGAATTATAGAAACAATATATGTAGAGAGCTGATGAGTTTTAGTCCCCTCTATCCTTTGTGCTCCTGAATGTAATTGTCCAAAATTCAGACTTTGAGTACAGAGTCTTCATAAAAAGCATATTGACCAACTTGAAGTGATTCCTACTGGCCAAATTTGGATAACCCATGCATCAGAATGAAAAATGACAGGAATTGACTGAAAATTGAATTTTTAAAGTATCTATGAATTCATACAGGTTAGGAAATAAAGTTAAGAAGGGGAGAAAGAAAAGCACTTCTTAGGGAAAGACATCAATTATTAAATGTATAAGGTATAATACACATAGGAAATTATCATTTTACAACCTCCATAGTAATTATAATTATTTAGTCAATAATTATCAGCGGATACTAAAACCATTGGGTAAAAGAACATTGGGGAATATGATATTCAAATAATTTGATCCCATAGATTCATATTTACCACAAAAGGAAAATACACTTTTGGGGTACCTGAGCGGCTCAGTCGGCTAACGGGCTGACTTCAGCTCAGGTCATGATCTCATGGTTCATGGATTCCAGCCCCATGGTGGGCTCTGTGCTGACAGCTCAAAGCCTGGAGCCTACTTCAGATTCTGTGTCTCCCTCCCTCTACTCCTCCCCTGCTTGCACTCTGTCTCTCAAAAAAAATGAATAAAGTTCAGTTAAAAAAGAAAAAGAAAAAAAAAGTAAAATACACTTTTAACAATGCAGAAATCTGGTGAATATCATCTTTCCCAAGAGACCACACTTACACTACCAGTGAGATACAAAACTGACATTGTGAGGTTTTTATTTGATATACACAAGGTCATGTATTTAGTATTTCTGTCCCACCTCCCAAATCCCAGTTTAACCTAAATCTAATTATGAGAAAGCAATCAAAGCAATCCAAACTGAGAAACATTCTGAAAAAGACAACATCATCATCAACAACAAAATATGCCTATCAATGTTGCAAAAGAGAGAGTAGGGCTGGAAACTAATTTACATTAAAATACACTACACAGGTATTTGGGGAATTTGGCCTGTGTAATACATAGTGGTATCTTATCAATGTTAAATGTTTTCAGTTTTACGGTTATGTAAGAGTATATCTTTATTCATAGGGGTATGATGTCAGCAAAATAGTAATAGTAATAATAGTAATAAATTTATGTATATATAAACAGACATATCTGTTTATTTAATTTACATATATAAACAAATACACACATATCCTATCAGTGAAAGGAAATGTGGTAATATATTAATAATCAGGGAACCTAGATAAAGTTTGTATGTGTGTTCATTGTACTTTCCTTAAGAACTCTCTGTAGGTTTGTAATTTTTTAAAATAAAAACAGAGGGAAGTAAAGGTATATCCAGAGCTCTAGGGATTGCTTTTCTTGCTGTCACATAGATGTATGGAATATTGGACCATCAAGTGCAGACTGCACAATTGTCCTCTGTCATCTAGAAATAGGTTTGCTTTGTGATGTTCAGTCTCTCCCAAAGCCACTACCTATAGCAAAACTCTAAGATTTTTTGTGTAATATATAATGGTATCTGAGAATTTTCTCTTGAAAAATAAAGCAGAAACAGCCACAATATTTTTAAGTAGATAAGATTTTAATGAAATTTGGTCATTACAGGAGGACATAAAGAAGAGCAGAACTTTGACAGGGCCTGAAGGGTGCTTGCTAGAATCACCACTAACCATTAAATTACAGTCCAAACCACAAGCTAGAACATTCACGGAGGATAGAAGGTATAACAGATAGGCTAAGGCTGACTTTCTGTCTAGAAGGTTGATTGAGACATACCCAGCTCTTAAGGAGAATAATTGAGAATGACTATCTTAGGGGCGCCTGGGTGACTCAGTCGGTTAAACATCCGACTTTTGCTCAGGTCATGATCTCGTGGTTTGTGGGTTTGAGCCCCGCGTTGGGCTCTGTGCTGACTGCTAGCTCGGAGCCTGGAGCCTATGTCAGATTCTGTATCTCCCTCTCTCTCTGACCCTCCTCTGCTCACACTGTCTCTCTCTCTCAGAAATAAATAAAACATAAAAAAATTAAAAAAAAAGAGAATGACTGTCTTAGAGATTGACCAGGTTTATGTGTAGTAAGTCTCTTCAAATGAATAGCTTTGTTAGCTGTTAGTCAAAGAGAAGAAGCAGAAAACAAATTATATTCGAGACAGTAATCTCCCTATGTTGGTTTATCCTGTAGTCACAGGATCAAAGTAATAAGAACTGTATATGATGACAACAGAGCCACCTACCTGTGGTGTGAAAGAATGGTCATATTTGCTTAGGCCACTTCCACCTTTCTTGCCATATGAGTTCTACTCTACTTAGCCTTCTAAGTAGTAGCTAGGAAATCATGTTTTTACTATTCTATGCTTTTTTAAAATGTAAATTAAACACATAACTATTAAAATGTCTTGGGCCACCACGGTATGAATGGCCCACTCTGGGAAAGAATATGCTCCCCCGATACTGGCTTCAGAAACACTTAGGTGGACTAGAGGAAGAGGCGGGTTCCTGCATCTACTAGAGCAGAATTACAGAGGGGCTTGGACACCTGCCTTTTAAACACTGTCTCCAGGAGATTCTTGTGAAGCCTAACATTTTAGAACAATCACACTGTGGTTCCTTAAGAGGATGTATAATGGTGAACGATTCGGTATTGAATCTGAGGTAAAGACTCTAATCAGATAACCAGGATAAAGTCTAGAACTATACCATACCACCCCAGAAGAGAGCTTGAGGAAAGCATTAGAGATAGCCTGGATAATGGCAGAGGGGAAAAGCTAATTATTGCAAAATAAATGAAATCCCTGGCTTCTTTTGTTACCAAGAATGAAACCCCTAGAGAATTGCTTTGCTGTCTCGTTTGAGTGATAGTTGTTACTGCTGATAAATCTTATCACAGAAAGTGTTAAGGTAGCAGTATGTTTGAGCAGACAGTTTGAGTTGAGGATATGGTAGGCCTATAAAGATAGAGAGCTGCCAAAAATCAGAAGTTTGAAAAGAAGGTGGGTTGCTGCAGCAAAGGGAGCAATAGAATCTTGTTCCAGGGATTTGTGAAGACTTGTGGGGAAAGTAGAAGTTGGGCAACCAGTGAAAATCAGAGGTATGAAGTTTTCAATTTTGTTTGTCCCATAGCAGCTGAGAATTTCCTTGTAGAAAGAGCCCGCCCAGCCTTTGTTGAGAAGATGTTTTGTTAAGACCATAGTAGGGTAGAAGGAAGCCTTAGGACCTGGTTGTAAGCTGGCAAAAATAGACCCTGGTTGTAAGCTAGAGAAAATAACTAGGGGATAGAGCTAGTAAAGGCCTGGGCATAGAGGGCAGTGTATGAGGAGGGAACTCTGTGCTGGCTTCCAGATTCCTAGAAGCTACTGACAGAAGTGTTGACCATTGCATCAGTGTAATCTGTGCTAAATTAACCCATGTACAGAAAGGGACAGTTGCTATATAGGTTATGCAATTAGTGGAGAATTTGCAGGTATGTAAGACTGGGATAGAGAATGGAAATTACTTTGTTCAAACATGTCACAGAGGTATGCAGGCAATGCAGGTTTAGGAGAGTTCTCAAAACACACCAGATGAGGCCCAAGGAATCTAGTCCAGCTCAAGGTAGGCTACAAGGGAAATGTTGTGTAAAGAAATAATTTTGGAGGGATTTCACTCAGGAACAAAGGTAGAACCTTTAGGAATATTATGGCTAGGGAGCTGTAGTTTGTTAATATTTAAACAATCCAGATGAAGAAATGGTTGCTCTTAAAAAAAGGACAAATTCCTGAGCATTTGGGGGCAGCATTCTCTGGTAACATAAGAGATTTGTATAAGTACAAGGCCAATGTAGTGTTACCTCTTTGGGGACAATATAGAAATCATGCTGTGATTTGAAAAGGGTTTCATAAAGTTGACAAAGGGAAAACATGGAAAGAGGACCTGAAACCCTAAAAGAAGCTTCACCCTAACTTATGACCTGTAAGCTGTTCTCTTCATGTCACCATGGAGACTGGGGCCCTCAGGATCCATCAATGGTTATCTCTGCCCTAGCAACCCTTACATTTTTGGTTAATTATTTCATAGACACTTTCCAAATGTTATTTTCCCAAAGTCTGTTATTTCTTCTCTGAAATTCTAAAGTGTGTAACTTCTTTGTATGCATAACCTCTTTTCCATTATACACACATCATTTTGAATTTTAACTCCATTCTTAGTATTGGTGATTCTCAAGAATTTTCTGGCTCAGCACATCCTTTGACTCCCATTTCCCTTACTATTCACATTGAACATTTTAAACACTGTATTCCCACCTTTCACCCTACCATCTCCACCCCTCAAAAAAAAAAAAAAATGTAGGCTAGCTGACCAGCAAGATGGTAGAAAAGGAAGGGAAGAGAATTAGTATTTCATGGAATTGGTTACCCCCAGGATTTCAGGGTGGCTGAAGCCATACACTCTGTCACATAACACTATGCAAATTGACTTTACCCTTCCAAATTTAAATCATACAGTTGTCAATGAAGATAAGAGATGATATCAGGTTTGTCATGATTCAATGGATGTGAATCTATTTTCCCTAGTTCCACAATGGGAGATGGATTAGGATGGTGACGAAGATTCAGTTCTACAGGATATGAAGTCTTGTAGGCAGGGGGAGCATCAAAAGAGGTCTTTCCCTGGATTTTGTACCATTTACCATGTCATCTTGAGACTCCAACCAAGTTACTTTATATGGTGGCCATGCCTGCTCTGGGCTTACTGTAGCATTCAGATTTCAGAAACAGTTCTTCCTACAGAATTATGTGGCCAAACCATCCACAGATAATACGTTCACACCTGGGTGTGTACATGAACCGTCATACATCAACTTTCATGCTGATGATGACCAGCAAATGGACACATGCTCTCATATACTCAGTAGGCCTTGATCTTGAGGAGACACTGAGCATGGCAGGTCTGACTATCACTAAGGTATTTGATGTGGGCCTTGAGCTTGAGGATGAACTTATGCAGTGGGGAAGAGGGAGATAATGAGGGCAGAGGTGGTGGTATAGAGCAGCTCTAGTTGTCCCTGAGACACATTACTTAGAGTGTTTCCAATATTGCAGGGAAACATACCAAATGATAACCACCACAGCCAGAAGGACATTCTCTAGAACCCCCATGCTCTTCAACATGAGTTCTGTACCTACCCAGACCCAGGTTATTTCTTCCTCAGTTTGTTTCATGCCAGTTAAATTTGTCATTATTATTAATAAGTTAAATTAAATGTTACTAAACATACAACATCTGAGTGCAAAAAGAGTTTTTTCTATGAATTTGGTTGAATATTTTGAAAAGATTCAACAAAAATAAATTGCTAAGCAATGGTTAAAGTGGGAAAGCAACTCTAAAAATCTAGAAGGACTCTGCACTCAGTTTGCCCCACAAAATGTTTTTGCTTCCTTTTAAAGAAATTAGCAATGGAAATAGTAAAGGATGTGTAATGGGCATGGTTCGTGACAGAAAGGTTAGACCAAACTCCAACCAACTGACCAACTTTCAAAGAAAAAAACCTGGGTTTTATATCAAAACCCTGGCAAAAGAATGCAATTACTTTAATTTAAAATAAAAATGTCAATGCATATATCTACAATTTTTTTATGATCCATTTCTTTAACCAGTGTCTTCCATTAACCAACCAATTCCATATCCTGATTGCATTTGATAAGAAAGTCTCTATGGAACTTCCTTTTTCTTTTATTTATTTATTTATTTAATTTTTTTACAAATAGTTTATTGTCAAATTAGTTTCCACATAACACTCAATGCTCATCCCCACAAGTGTCCTCCTCCATGCCCATCCCCCCCTCCCCCCCACATCCATCAGTCCTCAGTTTTTGTCAGCATTCAAAAGTCTCTCATGGTTTGCCTCTCTCCCTTTCCCCCACCATTTCCGCCCTTCTTCTCCCCCTTGGTCCTCCGTCAAGTTTCTCCTAATCTTCCTATACGTGCAAACATGTGATATTTGTCCTTCTCTGCCTGACTTAATTTGCTCAGCATAACACCCTCAAGGTCCATCCATGTTGCTACACATGGCCAGATTTCATTCTTTCTCATTGCCATGTAATATTCCATGGTATAGATAAACCACATCTTCTTGATCCATTCATCTGTTGATGGACACTTAGGCTCTTTCCATGTTTTAGCTATTGTGGAGAGTGCTGCTATGAACATTGGGGTCCATGTGCTCCTATGCATCAGCATTTCTGTATCCCTTGGGTAAATTAGAACTTCCTTTTTCCATTCTGTTGAGATCCGAGAGTTTAGAATTCCCATGATTTAGTCTCTTGTTTGAGGTACCAGGCAGTAGTATTTCAGTAAGGAAGAACTTCTAAAGATCTTGTATGCCTCAATGCTCCTTTAATTCTAGCCTAATTATGACAAAAAGGGACATGTATTCCTACTTATCAGCTCAAAGGAGCACCACTATAGTGATAACATAAACCTGACTTATAAATATCATACATACAAGCTTTGCAACTGAGATTCTTAAAAAGGAGGAGGAGGAAGAGGAGGAGGAAAGAAATGAAAAAGAAAAGAAACTGAGATTCTTGATAAATTTAGAAGCAATTTCATAATTTGTATTCTTTCCATTTCGAGCTTGAAAGCTTACTTTTATTTTATATCACATAGTTTCAAGTTGTCTTAATTCTAATTTGCAAAGAATCAGGATTGCCCTGTATCAGAAGCAAGTCTCTTTTCCTGAGGCAGTAGAAGTACACATCCTGAAGAAAACCTTTCAACATCATTCGTCTTGATGAAACAAGTCTCTCTCCTCCAGCTTGGTTTTGGTGTAGAAGTTTTTGCTTATTATAAGCTTTTCCAAGCTTTTTTCTGGAATGAAAAAAGAGCTTTTCTGTTTCCTCACTTGTTATGAGTCTTTAGCAATATCACTGGGCTTCAGTTCATTCGTTTCTCTATAAAGCTTATGAATGACTGCAGGTTGTTTTATTTTTAAAACACAGAACCAAGATACTTATCTACAAAAGCATTTAACACCTCTAGGCAACTAGATTTCTTCAACGTGTCTTTCTCTATCACTAGGCTTCTAACAAGCATGTCAAAGCATTCCAGACCCTTTCTAATATTTTCAGATGACCCGTTATAGTTCTTCAGATTAAATATGAGGCACTAATACACATTATCTTGGCTTTACCAAAGAGCTTTGACTAGTGTTTCTCAAATTGAATTGTAAGACCTGGGAAAGTCATTAGAGAAATCAGAGGAGCAGAGACCAGGACTCAAACATAAGGAACTGTTCTTCTCTTACCTTGCCCCTTCTGTCTGAATTTCCTGCTTTTATTCTGAAAGAATGTGTTTATCTGGAGCCCCCTTATGCAGTTACATAAAAAGACTTCTAAACTCCCAAATTTATCAAAATGTTTTAGCCCTTGACTATTCTTTATAGCAGCTTTACTGAAATAAAATTCACATATCATAAAGTTTAATCTTTCAAGTGTACAATGCAGTGAATTTCAGTATATATACATTGTTGTGCACCCATCACCACTATGTAATTCCAGAGCATTTTCATCACCCAAAAAATAAATCCCAAAGTCATTAGCTGTCACTCTCCGTACTCTCCTCCCTTCAGCTCTTGGCAGCTACTAAGCTACTTTCTGTCTCTGTGAATTTGCCTATTGTGGATATTTCATATAAATGGAATCAAACAATATGTGGTCTTTTGTGACTGATTTGTTTCACTTAGCATAATGTTTTCAAGGTTTACCCATGTTGTACTCAGTTTTTAAATAGCTGAATAATATTCCATTTCTGAGTATATTGCATTTTGTTTATCTAATCATCTGTTGACAGTTGGGTCATTTCCACCTATTGGCTATTGTGAATAGAGCTGCTCTGAACATTTGTGTACAAGTTTGTATATGAACATCTGTTTTCACTTCTTGTAGGTATATGCCTAGAAGTGGAATTACTGGGTCATATGGTAATTCTGTATATAGCTAGCTTGTTGAGAAAGTGCCAAACTGTTGTCCACAGTCATGGCATGATTTTACACTCCCATCACCATTAAATGAGGGTTCCAATTTATCCACATTCTGTACAGTACTTGCTATTTTCCTTAAACAACAACAAAAACAGCAACAACTATGATTGTCCTAGTGGGTGTGACTTGGTACCTTATTGTGGTTTTGATTTGCATTCCCTGATGACTAAAAATATTGAGCATCTTTTTTATGTGGTATGCTTTCTTCGGAGAAATGTCTACTGCCAAGTCATCTGCCATTTTTTATATTGGATTGTCTTTCTGTTATTGAGTTGTGTGATGGTGAGTTATATATGCCAATGTGGAGAGGCTATGGTGCTCAACTGTTCAGTCACTCACCTACATATTGCTGTGAAGAAATTTTGTAGATGTAATTACCATTTACGGTTGACTTTTTTTTTTAAGTTTATTTATATATTTTGAGAGAGAGAGAGAGAGAGAGTGTGTGTGTGCATGAGCAGGGAAGGGGCAAAGAGAGAGGTCTGCCTAAGTAGACCTCACACTGTGAGCATGGAGTCTGATGTGGGGCTCAATCCCACAAACTGAACTGTGAGATCGTGACCTGAGCTGAAATCAAGAATCAGATACTTAACCGACTGAGCCACCCACGAGCCCCCCATTTACAGTTGACTTTAAGTAAGAGACTACCCTTGACAATACAGATGGACTTCAATCCCATCAGTTGAAGGTCTTAAGAGCAAAAACTGAGGTTTCCTGAAGAAGAAAGAATTCTGCCTCAAGATTAGAAATACTGATTGAGTTTCTAGTCGCAGGTCAGACTTCATAATCAGGTGAGCCAATTCTTTAAAATAAATCTCTTTATATGTATATGTGTTTTGTATATAAGTATGTATAAACATACACTATTCATATATAATATATATTATATATAAGACGTGTATATACATAAGTATGTTTGTATATTATATATAAGTATATATGTTTGTGCACTATAAACACACGCTGTATATATATATAAATATACACATACATATATGTATATATATAAACATATATGTTTATATACATATATATATTCTATTGGTCTTGTTTCTCTGGAGAAACATGGTTTATATAAATTATGAAAGTTCTTTGTATATTTATATATTTTGGATACTAGATCCTTATTAAATATATGATAATAGAACTCATTTCATTAAGCTGCTCCAGTTGTGTTTGTTACATGCAGCCATAAAATCCTAAATGAATCTCAAGGTTTTCTGGGGATCAGATAGAAAAATGCACGTAAGACACTTAGAATGATGCTTGACACATACCTCAATTAATGTTATTGTTACTATTTTATCACATTTGGATTCATTTAGAGCAATGAGCTCTATACCACTCAGTAGGCCCTAAAGGTGTTATTCATTATTCAGGAGATGCTTATGAATCTCTGTTACATATAAGATGCTATGTGGGGGCTGATGCAGGACCAGCTTCATGGTGTGCAGCCTGCACAGTCATGCGGGGCCCTGGATTTCATATTCTATTGCTATCATCTTCCAATATTTAGGAAGTCTTGAACAAGAGGCTCTGCATTTGTATTTTGTACTGGGCTCTGCACATTATGTAGCCAATTCTGTTATGATGACTAGAAAATTCTTTTTATTCAGAATAATAACTGATATTACTAAAAATTACTATGTGTTAGTCAGAAAACATTAAATCTTGCTAAATATACTCTAAGAAGACTTAGAAATATACAGTACCTTTAGAAACACTTTGCCAAACATGATGTAAATAAATGAGATTTTGACATTTAAAAGGTAAGCTTTAGTTATCTGACAAATTCACTTGTCTAGAACAGTCAAGAGCCTTATAAATGAAATATCAATATATTTCACAGTAACAATAAAGAGTGAAACTGCAGGCTTTGTTGTGGTAGTAGTTGTTAGGAGTTGGGAGTTTACACTGCTAAGGTTTGGGTTGGTCAGGAAGTAAAACTTTTGAAGTAGCTGTATCTTCTCCCCAGTTATTATTGATATAACACACAGTAGCTCACTGTGAGTGACTAGACAAGTTGCTTAACCTCTCTTAATCTTAGTTTTCCTATCTATAAAATGGTAATCCTTTATGCAGAAGATCAGACGTATCATATAAGGTACAGTAAATATCCTTTTCTCCGAATCTCCTCTTGGAGATGTATGGAACACCTACAATGTGCTGTGCTTCATTCTAAGCACTATGGACTATTGTTGACTAAAGGTCCTTGTTCTCAAGAAGATTATATTTTTGTAAAGAAAGATGATAAACCTGCTAAGGAAAATGTGATCACTTCAGGCTGCAGTAAATGTAAATGAAGAGGATTAAATGGGTGGAGTTGTCAGGGAAGAGCTTTCTGAGGTGACTTGTAAGTTGAGATCTGAATGATGAACATGAGAAAGTTAGGTGAGGATTCAGAGAAACCTATTCCTTTTTTTAAAAAATGTTTATTTACTTATTTTGAGAAAGAAAGAGAGATCACAAGCAGGGGAGGGGGAGAGAGTGGGAGAGGATCCCAAGCAGGTTTCATGCTGCCAATGCAGAGCCTGATGCAGGGCTTGAACTCAGGAAATGAGATCATGACCTAAGCCAAAATCAAGAGCTGGGTGCTTAACCAACTAAGCCACTCAGGTACTTCCCAGAGAAATGTCTTTTTAAAAACAGTTTACTTCTTTATTTTGAGAGAGTGTGTATGGGAGTGGGGAAGGGACAGGGAGAGAGAAAGGGAGATGGTGGAGAGAGAGAGAGAGAGAGAGAGAGAACCAAAGCAGGCTCTGCTACGGGGCTTGAACTCAAAAACCATGAGATCATGACCTGACCTGAAACCATGAGTTGGGTGCTTAACAGACTAAGCCACACAGACACCCCCAGAAAAACATATTCTTAGTAAAAAGGCACCTCAGGAACAAAGCCTTCAAGAGTGGAATGGGCTTGGTCTTCATGGAGACAGAGAGAATCACTTGTGACTATAGTACAGGATCAAAGGAGCAGGGTGAGCTGTGAGAACAGAAAGACAGACAGGTGACAGATCAGGTAAGGCTTTGTGAACCCAAGGCAGTAGTCTGGATTTTATTCTGGTTCAGGGAGAGGTCTTTAGAGGGATGTAAGCAAGAGACAATTGTAGTCTGATTAATGCTTCAGGAGTATTCTTCTAGCTGGCTGCTCTGTGGAGGAATCAGATGGGCAAAACGTGGTGGCAGTGACTAGTTTGGGGGGGCAGGGTGATCCATCAATCCGGGAGAAAGAATGGGGTTTGACTAGGGTCGTGGTCTTGGGAGCTAGTAAGCAGTAGTTAGATTCAGGACATACTTTGGAAGTAGAGCTGACAAGACTTACTGCTGGATTGAATATCAGGGTGAGTAAAGGAGAGAGTTTTTTATTTTTCCCTGATGAATAATTTAATACATGTTACTGTAGAAAACTTGGGAAATTCAGGGAAATGTTCAGCAGGCTATCTGTTTTATTTTGTATATATGATTTACATTTAATATGTAAATCTAGCTTTCTTTTGCACAAGGAGAGCTTTACCGTTGTTGAGTATTGTTGCTACCCTTTTGAAGATTTCAGTGCATCTTCACTTATTAGAAGCTTAGAAGATTATTGAAATTAGAAAAAAAAAACCCTCAAAAACAGGAGAGGAAAAACCTGTTCTACCCTATTTAACAAGAATTTCCTAGCCTTAATTGACGGTTTCCTCTTTTTTAAAAAAAATATTTATTTTTGAGAGTGAGAGAGTAGGGGATGGGCAGAGAAAGAGAGGAGGACAGAGGATCTGGAGGAGGCTCCAGGTTCTGTGTTGAGAGCAGAGAGCCCCATGCGAGGCTCAAACTCATGAACCGTGAGATCATGACCTGAGCCAAAGTCAGAAACTCAGCTGACTGGGCCACCCAGCCACCCCTGACCTTCTTTCTTTTTGATGGTTGTTTTGTGTAATATCTATTACCATCTCTATCAATTATCCCCAGAAAATATGATCTAATACTATATTGGATCTTTCCCTCTCATTTCTATTTCCCTTACATATAAAAGTTAGATTTGCAGGTCCTAAGTCCAGATCATTTACTGAGTGCACCAACACAGTTCTTCGTAAGGATTTCATGAGGACTTAACCTAATAATGTCTTTTATCCCTACTCTTATCATTCCGGGAGGCAAATGTTGCCTAGATTACATTGTTCTATAGTGTTTTTAATGGTTTTCCTAATATAGAGCTGTTCCATCTACCAGTTATTCTTATAAAAGAGGTGGGGAACTTGTGTAAAATTATGTTTAAAACTGACACTGTCTTCCAAATGCCTTATCTTTCTCTCAACATTGAGGGTGACAGCCAGTGGAATATGAATTACACTGCTAACATGCAACTAGTAGAGATGAGGGAAACTGAGTTTTAAACCTGAGAATGCATATCTAGGTGTTTGTAAGTGTATCCAGTCAAAGCTCCTTAATTTAAGTCTCTATCTAATTTGTAATTTGGGAGCAACAACAGTGGGCATTTAGCAAGGCTCCAAATATCCCAACGGGATAGAACAAAAATATATTTTCTTTGTCTCTGTATGACTTGCAATTGTCTAAAATGTCAAGAAGAAAAAAAATATCTTGTTTAAAAATATTTTGGGTAGGTATTGCTAATAATATTGAATACTTATGCCCCAGCAGCAGTCGGTGCCTTATACTTAGTTTAATTTTAAGATTTTAATAAATGAAAATATCTGTAGGAAGTATGGTATATTATCACACTTAAAGCAGCCAATTAAATTAGTCTCTTGATATAGGCTACTTTATAAACTCATTTATCATGCAAGTTAGCTTGGTCTGACCTTTACACTCCTTCTTGGATAAGGATGGTAGCAATTTCTCAGTAGCAAAATTATTGATTTTTTTTTTTTTTTTTGGACAGAGCTTCTTTTCTAGTTTGGTCTTCCTTTTTTTAATGCACTTCTATTCTTGTGTCACCTTCTCAGAGAATGGAGTCCCATTTACATGTTGGCAAGAAAAATGCTGTTTGGAAGAGTATGGGAAGCTGTATCTTAATGTCCAAGCTAATTAGCCACACCTAAACAATTTATGAAGGCATTTTGCTCAATATGGAGTATTTATCTTCTTCAATAAACAGAAGAACATGTTGATTATCTATTGAAGCTTGGCATGCTTGCCAAGCAAACATCAATTCTTCTTTCATTGCACTATTTAACCTTGTGTGCTCTAATACCTTTTTCCTGAATTTTCATTCTGATTCTTACCTGTTAAATGATGATCCATTTTTCACATGCAATATTGACATGGATTATTTACTCAGCTAATTGAGAATGTTTGTTTTTATCAATAACTTTTAATGGTTTGGCATGGTATCTCCTTCCAGGGAATAATTAAAAGGTAACTATAGCCTTTTACCAGGTTTGAGAGATTTAAAGAAAATAACTTTCTGAATGCAAAAGTTACATCTGAAGTTGGTCTTTGTAAATTTGTAAAAGGTAAAGATTTTCCCAGAAAAATAAGGAGGGCAAGTTCTTGGATAGAAGAGAACTTACATTTGCTGGTACCAATTATAAGCCAGAAACTGTGCTGGGAGTTTTATATACATTATTTCCTTTAACACCATGAGATATTTCTGTTAAATGCATTCTGTGGTGAAACTGAGGCTCAGAGAGGTCAAATAACTCATGCAACCAACTAAAGGATGTTTGACCTGGGATCTAATGCAGAGTCTGTTGGACTAAATTTTATCCCTTCCACTCTACAGTGTGTTGCTGTTTCAGTTGACATGGTCAGCACCTCTTATCACAACTTGTTCAGATTCACAAGTAAAATTGATGGAGGGGCAGGAGACCCTTATCCCCTGTAATTCTGATCTTTAAATCATGGTACAAAGCAGGCAGTCTCTAGTGTGAGGGATACCAAAAACTTCTGTGTATGCCCTTACGTGGAGAAATGAGACTATCACTGCTTCCTAACAATGACGGTCTGTGTTTTCTCTTGGTAGCTGGGATTTTGCTCTAAGGAAGGACACTACTATACATTTTCGTCTGTGCTACTCACATCGTTGCTGGTAACCACTTAGGCCAACTGCATAAGTTACTGATAGGTCCAGTACCCTAGTATTCTAGACTATTATTCTTAGTATTCATAAAGCTGTTGGAGTGTCTGTTTAACAGAAACCAACAAAGAATCATAAGAGTGGCATTTCTGTACTTATACACACTTTTGTAAACATCAGTGCTAAAGTGAAATTCGTTTTTGCTTCATTATATTAAAGTTCCTTAAACACAGACCATTTTTCTTAGGCCACCCTCTAGAGGACTGTTGAATTCTAAAACAAACAAGCCAAACAATATGTAGATCAGAATTGAGAAAGAAGAACTGATCTCTGGAGTTTTTCCCAATAAAATATTTCTCTTACCCCAATACCTATGATTTGCCTCGGCCAGTGTGGAAGTCAACAGGTACCTTATTCTGATAGAAGCAAAATGGACTCCATCTGAGTAATCAAGCTAAGTGCTTTCTAACAGTTTCAGACTAGGAGATCCAAAGCAATCTCAAATTTTAAAATTTACTTATTTTATGACTACTAAGATAATACCATTTTACTAAAATTTTTAGAAAATGCACACAAAAGAAGAAAGTTAAAATGATCTTTGATTGTGTACACCTAAAGATAACCATTATTAACATTTGGTGTGCATCTTTTTTGTTGTTGTATTTTAAATAGCATTGTTATACTAATCAAGATTCTCAGCCTGCGAGCAACAGAAAGAGTGGTCACTCCTTTAAGTAGAAAGGAATTTATTGAAAAGATGTTGAGTAGCTCAGAAATTCATAAGTTTAGAGGACCAGTCTTGGAAAAGAGTAGGCAAACAAGTGACCAAGGGAGATTGATAACCAGAAAATACCATAGAATTATTCTGGTGAGGCTCCCATGCTGCCACAATAAAGACCTTTCCCTGAAGCCAGTATTTCTGCCACTGCCAGTCGAGACACTGTTGGGGGGGCCTGCTGGCCCTCCTGCCCCAGAAGGTGTTCTGTCTCACTGATGGAATGGAGTTTTTGCCATCCTTGCTTCTGTGGGTCACTGGCTCCTAACTCCATGTCTGGGTCTGTCTGGATGCTTGATCAAGTTCAGGTTATAGGTCTACACCAGCTGTCAGAGGATGATGACATAAAGGTTCTTAATCCTTTGCTTCTGTAAAGGTAAGAGGCCTTCAAGGCCTCTTCTTCTTCATAAGAAGAATCACATGGTGGGAAATTCCCCCAACGTGGGCCAGGAGTTTAGATGCTGAGCAGCCAAAATCCCACATGATGTCTGCCACAGTGAGCTCATACAGCTTTATATAGCTCTGCATCCTGGTTTTCTCTCAAACATTAAATCATGACTGTTTTCCTAAAACATGAAGTATTTTCCGAAATTAAGATTTTTCAGTGACTCTAAAATAAGTCTTGATTTGATCAGTAAATAGCATATGTGATATTAATTGTCCTAATTAAGGCTTGTAAAGCATGGCAGTTACAAAGGTAGAAGCACCAGTCTTAGTACAGTGCTACCTGAATTATTTCTCTAGCTTTAGTTAGCACTCTGCAGGGAGAAGTCAGCTTCTTGAGCTGACTTCATATCTTGGGGCACTGCCTGAAATGACCTAGTTAACCTGAATGAGCCAGGACTGACTGGAAAGGACGGGTTCTGAAGCTGCCTCCGCCTGCTAGGCTGGGGCAGGCAGTGCGGGTACAGGCCTTGCAGCAGGACCTGGACAGGAATTCAGTCCAACAGCAAAGGAACTCTATATCTGACCTGGTTGTAGTGCAGTTGAGAGGCTGCCAGCTTTGGAGCATGATGGGAAGGAGGAATGTGGAAGCTGTTGATAGTCATGGATTGAGAATTCTAGCCTTTGGCGTGAGATTTAGGAGCAGCCTGGGGCAGCAAGCAAGATGGGCTTTAGTTCTAGAAAAACTCATAATAGATAAGTGACCAAAATGGGGACAAAAAACTTAGCAGGACCCAGTTCCAAGACCAGTGAATAGGATGAGGCCAGGTCTTACAAGCCTGGGTATCAGAACTAACTTCAGACATCTTGTGCTAGCATGATATTGAATTCCAGGCCCACTTACCTTAAGTCGTTCCTCACTAAGGTTGGGTCTAGGAGTTGGGTTGTAGGGAAGAAGTTAACAGATCAACTGCAGATGGAGCCCAGGGATTCCCAGTAAGGACAGCTTCTGGGGCTCAGAACAAGGCCATGGGAGACAAGCTCTGTTAGTTACGGTTGTACATTGGTGTGTCAGGGAGTCAGACTGGAAAGAAAGGGCACAGGTATTCCATATGAAGGCTTTGAGAAAAACGTGCCTTCTCTCTGTCATTGCTCATCTGAGGCTGTGGAAGCTTACCTCTTTCGTTCTCCCTGGGAACACATTAAAAGGTCAGCTTCTCTTCCTGTTCATTTTTGTATTTGTATATGCTGTCTTTGTTTTGTTTTGTTTTGTTTTGTTTTGAGAGACGGAGCATGAGTGGGGGAGGGGCAAAAGGAGAGGAAGAGAGAGAAAATCCCCAGCAGGCTCCATGCTGTCAGTGCAGAACCTGATGCAGAGCTGGAGCCCATGAACCATGAGATCGTGGCCTAAGCTGAAATCGAGAGTCGGATGCTCAACTGACTGAGCCACCCAGACACCCCTGTATATGGTGTCTTGATGCCCATGGGTTTTTCAAAACTTCGAATACAGTTTTCAGATGCCCAAGTAATAATTTACAGATACCATGTCTCAATGACTTTGCTTGCAGATTCTTATCCTTTAGATGGAGTGCAACTTGTTGAATGTTTGAAGGATCCAGAACAGCAACGCAGAACAAAAGTACATGTGGAGTTAGAGCCTCCAGATACTAGAGTGGAGTTCATTAGAATACTATTTGACATTCTACTTCATGTAACTTCATGTTTTCACTTCATGGAATTTTAGCCCCCAAAAATTATTCAGCATGTGTTTGTGGTATGTTTTGCACTGACAACCGAGAGAGAACACTGCATTGACCACGACGTAATTAGACTTCCTTCTGCATGACTTCATTGATGACTGACACGTGGAATCTGCCCAGGACTCGTTGTGAACCCTGTAAAACCACAATACGATAAATTATCATCATCGTTCCTCAGAAGGCTGTGTCACATTTGCCCACAACCATTGGATGAACCTACCTCTTAAAAATAGATGTGTTTTTGCACTCTTGAAACTACTTATTTTCTTACTCTTTGTCACAGCCAGCCTAGTTTAAGCTGACAGTAAAAAGAGGTTTTGGAGGTTTTCCACCACAAGGTTATTTAAAGTTCTTTGAGCTGCCGCCAGACCTTCATTTAGCATTTTAATAAACTTCCTGGGCCAAGGAGTAATTTTCCTGTATCCTCTTTGTCCTCAGCATGAAGTAATAGTACAAAAGAGGGTCATCATTTTTAGGCCAGTCATCTGCATTAATTATAAAATTATCCTTATGAATAGCCAGATGTAAGGTCTGGGATAGAGAAAAGGGGGAGCAGCCTTCTTTCTGTGGTTAACATTTAAAAGAAGAGTCATAGACACATCAAGGATTTAAGAAAGTGCCAACAGAAATATTTTTTCACACAGATAGTTAGAAAGGACACTAAAAGAAACTGAACAGACAGTCAAGTTATCGCAAGATACCTAGAATTAAATTGCCTAAACATTTGCTTACTTGTGGTATCCTTATCTGGAGACTCTCTAAAGGCAGAAGTACCAATAGACTCCCATGTTTACATGGTGATATGAAATCGGCCTCCAAAACAGTCAGTTGTAAGGATCCCCAGAGAATTGTTTGGAACCTACATCTCTGGGTGCAGTGTGATGTCACTTTTCAGTGTTTCCAGGCTTCGGGCCAAAACTCAGTTTCAGGAAAATAATTGCAGAAATGTTTAAATAATTTGCATGAGGTTTGTGAAAGCAAAGGAAAAGCTGCCTGCTCCATTCCCAAAGGAGATTTCAAGACACAATCAATGTTAGGCCGCAAAACACTGTTTAGACAGAATAATTATCAGCCCTTTCCCTTCTCTTTCATTATTAAACTGAGGCCTATTCCCTCTGAGGGTTTCACCTGGCATATGGAAAGACTGTTGTTGCTAAGTCCTCTTTATGGATGTTCAAACAGGCTAAGTAAATTCGGAGTCTACTAAATTGGCTCATTCATGGATATTATTTGACATGAAGTTGCTTCTATGTCATGATTAGCTTTTTTGTTTCTATTCATGTTATAATCAAGTATGATGGAATTATATAGGAAGGTTTCAAACTATGTGAAGAATTCTTGAAAATGTATCCCAGTGCTGAATTCATTTCATTCATTGTTGACTCCTTAAGACTGAGCTCAAAGAGCCCTAAGTGACAGGATCATCAAAACAACGCACAGAAGGATGCAGTGGGTGGAATCATATTAAGACAAAAAAGTGAAGCCGTGTTTAAATGGTGTTACAGCTATCAATGCCCAAATTAAAGTACAGTTATTTCTTTAGGGAACTGCTTAAAGTGTTGTTTGAATTGAATCGAAGTTGTGTGTGTGTGTGTGTGTGTGTGTGTGTGTGTGTGTGTGTGTTTACAGAGATTCTTAAAATGACATTATCTGATTTAAAGAGACATGGCTACTTTTCATATTGTAGTTTACTGATTTTGATAGTTGAGAAATGAATACATTGAATAGGTGGCACTGTTAGAGTGCACACAAATACAATTTTACTTCTCCTCCCTCCTCCCACACTGCCTATTCAAATCCACTCTGTAAAAATAGTTTTCCCCTTGCCTTTGGAGAGGGACAATAAAAGATATATATATATATATATATATATATATATATATACACACACACACACACACATTTAGGTAACAAATGTCTTTTGGACACTTTTAACCTAATGTGAGCCTTATGTTACTAATTAATGCCTAATCCCATGTAATAGTTAAAACTTAAAACATTGATTTGAAGTTAAGTATCTTCTCCTACTTTGAGCCACCAGTGGGAAATGGGGAGAAGCTGACTTCTTTCTTTATTCTGCCTTTTCTTTGCTGCCATACACTGTGACTTCTGACCCCTCCAGGGTTGGGATGTGAGTGAGGGAGAAAATAAGAGGTAAGGAAACAGGCAAAAGTTTGATTGGTGCCCTCCTGAGCTGGTGTTGGCCCTCTTCAGAATTGGTGAATGTTTAAGGCCAACTTTTTCTCTCATGGACACATCTAGGGGTTTCTTTCTTTCTTCTGTTCTTTCTTTCTTTCTCTTCCTTCCTTCCTTCCTTCCTTCCTTCCTTCCTTCCTTCCTTCCTTCCTTCCTTCCTTCCTCTCTTTCTCTCTTTCTCTTTCTTTCTTCCAAATAATTGGGGATCTCTTATTTGGAAGGGGCTTTGAATAATAGAAATGTATCTCCTCCAGTTGGTCTTTTATGATGTCTCCATTTTAAGAGTTGCTAGATACTCTTGAGTATCTAGCAGAAAACCTTTACCTCT
This sequence comes from Proteles cristata cristata, assembly GCA_017311185.1. Taxonomy (NCBI): domain Eukaryota; kingdom Metazoa; phylum Chordata; class Mammalia; order Carnivora; family Hyaenidae; genus Proteles; species Proteles cristata. The sequence continues at coordinate 382,985 of JAESUZ010004286.1, forward strand.
TTATGCTTGTCCTCACCTTTCCAGGTGGTCCTTCTGGGCAGATCCTTAGACAGACAGCTCTGGCCGGACTTGCTCAATAATGGCTTAATCTTGGTCCAAAAATGCTGATCTGATGTCAGTTATACTATAGTGATTCCCCTCTATTTTGTAGCTAATGGAAATTTGGGCCAGTACATATTTTTCCAGGCTACGTCAGACATGCAGTTCCATTTCTATCGAGAATACATGAAATACTTTCTGAGCGATCCCAGAAGGGGCCAGCTCACATTCGAAGTAAAGAGGTATCTTCTGCCACACCTAACCTTTAAGGGAGTTAGAGTCTCAGCACTACTCGCTCCAAAGATACCTTGTCTGTTGGCATCTCTAATCTCTTTTTTGTGGGTTGAGTTAGCAGTTTCGACCAGCTCCTCTGTAAGTCCTGCTTATATGGTCTTGAAACTCACTTTGAAAAGTTGCTGTAGATAAAATCCAAGACAACTTCAAGTGATTATACAGTTTGTGTCCTATACAAAGATATGAAGTTAAGGGGATGAGTGAATGCTGAATTTCAGCTCTTGCTCCTCTAGCAACACAGGATACCAGAAGGAGCACTTTATTATAATTCACCGACCCACTGGGGTTACTTTTTTGCTAATTTGCACACAGGCACCTATTGTCTTGGAGCCCTGGTTGAAACTGCGATAGAGTCCCATTTAAAAATTTCATTTTTAGTTAGATGAGTTGGAGGATTGGTGGTCTCTCTAGGTGAAAACCATCTACAGATATTGATGACATATGTGACAACTGTTCAACTGAATATCACAAGTCACCAACAGGCCAAAAAACACCCATTTGTCATACTACCACTTTTTATTAAGACAAATTATCATATTTTTCAAAGTAGAGGTTTTTTCAACAAGAGTGCCAAGGTACTCCAATGGGAAAAGAATAGTCTTTTCTACAAAAGGTGTTTAGACAACTAGATATCCACATGCAAAATAAATAAATAAAATAAGACCCCTACTTCACATAATGTGCAAAAATTAACTCAAAAATGGATTATAGATATAAATATAAAAGTAAAAGCAAAATCTCTTAGAAGAAAATGTAGGAATATAGGTGGATTAGGAGGAAGCTAATGGAAGACCATGTGGGAGAAGAAAGGGAAAAATAGTTGGGGAGAGAAAGGTAGGCAAACCATGAGAGACTCTTGAATGCCGAGAACAAACTAAGGGTTAATGGATGTGGGGGAATGGGGAAGAGGGGTGATGGGCATGGAGGAGGGCACTTGTTGGGATGAGCACTGGATGTTATATGTAAACCAATTTGACAATAAACTATTTAAGAAAAAAAAAAGAAGAAAATGTAGGAACAAATCTTTATGACCTAAGATTAGGTAATGGTTTCTTATGACACCAAAAGCACAAGCTACCAAAGAAAAATTGATCAATTTGATGTAATCAAAATGTAAAAATTTGGTGCTTCAAAGGATATCATCAATAAAGTGAAAAGTGACATGTGAAACTAATATAGCACTGGGTTAACTATACTTGAAATTTTAAAAAATGGTAAAAAATAACTATCACATCAGATAAGTGAAGCTCTTTATCAGAAGACAAAAAAAAAAAAAAGAAGGAAGTGAAAAGACTACCCACAGAAGGGGAAAAAAATGTTAGCAGATTGTATAGATGATAAAATAGAGAACTCACAACAACAAAAAAGACAACCTAAAAATGAACAAAGAATCTATATAGACATTTTTTTCAAAGAAGATATTCAAATGGGAATTAAGTATGCAAAAAGGTGATCAACATCATTAGCCATTAGGAAATACAATGAAAACCACAATGAGATACCATGTTACACTCACCAAGATGGCTCTAATAAAAAAGGTAATAACAAGTTTTTGTTACCTCACTGGAAACCTCACACACTTTGGAAATAATTTGGGAGTTCTTCACAAAGTTAATCATAAAGTTACCATATCACTCAGAAAGTTCACTTCTAGGTATAAACACAAAGAGTTGAAAATGTATGTCTTTTCAAAAACTTGTACAGGAATGTTTATAACAGCATCACTCATAATAGCGGAAAAGTGGAAAAAATTCAAAAGTCTCTCTGCTCATGAACTATTAAACAAAATATGCTATACCCATGCAATGGAATATTATTCAGCAATAAAAAGGACTGAAGAACTGACTCATGCTACAAAATTGGAGAAACTTGAAAACATTATCCCAAGTCAAAGAAGTCAGTCACAAAGAACCACACACAGTACAATTCCATTTATATGAAATTTCCAAAATAGGTAAATCCATAGAGACAGAAAGTAGATTCATGGTTACCTAGGGCAATTTTATTTTGGAATAGTTCACTGCTAGTATATAGATATACAATGATTTTTGTGTATTGATCTTATATCCTGAAAATTTACTGAACTTTTTTTGTTTATTGGTCTTTTAGTGGATTCCTTAGGATTTTCTGTAGATAAGATATTTCAGCTATAACAGAGGTAATATTACATCTTTTTCAATATGGATAACTTGATTTATTACTCTTATTATTATTATTTTTGCTTGATTTCACTGGCTAGAACCTCCCATACTATGCTGAACAGAAGTGAATGTAGGCATCTTTATCTTATTTCCTCATTATAGGGAAAAGTGTTCAGACTTTTACCATAAGGAGTGATTTTGCTGTAGATTTTTTTGTAGAGGCCCTTTGTCAGGCTGAGGAAATTTCCTTCTATTCCAAGTTTGTTAATAGATTTTATATTTTCTAAAGTCATGAATATGTATAGAATTTTGTCAAATGTCTAATTAGTTGAATATATGTTTATTGTTTTTTATTCTCTTACTATGGTGTGCTATATTGAATGATTTTCATATGTTAAACCAATCTTGTATTCCTAGGGTAAATTCCATTTGGTCACGGTATATAATCTTTTTATATATTGCTAGATTTGGTTCGCTAGTATTTTGAGGATTTTTGGATCTACATTTTAAAGCACTTTATATTTTGCTTTCTCTCAGTCTTTTTTGTCTATTTAACTTTGTCAATGATGTCTTTAGCAGTGCAAAGTTTTCCAGCTTTTATGCAACTGAACTGGTCAGTATTTTCCTTATGGATTCATAGTATTTTTTTCTAGTTGGGAAAGATCATTCCTATTCCAAGAACATGAAACTCTTTACTTAATATGACCATTATTTTATTTGGTTTTTTTTATGTTTAGAGAGTTAATCAACTGGGAATTTATCTTTATATAAGCTATAAGATGAAGACCCAATGGTCTACTTTTTAAAAATCATTTAGTAATTCACCAATTTATTAAAATTCATTCAATTAAATTATTAAACATCTGCAAAATGGTAAACACCATTCCAAGCATTGTGAATACAACTTATAAAAACAGACAAGATGCCTTTCTCATATAATTTACATGAAAGAGTTAACAAAATATTAAACAAAAAATAAATAAGGTAATTTTAGATAGCTAGAAGTGCAATGAAGAAAATAAAGCAGGGTGATATGATGGAGAATAATAGAGCTTTGTTAAATACTATGGTCAGAGAAGGCTTCTCTAAGATAGTACATTTGAGTTGAAGATCCAGCTATTGGAAGACACAAGAAAAGAGTGATCTAGGTAGAGGTTCAGGCAAGCACAGGCAAGGACTCTGAGGCAGGAGCAAGCTTAGTGTATTCAGGCAACAGAATGAAACTCCCCTATGGATGGAATGAAGTGAGTGAGATAGAGAATATCACCAAATGAGTCAGGGAGTTGGATTAGGGATGGTCCATACAGGGACTTTCAGGCCACATTAAAGAAGGCAGTGAAAGTTATTAAGCAAGAGAACATCTAATCCAATCTGTATCTGAAAATATGTAAGTTGACTATGACTATGTGACTATGATGTGGGGAACAAATTATAGTAAGGCAGCAGAGAAAGTGGGGAGATCAGTTAGAAGGGATATTAGTGGCTTTCAGTAGGAAGGTACACATGAATATAGAGAGAATTGTACAGATTTAAGGCATATTTTGGAGACAATAATAACAGATATTCAATGAACACATACAATGCATCAGCTACTGTGCTAATCACCTAACAATTTATTAATTCCAACCATTACCCTATGACTCAGGTAATGGTATTATCCTTGTTTTACAGATGATAACTTGATAAAGTGTAGGTAGGCTGCCCAAGGTTATAGAATTTGTCAAATCTAGAGCCAGGATCTGAACCCAGATAGCTTGGTTCCAGGGCTCATGTTCTTCTTCTTTTTTTTTTTTTAATTTATTTATTTAATTTTATTTTTTTACAAATAGTTTATTGTCAAATTAGTTTCTCAGGGCTCATGTTCTTAAGCACTAATTTTTACTGTCCTTCAAGCAGAACCACAGGATGTGGTGGTAGAATGAATGCTGGAGGTTGAAGGAAAAGCAGAAATCAGAGATGGCTCAGACATTTTCATTGATCACTTTGGTAGATAGTGGTTCATTTACTAAGACAGAAAATATTAGGGGTACCAAAATCTATATTATAATCTATGTTTATATGTTTGGTGATGGTGGTGGGGAAGGTAGTAGTGGAAGGGAAATTACTTGTTGCATTTTAGAAATATTAAATTTTAGATATCTTAAGTGGAATATCAAATAGGCAGTTCAGGAGTCAGGTAAGGGCTAGAGAGACCTTGGTATTAGATAGATAGAGAGTTGGTATTTAGAGTCAGATTTTCAGTTAAGGCAGGTCTAAAACAGAAAATAATGAGGTCCATGTTCAAGTTCTGTTGTACAAAGTTGGAGAAGGAGAGGCCAGTGAATGAGACAGAAAGGAGCAGCCAATTACATACAGGGGAAGCTTATAGAATGTGGTATCTTGGAAGTCAGGAGGCAACTGTTGTAAAATGCAGTTTATTGAACAATCTACCCCTTTTCCCACTGATCTGAAGTTACACTTATATCATATCAAAAAAAAATGTTTACCCAGGTTTATCTCCAGGGTCTTCCACTCTACCTGCCTATTCTGCCCTAAGCACAAACATGGTGCTGTATTAACCATTGCCTTATAATAGGTTGTAATTTTCAAAAAGTTTCTAGCTGCTCTCACATATTATTGTTTAAAGATCTACACTAACTTGTATTCCAAATAATCCCATTCGAATGGCATTGAATTTATATAACCCTTTGGGAGAGTATTGATGTCTTCATAACAGTCAGTTTTCACTAGGAAAAGAATTTGCTCCTCTTCTTTTCAGGTTTTTTCCTATGTCCTCAGCAAGGATTTATGGTTTTCTTCCTGGAGGTCTAACATGCTTGCTCATAAATTTATTCCTGGATATTTTATAGTTCTGGTTGCTAACATATATCAGCTTCTTTTTATTGCAGTCCTTAATTGATTATTGCTGGGTTTATTAGAGTTCTTTGTTGTAACCCACAGACACCAACTCTGACCAACTTGAGCCAAAAGGGAACTGAAGAGAAGTAAATGGGGGAATTCATTTGATTAAAGGGAGATTGATGAACCAGGCTCAGAATACAACTTTTTATAATAAGAAGAAAAGGTATTTTAACTAACCAGTTTTATAAAACTAATAATTAAAGTTAAAATCTAGTAGTAAGATGTTTAAGATGGGAACATATTAATATCTTTATTATATAAATCACCCCTAAAATTTTAAAACACTATGAACCCAAAAGATAAATGTACCAAGGACAAAAATAAACACTTTACAAAGTAGAAAAAAACCACAGATATGAAAAATTAATCAGCTTCGCTATTAGTAAAAGAAATGTCATATAGTAAGTATTACTTTTTCATCTGTCAGATTAACAAAGTTTTTCATTTTTGTTTTGTAAATGGTTAATTCTGGCAAGGGGTTAGGAAAATTGAGCATTGTTATCCATTATTGGCAAAATGTAAAATGGTATAAGAAGTGTCAGATGCCTTAAAGACATTTGCATTTATATGAATGTCATTGATTTAGTAGTTATACTTTTAGGGCCCTATCTTTTGAAAATAATTTTAAATACAGAATACATTTTATGTGCAAAGATGTTCAGTGCAGCTTTATTTATGAAATAGTAAAATATTGGAAGCAGCTAACATGGGGGAAATGGTTAAGGATTTTATAGTATATCCAGTTGGTAGAATATTAAGTGCCCTTTAAATATGAGCTTTGTGAAAGCTAAATAATAACTAGAATTGCTAATGTTAATATGTGGAGGGGAAAAAAAGCACACAATAGTCTGGAAATATACTCTAGTGGTATCTTTGTTTCCTGGGACTTAGGTGATATTTCTTTCTACTTTTTCTGCAATTTTCATAAATTTTCTACAGTGAGTACATTTTACTTCTATAATAATAAAATATGAAAAAAAATTGCACCCAAGGCTAAGTCCACTTTGAGCTGATTATTATTTTAATTCTCATTTCCTAAAGGCAAGGACATCAGATGTGAATTTTCTCATCTTTCCCATTCCCTGTCTCTAAATGCTGGTCTCTCTATGCCATCTTGGATGTTCTCTCCCTTTTCAAGGCTAACTTTTCTCTGGAATGTTGCTCTGTCAATCTTCTTCAGTCTCCAGCATTTTCATTCTCTTCCTCTTCATTGGTTCCTTTCCCTCAAGCAACACTGTACATGGGTCTCATCTTTCTTGAAACAATCGTTACTCGACCCTGACGCACTTAATGCTTGAAATCCTTTTTCTCTCCTTTTTATCACCACACATCCTTTATTTCATTATCATCATGTTGTTTTTCTCTCATACCTCTCTTCAGAATACATCCTGGAGGGTCACTAGGAACCTCCTAGTTTGTATATATGAAAGATAGAAGATCCTGTTCCAGCTGGCCAAGCCATCTCATTTTTCAGATTATGGCACTGCCGTTTTCTGGCTGTGTCACTTTGGCTTTATTCCAGTGCTTTCTGTACATCAGGTTTTTTACTTGGAAAATGGAGGTAATATTGGAAACCAATGACAAAGACGTTGTGGGGAATAAATACATTAATATGTACAGTGGTGCCTGGCACAGGGAAACATTCAATTTAAAGATTGTTGGGTGTTGTTTTTTTTTTTAAATTAATGTTTTATTTATTTCTGAGAGAGAGAGAGAGAGAGAGAGAGAGCATGAGCAGGGGAGGATCAGAGAGAGAGAGAGAGAGAGAGAGACAGGATCTGAAGCAAGCTCCAGGCTCTGAGCTGGCTGTCAGCACGGCTACTGACACGGGGCTTGAACCTATGAACCATGAGATCATGACCTGAGCCGAAGTCAGCTGCTTAACTGACTGAGCCACCCAGGTGCCCTTTAAGCAGTTTGTTTTAATGTGTATTTACTTATTTTTCAAGAGAGAGAGAGAGGAAGAGAGAGAGAGAAGGGGGAAGGGACAGGGAGAGAGGAAGACAGAGAATTCCAAGCAGGCTCTACATTGTCAGTCCAGAGCTGTGGGGCTCAAACTCACTCAAACAGTGACATCATGACCTCAGCCAAAATCAAGAGCCCCACGCTTAACTGGCGGAGCCAGCTAGGAGCCCCAGAATATTATTATTTTATCCATAACAACGCACAGACAAGAAAAGTTTTCACTGATGTGAGGATCTCTGCCTAAGGCACATTGTGCCAAGACTGGAGACCTGATTCCTCACTTTCAGGTTAATCCTCTGTACCACATTACAGGCTTCCCTACTTACCTGCAATGTCACCTTCCACAGTTCAGTTACTCTGGTGAACACCGTGTGAAAGCAGATGATCTTCCTTCTGACTAGCTGGCAGTTCAACAGCAGCCTACCACTAGGTTACAGTGCCTTTGTCATTCACTTCATGTCATCTCATCAGGCTGGCATTTTATCATCTCACGTCATCACAAGAAGGTGATTACAATATAATACGATCAGATATTTTGTGTGTGTGACAGAGACCACATGGACATCACTTTTATTATAGTATATTGCTATAATTGTTCTATTCTATTGCTAGTTATTTTTGTTTATTTATTTGTTATTTTTGAGAGAGAGAGAGAGCATGTGAGCAGGGAAGAGGCAGACAGAGTGGGGATAAGGATCCAAAGCAGGCTCCGTGCTGACAGCAGAGAGCCCCATGAGAGGCTCAAACTCATGAACCATGAGATCATGACCTAGGTCAAGGTCAGATGCTTATCCACTGAGCCATGAAGGCGCCCCATGTTGTTTATCTCTTACTGTGCCCAATTTGTAAGTTCAACTTTATCATAGGTATATATGTATGGGAAAAAACATTGTCTATATAGGGTTCAGTACTATTGGTGGTTTCTGGCATTCCCTGAGGATCTTGGAACATATCCGAGCAGATAAGGAGGAGAGGACTACTGTATACTTTGTCTTAAATTCTTATCTATGTTTATTTTCCTCTGGCATTTGCCAATTATTATTTCCTCCTTGAAATCCTCCTTAACTCATGATACTACTTCATTTCTCTTTATCCTTTGACACAGTTTTTTGCCTCCTACATTTTTTCCTAAAGTGCAATCCTAGTGTTGTGCGTTTCTCCTGGTTTGCTTTTCTCCCCTACGCTTATTATGTCCTGGCTTCATCTATTTCGTCCATGTAACTCCTTGCCATGACCAAGATCATTGTTTTGTACAACTCTAGGGGGCACCATGTACATTCTAGTCTTTGTAAATACCACCCCTTAGAGTTAGGCAGTGCAGAGCCCGTGTGTGTATGCTATGACTGGTCTTGACCCCTCTCCTTAGTGACTACCCAATAAGTCAGACTGCTTGTCGTACATTTCCATTAGAATGCCCCATCATCACCTATAATTTGTGTGTGGAAAGTGATTGCCTCACTTTGCCTCCCAGACTAGGGGCTTTTCGTCACCTTTCTACTTCTATATAAAGAAATTCCATTCAATCAATCTTCTGTCCCAGATCCTAAATTCCAGGATTATAGCCTCCCTACTATAATGTCTTATCACTAATGCCTGACCAGTTTGTCAGGCAACTGAGGTCTGGTTTTGAAATCAGCACAGACCTAGAGAGAATGGCAGTCACAGTAGCCTGAGCTGAGGCTGTTCAGCAGCTCCCTCGCTCCCTCTCTGGGAGAAGGTGCTCAGCTGGGTAAGGCACAGGGACCATGTGAACCATAGTGATGGAGAGAGTCAGAGGTCAGGATCAGAGCAGTAGTGTCAGTGGTCCAATGCAAAATGTGAGAGAAGGGTGACAAAGACAACGAGGCAAGGGGTTGATGCTGAAGACATCAGGAACAAGTGAGAACACAGAATGCAAGGCTGACTGAAAACTCAGACTGTAAGAGAGCTGGGATCTAACCCTGAAAGATGCTGCTTTCATAGCATGGGACTCATCCTTAAGGTCCTTTTTAAAAAGTGCCTACCAATTCCTACAGCTCTCCTTGCTTCTAATTCTACCTCTCCCCCCACATTAGATTAATTGTCTGAATTCTCTGCCTTGAGCATCCGTCTTAGTCTGTGGTAGCTTAAAAATAACATTTATTTCTTGTAATTTTGGAGGCTGTGAAGTCCAAGATCAAGGTGCTGGCATATTTGGTGTCTGGTAAAAGCAAGCTTCCTGGTTCATAGCATCTAAATGTCGTATCCAGGAACAAATAAACCCGGAAGAAATGTAGCCTGCTGAGTAGATGATGGTAGTATATTTTTCTACTGGAAGCTATGTTTGAGATTTGGGTGCCAGCAGCCGAGGCAAACAGTTGGGACCTGGGGACGTGGTTCCTCTAAGAAGGTCTCCTAAGTCATCCCAGATGAGGGACTGGGATGGGGAAACCAAGTAAAGAACCAGAGGGTTTATTTAAAGAGAAGCAGTCAGAAGAACTGATATCCCAGATCAGAACAATATGTGATCAAAAGTGGTAGGTCAGGTACCCCAGTTCAGGTTTTCAGGTTGCCGCTGTTGCCGTCTTAGCTGGCTTGCACAATCACTGCAAAACACACAGAGGCCTTCAACATGAACGGCACCTAAGTCTGTGGCTCACTGTAAAGTAAGACACAAAAACACGCAGCTTTGGGCTTTCTGTGCTATTCTTTAGGCCCTTTCCCCAGCAAAGCATGACTTATCAGTACCTGCATGCCACAGGGTGAATGCGCTTGGAGGTCAGGATCTGAATCTTTTAAGTAATCATGAGGCATATGGAAGAAGCAGTATCATCACTGTCCAGGTGATGTTTTGTTGGATGCTTCCCTTTCACCATGTCCCTGCAGTGCAGTTTCCTGCCTTGGATGTTCCTGGCCCAACTGTGGAGTTGGACGGAAGCCAAGCAGCTGAGGGTGAGTCTAGGTAAGATGGAAGGTGATGTTACTCGTGGGAAAACAGGTGGCTAATGTTATTCAGTTCATCCTGTCTCTTCTACCTGGGTAATTTTCCATTTTTTAATCAAATTTCAATATCTGATATTTCAATACCTGGGATGGCTTTTTTAGATCTCAAATGATAGCTGAAAGGTCAGAAAGTGATACCATGATGAGGAATTATATTAGAAGCAACACATGCATGATTTATGCTTTTGAGAAAATGTTGGTGTGTATATAGATATACAGACAACTGTGTATTCTTCAGGTCACCAATCCTTAAAAAGCACAATAAGGATAAAACAAAAAATATAAGGATAATGAAAATGACTAAAAGGCAACAGTGATTTTTATTAGGAGAACAGACGGAAAAGATTAAGGCTCCTCTTTCTGCAAGAGACTCACAGCAGCCTGTAAATCAAGAAGCAATGGGAACGCTAGGGCAAATTCTTTTTTGTCCCTCGTGTCCCATGGTGCAGTCACTGAGAGTGCTGCCTAGAGCTTGACAAAGCTCCTTTCAGCACACAGAAAGGAAGGTGAAAATGTACACATTAAGTAATAGAAATAAACAATATGCCTATTGTTCCATGGGTTGTATAAACTTAAAACATAAATATGTTTGATAAGAGTTTATAAACATTGATCAATGATCCATAATGGAGAAATTAGGGATACTCTTGATACAGACTTTTGGGATCATGGAGAGAGATAAGTCTGAAATTTTGGGTTGAGCAGATAAGGCATATGACCTACTATGGCATTTCCTACATTATTTTAAGGCACCTCTTTGTATCTCTGACATTGAAGTTGTGACTTTTCTTCTGTATTTTTATTCCCACATTTTAATTCTAAAACAGAAGGGCAGTTCAGAACTGGTGTGCTGGCTATTTGTTTTATAGTAAAATGGTTTAAAATATATATAGTTGTTTATGTTATTATGATTGGTTGAAGGAAGATGAGGCCACTGAAAGTAAGTGAAAAGTTGTCTTTAAATGTGAGGATTGCAGGGTGGGAGTTTGTTTAAAATGCTGATTCAAAGGCCCTTCTCAGTAGTCTGAAGTGAGACCCAGAAATCTTTATTTTTAAGTCAGTTCCTGTGGATTCTTATGTAGTTAGTCCTAAGACCACGGTTTGAGAAACATTGAAAAAAGGGGATTTCTTTAGTACTGTTTCTCACCCATACAGTGCCTTGATGAGAATTGGATAAAGGCACCCCTCCCTCAAACATTTGATTTCCATCTGCTGGAAATTAAATATACAAATCTACAGAGGTGAACAGCATTCCAGAGCTGTGCAGTGCACAGCCTGCACACATGTATGTGGCCTTGTTTTCTTTCAAGCTTTCAGTTTAAAGCTTAAGCAGCCTTTGTGCACAGGAAGCAACAGAGAGCGAGTGCATCTGTCCCTGGCAGGAGGCCCTGGCAAGATGCTTCTTACTCCCTTTTCACCCTTGTTATCGTAATTGACTTCCAACCAAAGCATGGGTATGAGGAGAGATACCTCGACAAGGCAAGGGACAGAGAGAGAGGTAGTTTTAGGTTTTTAATGAAAAAAAAAATTAATCTATAAATAGTAATAATTTATACTAATAATTAAAAAACAGTAACACGATTGCAGGTATGGTGCTTATTTTTAATATAATAACACTAATAAACCTCAAGTCTGAGTCTCAAAAGAAGTTGCCACTTTAACTTGACATTTTGGAATATTTGTCATTTTATGCTTCAGTTTTCCATCTGCAAAATGACAACTTTCAGTAAAATTTCAAATATCTTACATTAAAGGGTGTATATAAACAACTAGCAGTTTACATTTCTAGACCCAAGTATCCTTTCTGCCATGCAAGTTTCCTCACCGTCTGATCCACTTTCTTTAGATCCAGGCTTAATTCCTTCTCCTACTTTCTTTGTGTTTTCCTCCTTTGTCATTAGTGACACGTTACAAGTCATGTGGCAGTTTCCAAACACTGTGACTCGTTTCATCCACTTTTCTCCATCACTTCTGTTGTTACCTTAGCCATCTGCTATAATCTGATGCTTAGATTACTGTGTTCAGCAATTCTTGGTGTCTCTGCCTCCAGTTTCTTCTTCTAATCTATTCTGGACATCACAGACGAAACAATTTCCTAAAATAACTTTTTCAGACCGTTTTTCCTTGTTCAAGAATTAAGTGACCCAATCAATTGACCTCTACCTTACCTGTCCAGCTTCCCTCTTGCTGCCTCCTGTCCTGTTGATTTTGGCAACATCTGCCACATAAGTGATTTTATCACTAGCTCAGTTCCTTTGCTGAAATGCTCTTCCCGTGAAGACATCTTATGGCAAAGTTTTTCGTATATGTATTTAAATACCCACTTTATTGGTGGTCACCTAACTTGGCTGTGCATCAGAATCACTGAGAGATTTTCAATAGCAAAGTACTGTTGAGGTTCTAATTGGGTGGGGCTGAATGGGGTCGGGGCTCAGAGATGGTTTAAAAGCTTCACAGCCAACACTGATTGGCAGTTTCACTCAGTGCTGGGTATGTAGCAGGTGTTCAGTAATTACTAGGGGAGTGAATGTGTGTCATTCCTTTCCTTTAAATCTACTGATGGCTCCACATAACTTTAGGACAAATATCAGCCCTTAGTTTAGCACACAAGACTCTTCATGATCTGTCCCTTGCCTATAACTCTCTTGCTTCATTTTCATCCATTTCCCCACATCAGCCAGTGCTGCAATCATACGGAGTATTCCTTCCCCTAAATTCCCATAGTGTTCATTAGTACTTCTTATGGTATAGCACTTAATTTCTGTGTCAGTACCTGTGCCCATATCTGAGCTCTCCTACTAGACTGTAAGCCTGTTGAGGACAGATCTCACTCTCTCTGAGGCATCTTTGCCTCTCCCCAAGTGCTAGCACAGTATCACACTGTATTTGTGGCCTAAATGGATACATATTACTAATATTGTCATGAATATATACTTGTATGAATAAATATATTTCTCTTTTCCTTTCATTGTTCATTTTAGATCAAAACTTATTGTGGAATGCAAATGTTCTTTACACCTTTCTAAAAATGCCCCTTCAGATGGGAGTGTTGACATGATTTTTAGCGCATAGTTTGTGTGTGAAACAGTAAGTGAAACTAACGCACAAAATCTTTTCATTAAAATTGCCATTGTTGAGGACATAACTGAGAGTGAAAAAATGAGGGCCCATATGCATTTCAAAGTATAATTATACTCATGGTAAGCATGCAGAAAACATTACGTATATTTCCATTTTAATTTAGGGTAAGTTGTTCAAATTTGCTTGACACCTAGAATCATGGTTCTCGAAGTGACTACATAAGTCAGGGACTACCTAAGACAGGATCCTCTGGGGCGTATTTTAAAGGTAAAGGTCTGACCCCACCCTCAAGACCTCCCTAAGTCAAAATCTCCAAACAACGGAAACCCAGAACCTGTATTTTTAGCAGACTTCACACATGATTCTTAATGCCTGAAAAGTTTGATACTCACCTGTCTAGAATTAAAATAAATGCTCCATTGCATTAATTTAGTATAGATAATGGCCTGATTTTAGAGCATATTCTTATTAATGAGAATTACTTAGGTGAAGATGTCTTAAATTAAGGGCTAGTTCGAATACAAGATAAAAGAACAAGATAAAAATCTCTTTGGTGTTCATTAGCATGACATCTACATCTAAGATTTTATGCTTCTCTTGAAATTTCTGAGGTACTTTCTCAGCAAGAAAATTTTTAGAAAGGTCCCATGGAACATATAGGTATCTCAGCCATCTTTCTGCAGAATTTAAAATTTTCAAAATACCCTCTCAGGGTTGGGAAAGTTACCGTTCTTGAACCTTTGACTATGTTGCTGACTTCTTCAGTACTTCTGTGTCACTGTTAAGGCAGCAGGACCCAATCTCCTTTATGTGATGTCACACTAGCAACAAAGGAAGGCAGTAAAAGACCCATTAAAGTGGTTTTGTAAACTTTTTCTCCAGAATTCCCATTAAGGGTTGTGTTCATCTGCTCCGACTGCCGTAATGAAATACCACAAACTGTGATATTTCACAGTCTGGCTTAAACAACAGACATTTATTTTCTCGCAATTCTGGAAGCTCATCCATAATCAAGGTGCTGGCAAATTCAGTTTCTGGTGAGGACTCTCTTCCTGGCTTGTGGATTGACACCTTCTCACTGCATCTTCACATGGCCTTTCCTCTGTGTTCACTTGGTGGTCATGGTGGTGAGAGAGATCTGGTCTAGTGTTCCATACCCGTCTTATAAGGACACTGGTCCTATCTGATTAGGGCCCATCCTTATGACCTCATTCAACCTTTATTACCTCTGTAAAGGCCCTGTCTTCAAATATAGTCACACCATGGATGAGGGTTTCAACATCTGAATGGGGAAGGACATCATTCAGTCTCTATAAGGGCACTTTCAGTGCCACTAACTTTTTTAGACTCCCAGCTTTGGGAAGCACAAATATGTTCTCTTCATTTCCACAGAGTTTTTCTTCCAAATTGGACCAAATAATATCAGTTCTTAGTGGCCATAGGGTCTTGTTGGGATCATCTCTAGTTTTATCTAATTGAGCTTTTTTATACTAGCTCAAGCAGCTGAATCCACAGTATGAAAAGGTCCTGTTTTGTAGGCTTCTTCATGGTGAGCCTTCTTTTGAATTCGATGAGATGATAGAACATTGGTCTTATCTAAGACACAAGTTACTATTTATCTGTCTCATAGAATACTGAACAGTGACATGCGCTTATGAGAGTAACCCTGTCGGAAGTGGTCTTAGTGGACATTTTATCTAAACACAAAAGGGCCAGCTCTAAGTTATCATCTCCAAATACAATAAATACAGCTATGTCTAAAACAATACTATCCAATGGAATTATAATGCAAGCTATAATGTAATTTACAGTTTTCTAGTGGTCACATTAAAAAATGAAAAAGAAACAAGTTAAATTATTAAATTTTTAAACACTTATTTATTTTTGTGAGAGACAGTGAGAGACAGTGCAATCAGGGAAAGGA
Source organism: Proteles cristata cristata (assembly GCA_017311185.1). Taxonomy (NCBI): domain Eukaryota; kingdom Metazoa; phylum Chordata; class Mammalia; order Carnivora; family Hyaenidae; genus Proteles; species Proteles cristata. The sequence continues at coordinate 398,291 of JAESUZ010004286.1, forward strand.
AGGACAGAGAGAGAGGGAGACACAGAATCCGAAGCAAGCTCCAGGCTCTGCACTGTCAGCAGAGAGCCTGATGTGGGCTTGAACTCACAAAGTGTGATATCATCACCTGAGCCTAAGCTGGATGCCCAACTGACTGAGCCGACCAGACATCCCTAAATTATTTTTAATCTATTTTACTTAAATTAAAATATTTATTTCAACATGTGGAAATAATCAATATTTTAAAATATTGATGACATTGTTTATTTTTAATAGGTCTTCGAAATCAGCCTTGCCACCATTCCAATACTCAAAAACCACCTGTGTCTGGTGGCTAGTGTATTAGATAACATAGATCTAAAATATTCATATCTGGCTATAAATCCCAGTTTCAGAGGGAAGAGAAATCCAGGATGTAGATTTTTTGTCATGTTAAATATATCCATCTTGTATACATTCTCACATAGCAAGAAACTACTTTCATTATGTTTTTCTCCCTGTGGTAGTAAGCATCTCTTTTAGGTGTCATCATTATGACTTAAGTTCCTCCTGACAATCAGTTAGTTAGGTGTCTGTTTTGATAGGAATCATTTGTTTTTCTACAGAGATGCAGAACCTCTGCCATTTGCCATTACAGGACAAGGTAATAAGGCATATGCTAATCAGGGGAGCCATGTTTTTCAATCCTAGACTTTCATTGTCCAAAAAATTAGTACAGCTTCCAAAACTATGTAATGACTTGGTGGGAGATTCGGTACCAGAAGATAATGGCTCCTTATGAACAGGCATGCATTCAATTTAAATTGCTTTGAAGTTTTATTCATTTTCCTGAGTAATAAAATTCACCATTTTTCAATACTCTTTGGGAGCAATGTAGGCTTTTCTTTATTTGACTTAGAGTCCCATGGTCCAAAGTCAGATTTTTAAATGTCAAATTTCAAAATGTAGCATGGTTGATATTAGGATTGATGAGATTCTTTAAGAGAAGATACTACAACTAGACTCATTGGCCATATGTTTTGGATGGAAACATGTCAGTTTCATGCCCAAGTAGCTACCTCTAATTCCTCTTTGTGTCTGCCACAGCTTCTAGCATAGCACCCTGAACCTAACAGGTACTGCATAAGAAAATGTTTTGTAGCTAGGATGTCCCAGTTGAGCCTAAACTGGAGTGTGTGCATCAATTTTTTAAGTGATTGGAGTGGATAATAGAGGAGTTTTTTGTGTGTTTGGGGACAGGGGCACCAATGAGATGGAAGGGATAAGATGACATGTGATTATCCAGACCTTCCCAGATGCCAGGACTAATCTCTATGGACTTCTCATTCTCCCCATATCCACTAAAAGGCATGTAAAGAGCTTGGCTCCAATACAGGGAGGATTGAAGGTGTTACTGCGACACCTTGAAGGCTTTGCTGAAGGAAGTGGCACTCTAGGCAAGTTACCTTCCTTCCCAAAGAGCTGAGGAAGCATCCCAGAGCAGGGACCAACAGGAGTTTACAGACATGGTGATTGTACAGAGAAGACTGGATGTAAAAGTAGGAGAGCACAGACGTTTGAATGTATTGGAGCCACCCCCCTACCCCCACCAGGGCCTATCAGAAGGACTTCAGGCAGAGGGAGTTATTGGCAAGGTGCCGAGGTCCCACATTTATAAAAGGCACATAGATGAGGCCTGGGACATTTGGTTTACATTTCCCAAAAATTTCAGGAGCTAAGCTAATGCTTAACACTCAGAACAACCACCTCTCCCTGCCTGCATCCATATCCTGAATTCCTCCTCCCTTCTCTTCCTCTAATCACATAGACATTAAATAATTCATCACATAATTCATACTATGCCAGGTATTAAAAGGGGGATCAGATTATAATTTTTTTTAAAAAACCCCAACAGTCATGACAACTTTTATTAGAGGCTAGTAGTTGTTGAGGAAACACAAAAGGAAGGCTATTATTTTGAATAAAAGAAGTCTTTTAGAAAGATTGGCTATATATGGCTTAGTAAGTATATAATTAAAGATCCAGGGAATTGTATAATTTTATTAAAGTCTAACTATAGATCAAACGACTTAAACTTTTAGAATGTCAAACATTGATTGTCACAAATGAGGGAGTTCATTGAAGATCATATAATGCCTTTATAAAATGTGGAGCAAGAGATTTCAGGAATGTATACCTGAGCAAATAGGCTGGCAACTATTGAATTTTAAAAGGAGTTCAATTTTAGCACTAATGATATATTGAGCTGCTTGAATAACAAAGTTCCATAATACACATCAGAAGAGCTATTAACTTGCATCAATAAAACAGACACACACACACACACACACACACACACACACACACACACAGAGTCACATTTATATTTTTTGTGGTGAAACTGAGTATGGCAAAACCCAAATTGAAGGTACATTTTTTCTAGTGAGGAATTGCCTTTTCTTCTGCCAGATGCCTTGGGGCATTATTGAGCCAGAAGCATTTGGAACAAACTTTCCTAGACCACACAAATTAATGTGCATACCAAACCCAGTATGGGCAGGTTTGTGCTTATGAATTCACCAGGTAAAATTTTCCCCCTCACCCCGTGATGAGGGCTGTGTGAGACAGTTTTCCTTTAATGGCTCTTTTTTCCAACTGAGATTTTTTTTCTTTCATCCTTTCACTGTACCCTTTCCAAGATGTTGGCTAATGTTTATAAAGGTCTCAATCCAGACTCTCTACTTCTTGGTTCAAGGTATCCTCTTCTGTCTCCTATATTACCATTCACTGTGAAGGTTTACTATCTGGTGAAGAGCCAAGCTTAGTCTGGGGTTTGGAAGCATACATTGTGAGGCTAGACCTCCCTTTATCTATCTATCTATCTATCTATCTATCTATCTATCTATCTATCTATCTATCATCTATCTATCTATCTATCTATCTATCTATCTATCTAATTTATTCTTTATTATTTTTTAAGGTAAACTCTACGTCCATTGTGGGGTTTTAACTTACAACTCTGAGATCAAGAATCACATGCTCTACTGACTGAGACATTGAAGCACCCCTACCCCTCCCTTGATGACAGTAAATATGACACTGGACTTCATGGGGTGGGAATGCAGGTACTGTCTTATTTTTTAGCTGGTTATAGTCTTTTTGATGGCAAGGTATTTCATCTCAAGCCTTTAAAACTATTATTATATGGAGTTCTGTATAATATGTCCTGCCAGTTTACATTTTATCCCGTTGTAGGTAATCTGTTTTTTCTCTATGGTAGCTCTGAATAGTAACTCTTTGTCTTTTATATTCTGAAACTTAACTATGATGCATCTGGGTATATTTCTTTTTATTTATCTTTCTTGGTATCTGTCATCCCTGAATCTTAGATTCTTATTCCTCTATTTTTAAAACTCATATTGATAAATTCTGAAAAACTCACCATTTGCCTTCACTTTAAATTCCTCTTTCCCATTCTTTTTTTTTTTTTTTAATTTTTTTAAATGTTTTATTTATTTCTAGGAGAGAGAGAGACAGCGTGAGCAGGGAGGTCAGAGAGAGGGAGTCACAGACTGAAACAGGCTCCAGGCTCTGAGCTGGCAGTCAGCACAGAGCCTGATGCGGGGCTCGAACCCACCAACCGTGAGATCATGACCTAAGCGAAAGTCGGACACTTAACCGACTAAGCCACCCAGGCGCCCCTCCTCTTTCCCATTCTTAATATTCTTTTTTTTAAGTTTATTTATTTGTATTGAGGGAGAGGGAGGAGCAGAGAGGGAGTAAGAGAGATTCCCAGGCAGGTTCCACACTGTCACCATGGAGCCCGATGCAGTGCTCAAACCTGCGAATGGTGAGATCATGACCTGAACCGAAACCAAGAGTCAGATGCTTAATAGAACGGAGGCACCCAGGTGATACTTAATATTCTTTCATCTTGGAATTCCTGTGTGTGGTCCTTCTCATTCTATTCTTTATATCTGATAACTAGGGTGGCCAATCGCCCAGTTTGCTCGCAGGTGAGGGGTTTCTGAGGATGTGGGATTTTCAGTACCAGAATCAGAAAGTACTAAAACCACACAGCAGGATGGTTTGTCACCCTACTCTTAACTTCTCATATTTTCTGTCTCTATAGGAGCTGCATTCTCTGTAATTGGTTCATATCTTCTGGCTTACTAATTTTCTCTTTAGCGATCATTGTTAAAAATTGTAGTGAGTATTTCTCACTCCTTAAAATGCTATTTTTCAAATTAACCTCTTCTTTTCTATAGTTTCTCAATCCTTAAAATATGATTTGGATTGTTAATATCTTTAATATGATCATATTTTTACGGATTCTTGGCCTCATTTTGTCTTTCCTGAATCAGAAACTCTGGAGATAGAGCCCAGTAATCTATGTTTTAACAATCTGAGTAATTCTGATGCACCCTAACTGAGAACCAGTGATAGCATCTATTTAGGATTCAACTTATTGCAAACACCAATGTTTTTTATAGAGTGGGGTTTTGTTTTCTGTGTGACCATAGTAAGTTTTCATGCATCATAAAGCATTAACCCTCAAGCTGAAATTTATTGCCTTTCCAGCTAAGACAGGAGTATTAGATCCCCTTTCAACTTCAACTTCCTGTTATGTTGCAGTATGTAGTATTACTTCCCTTTAAAGATCTGGGTTGTTTTTTAAAGAAATTTTCTCATTTAATTTAATGGCAAAGGAAAGAGTTTGAAAGTTAACCCTTCTTTTTTATGTAAAAAAGATGAACACCATTACTCTTAATCTCTTTTGCATTTTTATTTAGTGAGCAGTAGTTGAATCTTTGGATCTTTTACAGCAGATCAAAGATATAACCCTAGATTTATGACTTTATTGTCATAAGTACTGACTAAAAGTAAGCTATATTTAAGCTGCCTCTAAAGTTCAACAGTATCTTAACTAATTGTCGAGAGTGTTTCTTCAGGAATTATCTCTCTGTGTAAAATGGTTTGATGTTGTTCTTTCGTATGGCAAACACATATTTATCTCCCTGGGCCCGGAACTGTGCTAGATGCCCAAAATTCAGCTGTGTCTAGGACTGGCATGGTCCCTGTCACCAGGGAACTTGAAGGTTGGTGGAGAGAAAGACAAGAGCACAGGTGGTTACAATACAGCATGATAAGTATTATGATAGGTGAAATAAAGGGCACTATTGGAAGTGCTCTCAATAAAAATGCACCATAACTGCTGTCTGAGTGATTTATTGCTCCTGATTATAAAATACGCTCACAAGATATAAGCTAACTCCTACTCATCCTTCAGGAGATAGCTCTGGTTGTCATGTTCTCACATCCTCCAGGGAGTCTTCCCTGCCACCCTTACCTCCCTGTCTCCCATATTTGAGATTAGGGTCATTCCTACATTCTTCCATCAAATTCTGCATATGTTTCTATTACAGTACTTTTCACATTATTCCACAGGTCTTTTCAAATGTCTGTCACTCTGCTATACTCTAAGCTCTTGTTGGACAGGGGTTCTCTTATTCGTCTTTGCAATTCTTTTTAAAAAAATTTTTAATGTTTTATTTATTTCTGAGAGAGGAAGAGAGAGAGAGAGCATGAGCAGGGGAGGGTCAGAGAGAGAGGGAGACACAGAATCTGAAGCAGGCTCTAGGTTCTGAGCTGGCCGTCAGCACAGAGCCCGATGCAGGGCCTGAACCCACAAACCGTGAGATCATGATCTGAGCTGAAATCAGATGCCTAACTGACTGAGCCACCCAGGCACCCCTGTCTTTGCAATTCTAACACAGTGCTAGTACCCGTACCCTTTTATATTCTTTTTATTGTGTGATTTAGGTTTGCCTTTCCACTATGGATCAACACCTTGAAAAAAATGCACTTTTTAAAATTTATCATTTCACTTCTAGGAACATGAAGTCATTTTAATCCTCTCCCCCTAAATAGTGATGCTTCTATAGAAGATATATTTTATCTTTATATATTTATATATTTATATACTTTAATATTACCTTAAAATCAAGATCAGTAGTTGTCTCTATGGATAACAAATTAATTTCTAAGGGTCAGGGGAGGCAATAATGAAATATTATCTGGTAAATCATCCCTACTTCCCTTAAAAAATATGGCATACTGACAATTTGTAGCAGTGATGCCCATAGCATCTTTTGGGGGAAATATGGGGGAAAAGTATATGTTGAATGGTCAGAGTTGTGAGCTGAAGTGAGTATTTACAATTCCTTTGGACATGGAGTATCTAGACTCTCTTCCCATTTGAGGGAAATTCCCCTCTGTGGGTCTTGGTGAGTATTAGGGCCCTAACTCCCTCTCTAAAAGCCCAATTAGCGAGACACCCCCTCTTCCCAACACCAGCAGAGAAGGCATGATCGTGAAACCTGGGTTTGGCCAAGCAGATGTGGGAATTTGAATCTCAAGTGAATCATTTAAGTGGGTAAGGATGGTTCAAGTATGTTGCCAGTGGCCAGTGGTTCTGGCACAGCATCTAGCAGTGTCTACCTGTGGTGAAGTTAGCAGAAGTATTCTAACCAAAGTTTCATGTGACCTCGTGGTTCTTACTATCTGTATTTGTCCGTGGTTCCTGCCTGTTTTTCCCTCCGGCTTGGTTCTTCAGTCATCCTGTTGATTCTTTGAGCTATTTGATATTCTGCCAATAAATCCCTGCTAAAATTAGCCAGTCAGTTACTAATTGCTTGTGACCAAGAACTTCTTTATGCTGCTTTGTTCAAAGTGTTTTGTGCTTACTGAATCAGTAGTCGAATGATCAGGTGGCTCTCATGTTTTACATCTTGCCGGAGCATATTTTCTGTTTGACCATATCCCTGCTTTTATTTAAGATAGGACAGAAGAATAGTTATTTTATGAAATAATAAGGAACATTTTCTGGAACGTATATGTTCTATGAGACAAGCGATACCAATGAAAGATTTGTAGTGCAGCAGAAAGGTAGGGGGCCTTTGGCATGATCATGTGGAGGCTGGGAAAGCAAACACAGGATTGAAATCCCTAAACCCATCCTAAGCCAAATCCCTCCTCCTAAGGGAAGGTCAACTTGTGTTTCAGTCTGGTGTTTGTTCACTGAGCCTTATCCACAGTGAAACTTGAGATGGCAAGCCTCCCAAAGGCTTTGCTCAGCCCTAAAAGCTTATGCTCAAGCCTCACATTGTGAGGGTGTGCTGAGAAGGCTAAAGAGTGCTGTTGGCTTCAGGATTTGAGGCTTGAAGAATTTTGTACTCTAGGAATACGGATGTATTACGAAAAGTTTTTGTTGCTTTAAGTTCATTCTTCTGCCTTTTTCTTCTCTCCCCTTTTCCACAGCACAAGTCACCGTTTTTAAATATTTTGGTGATTTTTGTTGTCATGGATTTTATGTATTAGCCTTTTATTACATTTATTTGAAGGAAAGCTTTATCTCTGATAACTTGACATTGTTAGTTTACTTCTTATCTTCCAGATTCCACCTTTTTTTTTTTAAGTTTATTTATTTATTTTGAGAGAGAGAGAGAGAGAGAGAAATCATGAGCCAATGGAGGAGCAAAGACAGAGGGAGAGAGAGAAACCCAAGTAGGCTCCATGCTGCCAGTGAGGAGCCTAATGTGGGGCCCAAGCTCACAAACTATGAGATTATGACCTGAGCTGAAGTCAAGAGTCAGATCCTTAACCGACCGAGCCACCCAGGCACCCCACTATTGATTTTTTTAATCAAAACTTTTTCATATATTGATTGTATTTATAGATTTGATGATATAAGAAAATTTATTCAAAATAGATCTAAAATGGTTAAATGTTTCTGAGATTTGCTGATTGTAATTGAAGTATTATTATTGGGGAAAGCTTGCCAAGTGTCAAAGGCATAGTGATTTTACATGTAATATACATATAAGTCACATATTATCTACCTATAATTCACATGTAGTTCTTTTCACAGCTCCATATCATTTGGTACTCAGAATAGCATCTATAAGCATGCTTTTAGATGTTTCTAAAAACATCTAAGAAATGTTCCATCTTGCATGCATAAAACTTTTAAATTTAGCTTTCATGTGATTCTTAGGTATTATATTTTAGAATAAGATTATACAGTTCGGTGGTTGTTTTGCTATTAAAACATTCTTAGCTGATTTCCATATCAATTGATTCTATGCCTTGTTGTGATGTAAATAACCCCTAAAGATACAGTAAACTCCTGTTTGCTCTTCAGTAAACAGCTCTATCTTAACTTTTTCAAAGATGTGGGCAAGCTTATCAATAATATTGGCCTTCCAGATTGCGAACATATCTTTTTTCTCAGAAATCCTTTGGTCGAGTTAGCTTTTAACATTCCTCCACCAGGTCTACAGAGCCTCATAACATGGTCAGGCTGAGGAGTTTTTCTGCTTATTTGACTGAGGTCTTACTAATTAAAAACTCTAAACTCTTTTAAGGCAGGGACACTATTTGTCTTGTTCTTGTATTTCTATAGCACCTAGCACAGTGCCTGGCATACACTAGATTCTCTATAAGTTTGTGAAAAGAATGGATGAATGTTAATATGTTTAACAGCTTCTATTTACCACACAGAGAGAGCCAGTATGAATGTAGACCTATAGTGGTGATTAATTTTATATGTCAGCTTGACTGATCCAAGAGATGCCCAGATAACTAATAAAAACTATTTCTTAGTGTGTCTATAAGGGTATTTCCAGAAAAGATTAGCATTTGAATCCATAGATTGAGTAAAAAAAGGTCAGTCTCATCAATGTGGGTGGGCTTCGTACAATCAACTGAGGACTTGAATAAAACAAAACAGTAAAAGAAGGGCAAATGTGCCCCCTCTGTTCAATCTGGAACGTTCATTTTCTTGGTCATCAGCCATCAGTTCTTAGGCTTTTGGATTCAGACAGGGACTAACATCATTGGTTCTCTGGCTTTGCATTTGAACTGCCTCTGCCTGACAGGCAGTAGATCATTAGATTTCTCAGGCTTCATAATCCTGTAAGTCAATCCCCCACAATGATTCTCTTTCTACATATCTACATATATACTATGGATTCTGCTTCTCTGGAGAATCCTGACTAATACATCCACCCATTTCAAACACATAGCTCTTTGAGCCCTCCACTTTTCTTTAGCCTGGCTCCTTTACCCATAGCCTGAGGTAATGCCAGTATTATCCTAGCTACAAAGTGTCAAATCCAGATCATTTTACTTCCCTATAAAGGAAAATTTTTCTTGAGTCGGTTCTATTCCATTCCATCTGTACCATTTCTTATGTTCCTCATCACCATCATTTTCTTAATGGTCCACTTTTATCTAGATTTTTGGTAACAGGCTCACTATCTTTCTCTCCAATGCAACTCCTGCAGAAATTTCAAGGCCTTCATGAGTGACCCATTGGCTACTATGGTCTATTCAATGCTTATGACTTCACTTCCATTCTACTTCAGGAGCCCACCTTGGATTGACCCCAGAGGCCTTGTCCTTACCTGTGACTCACTGATACATACCCCTGAAACCTTGCACATCCACCTCTTCTTCTTCAAACATGCTCTCCAATTCTGCTGGTCATCTTCTGTTTCTATAACCCTACTCTCTTAATGACACCATGATAATCTTTGTCCCTTGATTTCTTTCCTTTTTCCAACTCTATTGATTTCCCCTTATCATCATTTCCGTAACATCCTGATCAAACCCCATGGTTCTCACTTCTGCTACTCTTGTACCAGTAACCTTAATTGATTTTATCCCTATAGTTCTCTTCAGCACCCTGTAAGCCTGCAATTCTGGATTCACTCACTCTTCACTCAGCTACTTTTTATACTTCTTCACCCAAGAGGATGGATGATACTGAAAAACAACAGAAAACAACAACAACAACCAAATCACACCAAGTATAGAAAGTAGTACCTCCACAAATATAGGAATCGTCTTAGCTAGATCCTCAAATTGTCTATACTCTTTCTTACCTTCTCTTACTTCTTTTAAAGACAATTACAACATTTTACTTATGTTTTTAAGGCTCTCTCCTCACTTTCAGAAATGTCTCTGCTAGGCTCCCATTTCACAGAGAATGCAGAAGCTATTAGAAATGAAATTTCCTGAAGTCCTAGTCTGCTGCGCTTCTTCTCTCTTAAATAAAAAGATGTATGTTTTTACTCCTATCGTATCTTCTCCTTTGTCCTCCTTCCAGGTAATGCAGATTAGTGCTTGGGACTCAGCTTCTCTTTTCCTTAGGCATTGTGGTACCTCAGTTATCTTCTTTTTCCTTTGGTTCTTGTGCTTGGCCTATAGACTAGATTAAGTCACACCTACTTAGAAAGTGAAATTCTAAAGTACCCACCCTTGCCTCTGATTCTCTGCTACCAGCCACTCTGTCTTTTTTCTTATCTTCATAGAAAAGCTGGAAGTTTTACTTCCTTGCTTCCCTTTTTATTTTTTTAAAGATCCATGCACTTTGTAATCCATCAGAAACAGACCACCACCATAACATCAAACTGCTTTTGTTAAGTTATCAGTGTCTTCTTAATTTCCAAATCCAGAGGTCACTTTTCAGTATTTATATGCCTTGATTAGTTTACATTTGATACTGTTAAAAACTCCTTGGAAACTCTCTTCTTGGTGTTTTATTATTTATTCTTTCCTGTCTTCTTCCTAATTCTCTTAGAATCCTCATGGGCTCTCTTACCTACTTCTAAAATATTCACATTCTTTAGGATTCACCCTCAGATCTCTTTCTTTCACTCTATCTAGTCTCCCTTGAATAGTGTGTCTTCTGTGACCATAGCAGTAACTAGCAGTGACACCCACAAACTGGTTTGGAAGTGACTTTTTCTAAATGGGTTAGGATCTAAAATCAGTGTGAAAGGCAGAATTAAAATTATATTTGAAAGAAATCTCCTCTAAAACACTGTACATGATTTTGAGTGTGTATACTATCAGTCAAGAAATCATGCACAGCCAGTTTTCCTCTGTTATTGGAACAGAAGGTTGTTTCTTGAGTTGAACAACAGATGAGTTGCTGGCTTGCATTTAGGGTCCATGTTATAAGAATTTTTTTTTTTTTTTTTTGCCAAACACATATAGTTAAGTTAATATAAGTTAAGTAAGCTTCGGAGATAACTCCATTATCTATTTTTTCAGCCTGACCTCTCTACCAAATATCATCTTTCAGATATACCACCACTCCATATTGTTTTGGTTACATTTCTGAAAGCTGAAAATATATGACATACTTGCATACTGCTTAGCAAAGGCATCTGTTGAAAGTATACAGTGATGTGGCAGGGGTATACCTCACATGCAGGGTGTTTTCATCCTCTGGGTTGATGTCCTTATTCCAGGCAGATGTCCTCTAGCATTATGCAGCCTGGCTAGACTCGTAGACAGGTGCCGATTGGTGGAATCTCCAGGCCAAGTATCACACAAGCAGGTAACCTTTGGCTAAACAGCTTTATTGAAACTAGTGGAATCCATAAGCATGTAGGAAGGCATTCCAATTCTTTACTGGCTTTTTTTTTTTTTCTTCTAGAGAGAGAGCGTGAGCAGGGGAGGGTCATAGAGAGGGAGTCACAGACTGAAACAGGCTCCAGGCTCTGAGCTGGCAGTCAGCACAGAGCCCGACGCGGGGCTGGAACCCACGAACCGCGAGATCATGACCTAAGCGAAAGTCGGACGCTTAACCGACTAAGCCACCCAGGCGCCCCACTTTACTGGCTTTTTAAAGTGTTGTACTTCACCCGGTGGCTTTTACATCACCCTACAGACCATCCTCATGAGGCTATCGTGACCACTTTACCAAGTGAAATTTCCCCATTGACCATACCGAACATTTGACAATTAAAGTAGGGTGTGTGCTGTGTGTATTAAGAACCAATATCAGAGACAAGTATCTATGACAATAAGCCTCACTTCCTCTTTATCACACATACCAAACAGCATAAATAATTAAAAGCATCATAATACAAGGCAGTCAAACATTACATCAAAGATGTGGCAACACTACTCAACTGTGGCCTACTTCATTTGACATTTAACATTTGTCCTCTTTCTTTCTGTCACTATTCATGTTCTGTAATATGCCTCTTGACATGTCTTGAGTATATATAGAATAAGGATGCCTCTTTATATCTTTCTCCTGCCTCTGCCTACATATTTATTCCATCAGCCCCTTGATTTGAGGAAGATTGAATGACAAAGGGACATTCTCTGTGGCCAACTCTGGGTTGCAGAAGGTAGGAAATTGTACATTTGGAATATCCCATTATCATCTTTTGCTGGCCATCACATTTTGGCTTTTTTTTCCCTTTAAATTTGACCTTTGTGCCTCCAGTGTGATTTTCTTTACAGAACAACAGGATATAATTTATATTGATAACATTCTTTTCTTTGTGTCAAATATATATTCAGTAAAGTTAATATCACTTGCTCCCATCTAAAAAATCAGACATCAATTTTGATTTTTTTATTGGAGATAGCATTTTTTAATTTTTATTATAAAAAGTAACACATTGATGATACACTATTTTTTCTAAATCTGAAATACCAGAAAAGTATGATGAAGAAAAGTCATTCGTAATTCCCTTACCTAAGGATAGCCATTGTTAATTTTTGGTTGTAACTTTTTACCATTTTTCTATAGGATTATAAATGAAGCCATACTTTAACATACTGTTTTGTACCTGACCTTCTTTCTATGTTAGACAACATGATTATATCAATTATTGTATTATTCTATTACTCTTATGTATCAATCTCATATGTTTGAAAATGCATATCTTTTTGTTCTTCACACCCCTGCAAAGGTGGGATTACTATTAATTCCATTTTGTAAATAAATAGATCCTAAAGTTCAGAGAAGGTAAGTGACAGCTCATGATGTACATACCAAGTGAGTGGCAGAAATAAAGCTTACTCTATGACTTCTTGATGCCAAATTGGTGCCCTTTCCACAGGTGCCTTCCATCTCTCTAATAAGATAATGTAGATGAAGGGGCCGTGGACATGCACATTACTGTTATTTATTTTAAGAGGCAGTCTAAAGAGAATTATTGCCTTGGGAGCAATTTCTGATTTGGTCTGAATCTAGGGCAGCTTTGTGAATTAAAACTGCACAAAGGCTTCCAGGGCTGCAGGCTGAACTTGTCTTAATGCAAAACATCATTATAACACACCAATATATATCAATACACAATTGAATGCAACAATCAGAATAAATTCCTGATCTGTAAACATAGCCATAGAACATTAAAGGCAACAGGTCATTATTGAACTAGGACATTAAAGTCCTTGTGAGAAAAAAGGCAGACCCTATGTATGTACATTGATCTTGTCTCATTACCCTCCTGATATTTTCTTTGCTGGGTGATGAGTGGAAAGTCTGGCAAAGGAGAACATCTTGCTATGTAGTTCTAAGGAATCTAACCTGTGGCCTAGAAGGTACAGGGAGTTCGAAAGAAAAATTCTAAAGAATTTGAGATTTTGTCGTTGCTTTTTTATTCTCTACCCATTGCTTTACAAATCAATGGATTCTGGATATAGGGTGCTGCAAATATCCTGTTTGAGTCTTTTTCCCACATAGTCCAAAGGTGTTGCACATTCTTTTATCTCACATAGTTTGCTACTTATCTACTTTCTCATTTATTTCTTCTTCTTTATTTTTAAGTTTACTTATTTATTTTGAGAGACAGAGAAAAAGAGAGAGAGAGACAGAGAGAGTGTACACACAAGTTGTGGAGGGGCAGAAGGAGAGGGAAAGAGAATCCCAAGCAGGTTCTGCATTGTCAGGACAGAGCTTCGAAGCAGGACTCAATCCCGTGAACTTTGAGATCATGATCTGAGCTGAAATCAAGAGCGGGATGCTTAACAAACTGAGCCATCCAGGTGTTCCTCATTTATTTCTTCTTGGGCCTCATACTAACTTGGGCAAGGTTTTGGTTTGCTTGGCAGCTGCCCTGTTATGGACTCTGGACTGCTTTTCCCTTTAAAGGTCCTGAACATTTCATTGAGGCTTGGGACTGAAAGTCTACAGTGAGAATTTATTCCTGTGGGGTGTTTAGGTACAAATTGCCAGGCCTTTATTAAAATATAACTTTTAGAGAAACAAAAAATCATAAAATCATCACTTTCATACAGATATAAAAATGAATATATGTTAAATGAATATATGATATCAGGGAACCAGGCAAAATGGATAGAACTGATTTTTCCATGAGTAAGATGGGGGAATCAATTAAAATCACTACCTGACAGGACATATACCTATGTAATTATATCTGTTAAATAATTATATATCTATCAATTACCTACAATTTACAAAGAACAACAAAATTGCTTAAATACAATGAACAAGGCTAGAATCTGATAACCCAGAAGGATATATGCTAGAGACATGCATAGTTTTTTCTGAACCTCCCTTCCCCCCCAGTAAAAGAACAAAGGGCATTCTCAACCAATTTCAGTGGGAAAAAAACAAGAAACCTGAGTAATATCAGATCACTGCCAGAGTGATTCTTTTAGAACTCTGAATTCCTCTGACAAATTTGAAACAAATGTTTTAGTTCCTCAAGTGTTTGAAAGATAGAAATGTCCAAACAAAAATGTTATAAAACAAAGACAGACTAAAGAAAAAATAGACTAAAATATTCCAACCTTTATTCAGACAGTTCAAATTGGCTTATTTCCTGAGATGTGTTATACCCTTCATAATACAAACTAGATCCTTAAGGATAAGATCATCAAAATATGAGCACAGCTATCCAATCCTACTGCTATCCATTGTATCCTTGTTGCTGCTATTCTATGTTAACTTTATCCTTTGCTATCATCAAGACTTCTACAACTAATTTTCAGTAATCTTTAGAAATTTTCGAAGACTTTTTCATAGGTAACAGATATAATTACAGATTGCGATTAAAAAATGACAATTTTCCATTGCTATTTCCATACAAATAGTTGAATTCATGAGTGTCATTCCACAGTCCCCAACTTTAGGTGCTCTAAGTACACATGCCTACCACTAAGTTCAGCAACACATTTTCTCTAATTTAGAATACAAAATAAGACAAGCCCTAATTTAAGGAATGTGATCAATATAGAATTATAGTCAAAGAACAAAATCTGTATTTCCATACTGAGCACCAAATATATGTCTACTAGGTATTTACCCAAAAGAAATGAAAATATAGTCCACAAAAATATGTGTACATGATCATTTATTGTGGCTTTATTTATAATAGCCAGAAGCTGAAAACATCCTAAATGTCCTTCCCAAATGAATAAATATATAAACTGTGGTATATTCATGGAATAGAATACTAATTAGTAATAAAAAAGAACTAACTACTGATAAATGCATCAATGAATCTCAGATACATGCTGGGTAAAAGAAGCTAGACACTGGGGCGCCTGGGTGGCTTAGTCGGTTAAGCATCCGACTTTCGCTTAGGTCATGATCTTGCGGTTCGTGGGTTCGGGCCCCGCGTCGGGCTCTGTGCTGACTGCCAGCTCAGAGCCTGGAGCCCGTTTCAGTCTGTGACTCCCTCTCTCTCTGACCCTCCCCTGCTCACGCTGTTTCTCTCTCTCTCTCCTAGAAATAAAAAAAAAAAAAATTAAAAAAAAAAAGAAGCTAGACACATAGGTGCTGTATGGACTGTATGCTACCATTGTCTACAATTGGTGAAACTTGAGTGACTAATCTAGAGGAAATGAATGGTTACTAAGGCTCTGAGGGTCAAAGAAGTGATTAACTGCAAAGGGGTAGTAGGTCACTCCTTGGGATGATGAAAGTGTTCTATGTTTTGATTGTAGTAATAGTTCTATGGGTGTAAATGTTTGTCAAAATGTACTAACCTGTAGAGTTAAAATGGGAATATTTTATTGTATACAAATTACATTCAAAAAGGCTGATAATAAAAATAAAACAAAGACCCCAGAAATATGTATGTGCTGCAGGTATACTAAAGGTAACAAATAAGAAGTAGCATGATAGACAGTGTGAATCACCCTGCTGTGATTATTATCAATTCCCTGAAACCCCAGTGTTTGATATTGACTGTTGTGGGCTTTTTTTCAGTATCATTACAAAAATTTAAAAGACTTTATTTCTTTTTTTTTTTTTTTTTTTTATTATTTCTGAGAGAGAGAGAGACAGCATGAGCAGGGGAGGGTCAGAGAGAGAGGGAGTCACAGACTGAAACAGGCTCCAGGCTCCGAGCTGGCAGTCAGCACAGAGCCCGACGCGGCTCGAACCCACGAACCGTGAGATCATGACCTAAGTGAAAGTCGGATGCTTAACCGACTAAGCCACCCAGGCGCCCCTAATAGACTTTATTTCTTAGAAAATTTTGTTTACAGAAAATTAAGCAGATAATAGAGAATTCTTATGTATGCCACTCACAGTTTCCCCTTTTATTAACATCTTGCATTAGTGTGGTATGTGTGTTATAATTGATGAACTAATACTGATAGATTGTTGTTAAGTCCATAGTTTATATTAGAATTATTTGCATTGTATAGATTTATAGCTCTTGACAAAGGCATAATGTCATATTCCACCATTATAGTGTCAAAAATGATAGTTTCATTGCCCTAAAAATGCTATATACTCCACATATTCGTCTCTTCTCTTTTTGCCCTCTTTCCCCCCATACTCTGGCAGCCACTGATCTTTTTACTGTCTCTATAGTTTTGCTGACTATAGTTATTTTCCTCTCACTCTTTTGGGTAAGTGCTATGTACACACAGGTTTATGTTTCTTATCTCTGGCATCGAATCAGATTACCTCCCCTAACTCTTTCTTTTATATAATTTATCTTTTCCTGAAGACCTCCTGGAGGGTAGTGGAAGAGATCTGCCTTCTACAAGCAGAGGTAGAGAGAGCTGTTCTCCTCAGTATCCAGTCTGCTCTGCTTCCTTTTAATAATAAAACAATCCCATTCTCTCAAGGTTTGACTGAGCCCTTGGCTACCTAGCTAGAGACTATATTTTCTACCTTCCTTGTATCCTGGTGTGGCCTATGGGATATGAATAGAAAGACTATGTACAAGTGATATGAACTGATAAGATTGAGAAAATAAGACATTTACCATGTAATTTTAGACTTGTGTCTCATTCTTGGGCCATACTGCCTAAAGGATACTGTGAATTAACATTATACTTCCTGTAAGGTGAAAGACAAAATTATACTGCACTGTAATTTTTGGTAATAAAAATTACATTGTTCATTGGTTGAAGGAAAATACTAAATATAATAGTTGGGATAAACTTATTTTGGAATTAAAAATATTTTTATTACATTTTATTTTTTTTTTACTTTACAGTGTCTCAATAAAACAAAACAAATAAGAAGCCAGAAGGCTTAACTTCATGAGGCCCTGTGGGAAACATGGGTATTTATAACGTAGTGAACAAACAGAAGCCTGTGAAGGTAAGTAAAGGAATGATCAAGGGAGCCAGAAGGAGAATCAGGGGACTGTAGTTTTATGGAAGCTAAGGGAAGCAAGACTTTCTAGATGTCATCAACATGTTCAAATGAAACAGAGAAATCCAATGAAACAAGGGATAAAAGGGATTTGATACTTAGTTTCACTTTCCATGTCTATAAAATAGGTATCTTCATGTAGTTATAAAGTGAACTACCTGTAAAGTTTCTGGCTTATGAAGGGTTCTCAATGAATTTTATTTTCCTTCTTTTTGTGATTCATTGTTTTATTCAGCAAATACTTACTACTAGTGAGAAACTCTGCTAGAGGCTGGCTGTCCAATGACAGATTCCACCCTAAAGCACTCTGTAGTACTGCAGGGTAAACACATAAACAAGCCAGTACTATTCCTTGTCAAGAATGATCTGATGAAAGGAAGTACATGAAAGTTAGCTGATTTATTTTGCTTTCTTTGTTTTTGTTTTTGGCAGATGAATTGTGAAACTTAAAAACATCTCAAAACCAGGGGTGCCTGGGTGGCTCAGTTGGTCAAGTGCCTATCTTGTGATTTCAGCTCAGGTTGTGATCTCATGGGCAGGGAGAGGATCTACCTTCGAGTGGGGCTCTGATCTGAGCTTGGAGGCTGATTAAGATTCTCTCCTCCTCCTCCTCCCCCCTCTGCCTTCCCCTGCTCTTGTGTGCACACACTCTCTCAAAATAAATAAATAAACGTTAAAAGAGTAGTTTAAAAAATCTCAAATGCAAAAAAAATTTAACACGATATTGTTGATGCATGAAAATGTTTCTAGATTATTGAATACAGTGCCAAGCAATGCATTCTTACTTTTGTATGTGAAAGTTATATGTTTTTCAAATAACCGCTTAAAGTTGAAGGGGACATTCATCCACTAAAGTTGTCACTCAGAACTCACTGCCCTGTACAGGGTTGGGGGTGGGGGTGGGAGTAGGGGAGGGAAGCCAGTGAATACTTTTAATTTGCAGCTATCTAGTTCATTTATATCCACGGTTGCTCAAATATGTTAGGAAATTCATTACGAGTAGTATCTTTATTTTTAGCAGTATCCCTTTTAAAATTGAGTTTTACTTTACATACAGTAAAATCTGTCCATTTTATGAGTTTTGGTAGACAAAACAACAGGTGTAATCACTAACTCAATTAAGGTATAGAACAGTTCCATTACCCCCCAAAATTTCCTCAAGCTCCTTTTTAGTCAGCCCCTTTTCCTGATCGCCATTGATGGGTGTCCTGCCCCTTTTTAAGAATTTTTTTTTATTTTGAAATGATTATAGACTAAGAAGAAACTGCAAAAAAAAGTACAGAATCTCAAGTACTCATGACCTAGCTTTCTCCAATGGTGATATCTTACATAACTGTGGTATAAGATCATAACCATCCCCTGTACGTTTGAAGGCAGGTTTTCCTTTCACTTTTTTGCCTGTATTTACTCTTTTCTTTTCACACAAATTCAATTCTGTTGTGTTAAAAGGAGCAGATGCTAGTTTTCCCTCAGATGTCTACTGTTGCATTTTCAGTGTTTCAGTTCGATCACCCCTGTTACTCCTACATCTTTCTGTGGTCTTTTCTGTATCCCACCTCCCCTCCCCCCCAATTTAATTCTGCTGCTAGATTTTTTTTTTTCCCTGAGATATGTGTCACAGATGGTGCTATTGTCAATTCTCGAATTGCTAACTTCTACTTTGGTCTTCCGTTTTAAAGGAGGTAGTAGTGCCTGTGCTTAATTGTGGTGCTTACAGTAGTTTTACAGTGTGTGTAGGCTAGGATGTTAGCCGGTTTGGTTCCCCAATCTCCTGAGGGTTCTTGCTCCACACTTTCTCCATTCGTTACCCTTTTATTTTGCAGTTATTTGATTATTGGAAGAAAGGGTGAAACCAACGACCATTTAAACCGTTGGCACTCATCTCCCTGGTTTGGGCTTCCCAACGGGCCGCCTTTGAGGACGCGGAGCGCCAAGCAGCCCCACGGGCCGGTGAGATGAGGGGCGGGGCCTCGGCTCCCGCGGTCTCGGGCAGCAGGAAGGTCACGCCCCCGGCTCGGGCCCTGCGCGCGCGGCCCTAGACGTCAGGCACCCGCGCGAGCTTGGCCCCACGGTGCGCCGGAGGTGCTGGTGCGCATGCTCTGACTCGGTCGCCGCCGTGGCGGTGGCGGTGGCCGAGGAAGGGTTGGGCTTTTCTTTCCGGAGGCCTCCGTGCGCGTGGGTTCGCTCGTCTGCTACAGTCTCCATGGCCCCCGGGAACCCCTTTCCGCTGAGGCCGCCGACTGGGCGGCAGCTGGCAGAGCGATGGGCACCTCACCCCGGCTCCCCTCCCCCAACCCTGTCGCCCCGCCCGCGCTGGGCTGGGCGGCGGGGTCAGGGGCCGAGCGGAGCTGGGTGAGTATTCCCACAGCCTTTCCCGCAGCCTCTTCCCAGCTCTGCTGACCGTAGAGCCCTCACTTCACTCCGGAATGATGGGGAAGGGCGGGTGCGGGTGGGCGGCAAACAGCGCAGCCCTGAACAAAAGACTGGGGAGCGGGGCGCTGGCTAGTGGAATGCAGGCCTGGTCCCAGCGGTCGTGGGACGAGCTGCTGGTTGGGGGTGTGGGGGGTGTGGGGAGTCGCAGTGGGAAGGAGGGCGCGCACCCAGTGTCACCGGCTCTTTTGGGCCACTACGAAGCCCTCACTCACGACGTGGCTAGTTCCTATCATGTGTTGAAGCCTGCGCAGGGATAGCAAGTCTTTGTCCCTGTAACCTTGAAACAAAGGGTATTAAGTTACCGGTGATTCCCATCGCCAAGTCCCGCTAAACTTGAAGGGCTTTCAGATTCATTAAGGATCAGGAGAATAAGTTAATGTTTGTAGCTAACAACTTTTCTTTTCCCAAATTATCTACTCATAGTATCAAATCATGAGCAGGTGGGGTAGTTAGCTGATTTACAGATATATTCGTTTAAGATGGCAGAAATTATAAACATCTAGGAAAAGCAAAAGGATGGCTCAGAATGAAACCTTGTCTGAAAAGCCCACCTGAGGATGAATTAATTATCTGGGGGACTCTACTTTTGCTTGACATAATATTGATTAGGGCCCAGGCTCAGCAGTCACTTTTTATTTTTTATTTTTTGGTCTAATGGAGATCCAAATTATTTCTGACTGGTAGAAAAAAAATACTCCTGAAGGTTGTGATTTTATTGCCCTGTTTCCAAGATTTTTATAATATTTCCCATTCTACTTGCTCCATCAGGAGTTCAATAAATCTTTGTCACAGGCTCACTTTGTGTGAATGATGTTTATAACTTTAAAAAGTTACAATTTAACAGTGGCCTCACTGTTTCAATTTTTAATTTTATTTTTTAAATGTTTTTATTTATTTTTGAGAGAGAGAGAGAGAAACAGAGAATCTGAAGCGGGCTCCAGATTGAACAGTTATCACCGAGCCTGTGGTGGGGCCCTAGCTGGTGAACTTTGAGATCATGAGTGAGCCAAAGTCAGAGGTTTAAACAACTGAGCCACACAGGTGCCTCAACAGTGGCCTCACTCTTTAGTGATAAAAGCTTAAGTTTATACTTTAAGAATTGAAAAACATAGGCTCTCAACAGCATTATTGGACCCCAAGTAGAATCCTTACTTCTTGCTTCTGAAGAGTCGAATATGGACAAAATGAAATGTACAAAATGAACATTTGATCTAAAAAGAAATGTTGAATATTGAGAGATGCAAATTAAGGGATTGCAATTACAAGGATTTAATATTGTTATTGATATTTTAATTGAAGAAGTTAGTGGAAACAGTTTCTGGTTCTACACTGGATTCATTTAGTATAGGTAGACTGTTACAAAATAATTCATCCTTACATCCTCCCTTTGCCAGTTCCTTTCCCTCTTTATTTAGGATTAAATGAGACACTGCTACATGATGGGCATAAGGTTTTATGACAAATTCTAAACTGATAGCAGTTCCTAATGCTTATACATTGCTGAAAAGGATAAGCAATACTTTAAGGAAAAATGTGTCAGGTAAAATTTATATAAGTAGATTGTTCAAGTCTGGGTTTGATTTGATTATTAACACCTTTGAAGACTAGAGATGTTTGGGGCACTAGAGGCAGTGTTTGAATCATAAACACAGTCAGGAACCATAACAACAGCAAAGTGCCATAGAGATTATTTAGTGATTATGTGTTAAAAACGAATGTCTTCAGGGGCCAAGCAGACTGGGTATAAAAAGATTGGAAAGCAGGAGAATGGAGAATAAATCCTACCTAAAAGCATCCAGAATAAGGAGAGGTTGCTGAAAACTGCAAAACGAGAGGCACCTCTAAAGCGCTTGGTATCTCGTCCTTGAAGTGCTCATCTCATAGGCTTACAGAACCCAGGAAGATACTTACTGGTAAAAGTTTATCTTTGAGTTTGGGGTTATCTCATATCACTGTCATGTAGTAGCCTTCAGAGAAACATTTAAAATCCTCTCTGTGCCAGCTCAAGAACTTATAAAGGTTTCTTATTGCCCATTGTTTTAAATGGAATTTCTTCATAGGATTTGGGAGTTATGTGTAAACTGCTTTTCTTCCCGCTCCCGCCTCCCTGCCTCAACTCCCTGATCTCCCTATAGACTAAGTTCTCAGCTTCATAGTGCTCAGAGGAAAGAAAGAAGCGTACTACTTCTCAAGAAAAACACAGCTTTGTTGGAAGTAAATACTGAGAGAAATGTAGGTTGTGATCTCAGATTTCAAAGATATGCTAAGAAACACTACGTATTTTAGACTTGGTTAATTTTTTTTTCAAGTTTATTTATTTTGAGAGGTAGGGGAGGGGGAGAGAGAGAGGGGAAAGGAGAGAGAGAAAGAGAGAATTCTAAGTAGGTGATAGAGAGAGAATCCCAAACAGGCTCTGCACTGTCAGTGAAGAGCCCAATACAGGGCTCAAACTTACCAACCATAAGATCGTGACTTGAGCTAGTTTGACATTTAACTGACTGAGCCACCCAGGCACCCCAAGACTTTGTTAAGTTTTAACCTCCTTCTAGTGTTTCTTAACGGGGGCTCAACTGGCATGTTCATACCTTGTAGATGCTCATTGTATCTGTTCCCTGAGCACTAACTTGCAATAGCAAACTACAAACTCACTATTTTCTGATAACTCACTGTGTTCTCACTCATTTCCAAACAACCTCTTTGAGAATGGTCCCTCCCAATGTTGGGAACCATTGGACCATATCTGCCTATAGTTTACCCAGCCTATGCCCGTGTATTACCACTTTATTTTTAAAAGTTAGCAAACTTTTCAGGCCCTTTGTTGAGTAGCTCCTCCATTTTCTTTTGTATGACATGTCTTTG
This sequence comes from Proteles cristata cristata, assembly GCA_017311185.1. NCBI lineage: Eukaryota > Metazoa > Chordata > Mammalia > Carnivora > Hyaenidae > Proteles > Proteles cristata. The sequence continues at coordinate 420,999 of JAESUZ010004286.1, forward strand.
TCTCTACTTGGTAAGCCCTTATTCACATACCAAATTCAGTTCTTCAAGAACTGAATTCAAGTCTTCCAGACTCCCTCTTTTAGGGCCTTTGATTTTCCCAGGAAACATTTGATAGTCCTTCTGTGAGGACACACACAGAGCGAAGTGCTAGGATATTGTAGGTGCCAGGTGAATGAATGAAAGCTTGTGGAAGTAAGAAGGAACATTAATCTAATTTTTTTAAAAGTTTATTTATTTTATGAGAGAGAGAGCCCATGCAAGTGGGGAGAGGCAAACACAGAGGGAGTAAGAGGGAATCTCAGCAGGCTCTCCAGTGTTAGCACAGAGTCTGACATGGAGCTCAAACTCACGAACCCTCATGTGAGATCATGACCAGAGCCAAAATTGATAGACACTAACTCAACTGAGCCACATGGGCACCCTTCTAGTTTGTTTCTGTTTTTTTTTAAATATTCATTTTGAGAGAAAGAGCACAAGTGAACATGTGTGAGCAGGGAAGGACAGACAGAGAGAGGTAGAGAGAGAGAATCCCAAACAGGCTCCACAGTGTCTTGGAGCCCATGTGGGTCTTAATCTCACCAACTGTGAGATCATGATCTGAGCTGAAATCAATAGTTGGGCACTTAACCGACTGAGCCACACAAGCACTCCTAGCTAGCTTTTAATGAAGACTGTAAGAAGAAAAAGGGAATGTCTCTTTCATTAAAAAATGTCGAACTATTTTTTTAAGGGAGAATCCCAAGCAGGCTCCAAGCTCAGTGTGAAGATCCACAAAGGGCTCCGTCCCATGACCCTGGGATCATGACGTGACCTGAAAGAAATCAAGAGTCAGATGCTCAACCAATTAAGCCACACAGATGCCCCACTAATTATTTTTTTAATGGCACTTGCTAGTATATTTTAAAAATACATGGCTCTATCATCTATTTTCAGAGTAGCAGAGTCTGTAACTTCTGACAGAGTGCTGATTTTTTCTCTGTCTTCTTATTTGTGGAATAACTTTGGCCAAACTCTTATGTCATTAGTTCCTGGTTCTGGCCTAATTAGCATACATGCAGACTAGAGTTAGTTTTATAAGTACCAGTATTCCAAAACAACAAGAGCTCAAATCATCACCAATGGTGGGTCAATTTTCTCTTATATGCTTGCAGAAAAGTCTTATTTTATATAAAAATATGATAATCTTCTTATAAAAATAATGACACTGATATCAGAAAAATTAGATGTCATGTAAATCTGTTGTTTGAATGGGAAAAGACCAATTGGTGAATAAGCTTGAAAGCTGAAGAAAGGTACCATAGGTAGAGACATGTAAAATAAATTCATTTAAAATTTTAATTTCCTTTTATTCATTGAGACTTTTGTTTACAGTGTGCCTGACTCTGTTATAGGTACTAAGATGCAAACTTCTAAGTCAGAAATTCTCAGATGTTTAGACATTGCTCTATTGACTTCTGGTGTTCCTTGCTGTGGAGGTGATTGCTGAGGCTACCCTAATTTTTATTTCTGTATAGGTAAACTCTTTATTCTGCCTGCATCTTTATTTATTTATTTTTTTAAATTAAGATATTCCACTAGGCTACCTCTAGGCATAGTTTTTTTTTTTTTTTTTACCCAAAAGTTTTCTCAAAAACACAGTGAATCATCTCAATTTATGAAAGTAAATATGTTTGATTTTTTTTTTTAGTCCAGCTCAGAGCACAGGAATAATTTTTCAATGGTTGTTTGCTTATGATTTCAGTTCAGAAACACCAATTATTTGTAGGTTGGATTTGTGATCTTTGTCCTCTAATCAACCAATACGCTTTGTTTTCATCTTGGTCCTTTTCCTTCTGTGTTAGGAGATCATCTTATATGTATATGCTAAAATACTAATTAGTTTTTTCCACCTTCTGTACTTCTCTATCTTGCCGCTCATGTAGAATTTAAATCTCTACTATTATTATGTAATTGAATTCCCTTCCAGTTTTTTCTCATCCAGTTTCTTTTTTAATCTCAGCTGTTGTTTCCCTTTTTCTTTTTCAATTGGGAATGTGAAGTGGATAATTTCCAAGTTTCTCTCCTGATACAGTCTAAGTCCACCACAATAGCAAGCTTTCTCTTTTCCTCTTTATGGCGATGTTTTTTCTTGCGGTGCAAGAGCGTCACCTTGGTCCCATACTGTTTTTGATGTTTTTGATTTTCTTACCTTGAAGGAAGAGGGACGCATGTAGGGACTATCTGACTCTTATCAGACAGTGAGCAAGCTTTCTGCACCATTCTCCCTACATCTGTCTAGGTGAGGCAGCACTCTTCTTCTAGTGGGAGCTAGGAGAGTGTGTTGAAATATAGAACCAAATTAGTGAATGACAGGTCTTTCCGTCATTCAGGGGTCTTCCTTTCCTATTGTTTAATTTTTCTGTCCTGTGTCTATAACAAGAGGAGTGATTTTGTGTGATTTGAGTTGTTGCAGGGGAAGTGGTGGTGGTGAGGTTGCACTCTTCTGAGGGCTCCTCCTGCTCCCACAGAAGCAGGATGAATATCGGAAAACCCACAAAACCCCGAATACAAGTGAGGCAAGATTTTATTCACAGCCAGGCCAAACCTGATCTCCTGATCTTAAGGAGAAAAATGTAGAGAATGGCCCCAAACAAAAGTAGAAGTGAGCTTATATGGATTTCAGCAAGGCAGAATATGTCATTATTTAGTTAACCAATTACAATTTACAGCGTTTCATGGTAGCCAATTATATTGTGACACACAGACGTTAGTTTTGGCGGAAACCTATCATTTTAAAGTTCTTTGTCTTAAGAGGGTTTGAAATGACCGATCATAGTTAGACATTTGAGAAACCATGGGGTAGTGACTATGTAACAGACCACCTGACGCCAAATAGTAACGAGGTGTTCTGTAACCTTTGCATACAGAGTTTGGTTAACCAGAACAGGGAAGCACAAGCTTGCTAAGCAGATTTACAGAAGCAGAAATAGCATATTAGTATTTAGCTGTGCTTGAGGTCAACCTACAGCATTCTCCACTCCTGTTTGTCAGTGATTCAGATCTTTGAAGAATCCTAGTCTGGCATCGGGGATAGTGGAACGTATTGGCTACAAACTACCATGAGTTTTATGGATCCTATTCTTTGGTTTATGAACTTAAGTAGTAGTTTGAAGTTCTGATCCCCTCTGATGAAAGCAGCAGTACTTATGCCAGTGGACCCTGCCACTCCCAGTCCTGCAAAGAGGGACACTAGGATAGTAGAAATGGGTTCCCTCGTAAATTGAGACTGAAGAATGAAACCTAGGTGCTCTCTTCCTCCTTCACCTGAAAAGTAGGAAACCTGGGGTAGGAGGTGGACTAGGGTGCAGAAATCAGACCTCTTGATTTTAAGGTGGAGGTTCAAACAAGGGATTAAGCCTGAGGAGGAAGCGAAGCAAGTCCCAGAGGGCGAAACAAGGCCCAGAGGTGGTACAAGGAAGTAAAGGGTACCTCCCACCTGAGTATTACTTAGCAAGTAGATGGTGTTGTTACAATAAGTCAAATACCTGGACTGATTGATCTGGTAATTTCCTGCATAGAAACCGGTTCCCATTCCTTCTAGATCTCCTAAGGTGAGACTTGGGTTCCGTCTCCAGGTACAATGACCCTCTATCTGGCCATTGCTCAAGTTTCTGACTTGGTCTTCCCTCTTTCCCAAAGGGACCAGAGCATCTATTCCTATGTAGTAGGGGGTCCTAGGATCCAAACATAGCCAACAATCCCAAGTGATGTTAGGGTTGGTGGCATTAAAAAACCTAAAGGTATAAGGCTTTAAAGGTATCGGTTTTCCTTATTTTAGATTCACTTTTAGTGGGGAAAGGGGTTATCATAAGGGCGGTGGCGGTGGGTGAATGGGCTATAGGTTTACCTGATGGTCAGGCAAGAGACCTGGGGGTAAGTTCTCCAGGGTCAAAGAAAGGGTTAGTTACAGGATTGGCCCCTATGGGTGCTTTAACCTTAAATCTCTGAATGGTGAATTCAATGCCGGGTTCAAGACCAGGAGTGTATAATCTTAATCCCCGTGTTTTCCCTTTATCCCATTGGGGATCTAAATCATTTTTTTTTCTTTTTTTTACAAATAGTTTATTGTCAAATTAGTTTCCACATAACACCCAGTGCTCATCCCCACAAGTGTCCTCCTCCATGCCCATCCCTCCTCCCCCCCACATCCATCAGTCCTCAGTTTTTGTCAGCATTCAAGAGTCTCTCATGGTTTGCCTCTCTCCCTTCCCCCCACCATTTCCCCCCTCCTTCTCCCCCTTGGACCTCTGTTAAGTTCCTCCTAATCCTCCTATATGTGCAAACATATGATATTTGTCCTTCTCTGCCTGACTTATTTCACTCAGCATAACACCCTCAAGGTCCATCCATGTTGCTACACATGGCCAGATTTCATTGTTTCTCATTGCCATGTAGTATTCCATGGTATGGATCTAAACCATTTTTAATGATAGTGACTAGGTGCTGGCCCTTGGTAGTAGACACTGCTCTCATAGACAGTATAAACTGGTTCTTTTCAGCTATGGTCTCATAACCCCATGAGGCACAGTGAAACTGGCCTTGTCCTTGGCAGTCGGGGGTTTCTGTCAGAGGGGCAAGCATAAAACTGTACTCCTTTGAAACTTAGGCAGTCTGGGGTTCTCTAGTAAGGCAAAATCTGGTACTACCTTGATACCATGGTTGTTGTTTCCTTTCAGTGGGGAACAAAAGACATAGATTAAATGTCAAAACAGGGAAAGCGTAAGTAGATTTTGCTAAAACCTATCCTGTAGTGGTTTTGCTAACTATCCAACTGTACTGGACAGGGGTGTGGTCAGAAAGTGGTCCTCCAACTAAGAAAATTATTAAGAACAAACTTGTCCAGGGGCACCTGGGTGATTCAGTTGGTTGAGTGTTGGACTTTGGCTCAGGTTGTGATCTCATGGTTTGAGGGTTCGAGCCCTGTGTCGGGCTTTGTGCTGACAGCCAGCTCACAGCCTGGAGCCTGCTTCAGATTCTGTGTCTCCCTCTCTCTCTGACCATCCCCTGCTCACGCTGTCTCTCTCTCTCTCAGAAATAAAAATATTTTAAAAAAATTTGTTTAAGAACAAAATTTCCAGCAGGTTCTTTTACCAGCCGGACCTTCAAAGGATTTCTGTCCATTTGACAGTCCATTGTAGAAGAATGTGGTTGGGGTGTGCCACTTTAATTTGAGAGTGGTGGATCCAGGGGCTCTGGCCAGCAGCCTTCATAGTGGATGGGATGGACAGGATGATCGGATAGGACCCTACTCAGCGTGCCTCTAAATTTGGGGGGTGTGACGTTGTACCCAGATCCAGTGTCCAGGTCTGAGTCCTTGGTCTGATGGTTTGACTCTAGAAGGGTGGTTCTTTCTGGTTTTCTTTTACTAGGCTTTGGATGGCTGGGAGTGTAATCTGTAGAGCCTACAAAGACTTAAAGAGATGTTAGTTTGAGGTTTCCACCCATTGTTCATCTCCCAATTTTGGAAGCAAGGGCTTGGGTCCAGATAACCGGGTCCTGAGTCACTACAGTTGCACATGCATATCTGATTCCATTTTTGACAAAACTGCTGCCATCAGTGAACAGCTCAAAATTCACCTTTGGTAGAGGTTGATCTCTTAAGTCCCCCTTTAGTCCCGTAAGAGTACTAACAGTTTCTAAGCAATCACGGAGTAGGGCCTCTGAGTCATCAGGTAGCAAGGTGGCTGGATTTAAAACCTCTGTCTTCAGGAAAGTGATGCCGGGAGGGTCTAGTAGCAATACCTCATACTGGATGATTTGTGCATTAGAGATCCATTGGGCTGGTGGGGAGTGCAGCAGGGATGCTATCGTGTGAGGTCCTGTGATCTGAAGGTCTTGCCCAAGCATTAGTTTGGAAGCTTCTTTAACCAACGTGGCAGTAGCAGCAACAGCTCTTGGGCAGCTGGGCCACCCGGTGGCAACAGAGTCCAGCTGTTTGGACAAGTAGGCTACAGGTCATTTCCAGGGGCCCAAAGTTTGAGTAAGGACCCCTTTCATAATTCCCTGGAACTCATGTACAAATAACTGGAAAGGCTTGGTAATATCAGGTAAAGCCAGGGCTGGGGCTTGGATAAGGGTGCGCTTGATTTGCTCAAAAACCCTATTTTCCTGTTCTTCCCAGACCATGTCAGTGCCTTCACCCCCAGTAGCAGAGTACAGGGGCTTTGCCATTTCAGTGAAACCAGGTATCCAGAAGTGGCACTACCCAGCGGCTCCTAGGAATTCCATGATCTGTCTTTTAGTTATGGGTTTAGGAATGTTTAGGATAGCTTGGATTCTTTCTGGCCCCAGCAATCCCTTGCTTTCCCTGTCCTTTGCTGTTGCCTGGGGGTTGTCCCCAGGCTGCGGTGAGGACTTTCCCTGTTCCCTTCCCTTGCAGGAAGGCAGGGCTGTCCCGACTCTGAAAAACACTCTTGGCTATTTCTACTAGCTTTGAAATTACCTTTCCTTCAAATCCTTCTAGTTTTTGAAGCTTCTTATGGATGTCTGGGGCTGACTGATCAAAGCCATATTAATGGTTTTTTGGTTCTCCATTGCCTTGGGGTCAATCGGAGAATATAGGCGGTAAACTTGATAAAGCCTTTCTAGGAAGGCTGCAGGCAACTCATTCGGCCCTTGGACTGTGTCATGACTTTTTGTCAGATTGGTGGGCTTTTGTGCTGCTGCGCGAAGCCCCTGCAGCAGAATCTGGCGATACTGGAGTGGACGCTCCCTACCATTATCCGTGTTGGGGTCCCATTGGGGCGGCGTGGAAGGGAAAACCTGCTCAATTCTGTGAAGGTCTGTGGTAGGCATCCCGTTTGGGCCAAGGACTGCTCTCATTGCTTCTCAGAGCACTCGAGCCCTTTCCTCAGAAGTCAGTAAGACCTGCAAAAGTTGGTGACAGTCTTCCCAAGTAGGTAAGTGAGTGGTGAAAATAGAGCTCAATAAGTCAGTCAGGTCCTGGGTGTTCTCAGAGAAAGACAGGTCCTGAGTTTTCCAGTTGTAGAGGTCCGTCGTAGAGAAAGGAGTGTAGATAAGTGTTGGGCGTGTTGGCTGCCCGTCTGGACCGGGTCTGGACCTGGAGCCTGAGCCGTTTGCCTAAGGGGAAGATTGGGAACCAAGGTATCATAGGACTGGTGTTCTCCTCCACATGGGGCTTCTGATCTAGTATGTGGGGTCTACTTAAAGGGTTTCCTGTGGCCTTTGGTCCCTGGAGGACTGTTGGAACCTGGGGATAAGGGGGTGGTCCCTGAGGATAAGATAATAAGTCCCCCACCCCTTCTGGTATCTCCTGAAGCACTTGGTAAAGCCTCTTTGAAGGCTGAGTGACGGGAAGTAAGGGTTTGGGGTTTGGAGGAGAACAGGAAGGAGAGTGGGAAAGAGAGGGGCCAGATGACAGCTTTTGGTCCTGTTGTTAGCACTCTCTCAGCCATGAGAGTGGGTCTTCTAGAAGTCGACCCAAGTCACAGCATGTGGCTGCTGGTCAGGGTGAATATCATGACAAATCCTGTGGATGGCATATGCAAGGTTAAGATTATAGGAGCCCTCTGAGGGCCAGTCAACCCCAGAGAATGCCGGCTAGTCCAGCTGGCAGTGTGTTCGCAGCCAGGATGGCTTTAGGTTAAAGCCACAGTTTTTTTTTTCCCCTCTTTTCCTAAAAGCAGAAAGTTATTTAGCATACATTCAAGAGGGGAACAAGGCTTAGATGAAGATTGACCCATGACGGAAGTTAAACAGCGGGTCACACCAGAGAAAGGTTAATAGGAAACGTTTAACAAGACATACAGAGCACTGAACACAGAACAAATGTGATTGATCGGGGTGATCAAGCCCAACCTAGATGGTCCGAAGACCTAGATGGTCCGGAGACCCAGATGGTCTGAAGACCCAGACAGTCCAAAGACCCCGATGGTCCAGAGACCCAGATGGTCCAAAGACCCAGGTGGTCCAAAGACCCAGACGGTCCGGAGACCTAGACAGTCCGGAGACCCAGATGGTCCAGAGACCCAGATGGTCTGGAGACCCAGATGGTCCAGAGACTCAGGTGATCTGGAGACCTAGATGGTCCGGAGACCCAGATGGCATTGGGGATGTCTCCACCAGATGCCAGCTAGGGGGCAGTTAAGCTGTGTCCAGCCTTCCCTCCTAGAAACAGATCTGGCCAGTAACAGAAAACAAGTAGGTGCTGCCTCAGGTACCTTAGTTAAGTCAGGTCTGAGAATGGAAGGCCAGGGCCAAGGAACGGCTCTCGAGAGCTCTCCGCTAGCTTTTCCGCTTCAGCCTCCAAATTTCGGGTGGTTGTAGATATCTCGGTGGAACCTCCAAATGAAGCAGGGTGAATGTCGGAAAAACCACCAAACACCCGAATAGAAGCGAGGCAAGATTTTATTCACAGCCAGGCCAAACCTGATCTGATCTTAAGGAGAAAAATGTAGAGAATGGCCCTGAACAAAAGGAGCAGTGAGCTTATATGGATTTCAGCAAGGCAGAATATGCCATTGTTTAGTTAACCAATTACATTTACAGCGTTTCATGGTAGCCAATTATATTGTGACACACAGACGTTAGTTTTGTCAGAAACCTATCATTTTAAAGTTTTTTGTCTTGAGAGGGTTTGAAATGACCAATCATAGTTAGACATTTGAGAAACCGTGGGGTAGTGACTATGTAACAGACCACCTGAGGCCAAATGGTAACGAGGTGTTCTGTAACCTTTGCATACAGAGTTTGGTTAACCAGAACAGGGAAGCACAAGCTTGCTAAGCGGATTTACAGAAGCAGAAATACCATGTTAGTATTTAACCATGCTTGAGGTCAACGTACAACACCACAGCTGCCTAGTGCTGACTTTACACTGTAGCATGAAGTATTCCCCTTGGCTCCACCTTCCAGCTCTGGTCATTAACATTATATTGTGGAGACAAAATGGCCTTGAGAGAGAATTGCCAATGGGCTTGGAAGCCAGTAGTGGAGGGAGCATCTCAGGCTCTTTTTTTGAGGAAATACAGTATGAGGTAGAGTGAGATGCTTTTTTATGCTCATCCTAACTGGACTTCCTGCTGCAAGAGGCCACAGACAGCATCAGCTACCAGTTAACATCCTTCAGTTACATTCCAGGTATAATGTTGTAGCCCATTTAAACTTTATTTGTGATATATATTTTAGTGGGAAGAAGGGAGGGAGTGCTGGGCTCATTGGTCAGTGGCTGTCAAGACTGAACCAAACTTTCTCTCTTTTGCTGCTTCCCTGTGCTATTTCTTGGGTTACTGGGGCTATCCCTGCTGTGCTCCACCCAGGCTGTCAAATGCCTTGAAATCCTGGTAGCCTTATCAAAACAATCGTCTTTTGTCTGAATTTCCTAGCATGCTTCTTCCTCAAAAGTATGTCCAGTGCTAACTACAGATGTTTGTTTGGTTACCTTCAGAATCAGGTAATCTCCACCTGGGCCTTTGATTCCATATTTACATTTGTACCCTGAATGCTTCTTTGCTCTCTGAAATTTGAGGACCACTGCCCAAGAACCTTGCTACGTAAGTGATTATCTAAGTGATTTCAAGCCCAATTCTTAAAACGGTATTGGGTTCAGCTTAACCCCCCTATCTAGTAATTACATGTGTTTTTTGTTTGTTTGTTTGGTCTGGTTTTTGGAAAAAGTCTAAATCTAAATTTATAATAATGTGAAATTGCTTCAGGGAGGGACAAATACAAAGTTTTATAGTTTTATTAGTTAAAAATTATCTTTAATGTTTAAAGGTATTTATGGTATATTCGGTGATAATCACATTTTTTGTAAATGACCTTGAGTTCTGGGGAAACTTAGTTCTATTTCTTTAAGTGTTTTCGTCTCACTTTGATTCTGATGTACATTGATTTATAAGTTCATCAAAAAAAACCTGTCTTTGACATAAACTAAAATTAAAATAAAATAAATTAAAAACAGTTTCCCACATGTTAGATTAAAAAGCACACAAAAAAAGTGGAGAATCGTAGTGAAAAAAATGTTTTTATCTAAAAAGGATCATTTGAACAACGATTATACACAGTATTAGAATTCATGGGGCCTGTTTTTCTGGAAAGAAATTTAATAGCAGCAGAATAAGCTTCTTCACACTGTCTAGTCTTAGGGCTAACCTCTAGTTTAGAAAGACTGCTTTCACTTGATGGGAAGAAAAATTATTCTACCTTCCCAATCTTTAGCCTCTGCTGAAGCAGTTAAACAAAAAGGCTTTGATTATTTGAACTTAAAAAAAAAATCAAATAGGTTTCCAGCAGGAGTAAGACTCAAGCAAAATAGATGTATTAGCAACTTACATTTTAGGGCATGAAAGAGCTCTGACTCCCTTCTAACTTTTATTTGTAATAAGAAATGAGAGGTTCATTGTTTAGGATGAGATGAGAATTGGAATTAGTCTTTCTACTGAGAGTCCATCTGTGTTCTGTTGTCACTTCCAGTTTGAATTTATTTTTAAGGTTTTTACTCTGGAAACTGAGGCAGTTCACATGTCTAAGGTTTTATATTTGCAAAATAAATTCTCGCCATTTTTGCTTATTAAGCTGCAGTTGTGGTTATTTCCATTTTTGGCCATAATTTTAGCCATCTCATAGTAGCAAGTTCTCATATTCTCATTTCTGCCTCGACTAGTCTATGAACTTGATAGAGACCAGAGTATTACAGCTTGAAAAGTATATGTAAAAATGCTGATGGTATTATGTTTTCATTTTTAATAAGTTGAAATATTCTTACTTGAGCAAAGATAATAATTATTCAGTGATATTTCATTATGACATATTATAATGATTCAAATTGAGATGGATATCATTTTAATATAATATAATTCGTAATTTTGTAATCAAGGCGTAAGTGTTTGTATTATTATATGTAACATCCTTCAGCAAAGCCCAGTCCTTAGATAATATTAAAAGTATTCAACCAAATATTAATTAGTGCTTTGATGTGCTGTCATCTTGCTACTGGCACAGAGCTGTTAATTAGATAAACTATGGCTATTGAGTGAAATTTTTATGTTTCAACTGACATTTTAAATAGTTCAGTAAACCTCAAGTAAGCAGGGGGCTTAGGGAATAGAGTGTTTTTACTTTAGTTCAATTTTGTTGTGAAGTAAGGGTTTGTTTGGAATTTGTAAAATGTGCCAAAATATATTAGTATTTTTTTAATGAATTAAATTCAATTTTTGTTTGATTTAGTATCTCAATATATGTCAGATCATTCTATAGTTTAAAAAAAAAACTAATTTTCTGACTGCTCCATTTTGGTCTCCCTATTCTAGTTCTTTATCCTCTCCCTGAGTGATCATATGTGTTCTCTTATTTATGAAATGTTGATTTAGAATCAATATTTCTGGCTCCAATCTCTCTTTCCTTCTGAGTTCCAGATCCATCTGCAAATGTCTACTAGATTCCCTTCACATGGTTATTCCCTAGGCATTTTGAGCAAACGCAGTGTGGTTAAATTAAGCCCAACTGACTCCCCAAGCCTGCTCTTGCTCAGTGCACCTCTACCTAAGGCAAAGAACTGGGAATCTTTCTTGAATCTTTTCTCTCACCTATCCCTCACACACCAAGATCCCCAGATGTCATGAGTATACTAGCAAAATGTCTTTTGAATCCCTCCCTCTTCTACCCTACTTCCAGTGTTTGGCTCTGTGTAGCATCATTTTGTCTTTCCTGGATTATTGCTGGAGACTATCAACTGGTCTTCATTTAGTCAGGCAGAACCTGTAGTCTCCACTGGAGGCCAGAATGCAGATGTAATCAGTGTCCCCCCGTGTTCAATGCCCTTTTGAGCCCTCAGGAGAGACAGGCTCAGGAGAGACATCAGCAGTAGTTCTCTCAGTACCCCTCTTCTACCTCTGTGTTTCAGTCAAGCCAAAAGGTCTTCGATTACCAGACCTTCCCTTATATTCAGATTTTTGTGCATCCTGTTCCTTTGCCTCCCTCCTTCGCTAAATTGGCGTCTGTTTTTCCTTTTAGCGTCTTCTTAGGTATCACTTTCTCAACCTGTGTTTGCACTGAAGCTCCTTAACCAGGATTTGGTGTGTAACCTGGAAATCTCTCATCCACACCTGAAACATTTGATGACCGCCTCGGTAGAAGTGTGTGTACTTCATTGTCTCTTATGTACTTCCGTTCCTGTGCTTGCTGTTTTCTTTTCCCAAACCTGTTCTCCCACTGTTCTCCTGCCCTCTCAGATTTTCCATTATGATTTCAGGAGCACACATCTGCAGTAAACACACTTACCTATAAAGAAAACCCATTATTTTCTTTACTATATTCTGTGGAGTAAGTTAGTATTCCCAGAAAAGCAAATTTATGGTTAAAAGGGTCAGGAAACCCTAATTTAATAGTTTCCCCACCACAGTGTGTATTGTGAATTTCCAGGGTGGGGGTGGCGAGTGGATATAGTGCGGATCAGTTTTCACACTTCCGTATCACGTGATGTTAACATCTTCATAGGCCAGTGCTTCCACTAACTGGTTTTAAAGGACACTTGGCTTTGAAACAAAGAACAACAAACAAAAACTGAAATTCTTTGAGTGGAAGCTGCTTCTGCCTCCATCCTATAAATTTCACGGTAGGGAGGTTGCTGGTAGCCTCCACTTCCCGAGAGCCAGCTTGAGGTCACTGCTTCTCTAGTCTTTTGTCAATATTCCTGCCCCTTTGAGGCTCCTTGGAAACTCTTTTGAGGACCTTCATATCCTATGAAATTTAGCTCCACCGAGATAACGAGCTAGGGTTCTTCTCTTACATACTTTCCCTACGGGCTACTTTTACCACCATCTTGAGGAAGAATCCAAGGCAGTGTTCTGGCTCATCAGGATCACATGTATTAGTTTATTAGTGATTATTCTTGATGGAGCCAGGATATTATATCACTTATCATCTCTATGCCCTTCAATTTCCTACCATTTGTCCCGTGTCATTTACAAATCTCTCATTTGATCTTCCATCTCCTTTAAAGAGCTCTCCCTCCCACCAGCTCTCCAGATAATTCTAAGTAACTTCAGTATCCATGTGGAAAACAGCAAACATAAGCCTCATAGTTTTCTTCCTTTTTTTAATGTTTATTTATTAATTTTGAGAGAGAGAGATAGAGAGCACACAGCGGAGGGATAAAGAGAGGAGAGAGGGAATCCCAAGCAGGCTCCATGCTGTCAGCATAGAGCCCAACCTCACAGAATCATGAGATCTTTTTTAAAAAAATTTTTTAAATGTTTTTTATTTATTTCTGAGAGAGAGACAGAGACAGAGACAGAGACAGAGACAGAGACAGCGTGAGCAGGAAAGGATCAGAGAGGGAGGGAGATACAGAATCTGAGGGAGATACAGAATCTGAGGCAGGCTACAGGCTCTGAGCTAACTGTCAGCACAGAGCTGGACGCGAGGCTCTAACCCACGAACCGTGAGATCTTGATCTGAGCCAAAATCAGCCGCTTAACTGACTGAGCCCCCCAGGCACCCCAGTAATTTGCATTTAGCAATGTTTCATATTTCAACAATTTAATGTGTTGAGGGGGATTAAAAGCAAATAAAATTCGGGGCGCCTGGGTGGCTTAGTCGGTTAAGCGTCCGACTTTCGCTTGGGTCATGATCTCGCGGTTCGTGGGTTCGAGCCCCGCGTCGGGCTCTGTGCTGACTGCCAGCTCAGAGCCTGGAGCCTGTTTCAGTCTGTGACTCCCTCTCTCTCTGACCCTCCCCTGCTCACGCTGTCTCTCTCTCTCCTAGAAATAAATAAAACATTAAAAAAAATTTAAAAATAAAAAAATAAAAAAAATAAAAGCAAATAAAATCCATCCAAATGCTTTCTTCAAATTTGGTAACAATACAGTAAAGGTTCAGAGCAGTAATACTTTATATACTTGGTAAGCTCTCCTGAAGTTCTAAAGTTTCAAAGTCTTCTTAGGCTTCCTTATCTTTCCTTTCCCTATGGTTGTTGTTAGCTTTTTTGCATCTAATATTCTTTGATACTACCATATTTTCCCAGCGCCTTCAGTCTTTTGGTATGTTTCTTACTTAATCTGTAGCTCTGAGCTATTCTCACTAGCATATTCTCTTCTTTCTCCTGTACCTACCCATACACTGAATCAACCCAGCAAAACCTCAACTTTTTTTTTTTTTTTTTTTTTAATTTTTAATGTTTTTTATTTCTAGGAGAGAGAGAGAGAGACAGCGTGAGCAGGGGAGGGTCAGAGAGAGAGGGAGTCACAGACTGAAACAGGCTCCAGGCTCTGAGCTGGCAGTCAGCACAGAGCCCGACGCGGGGCTCGAACCCACGAACCGCGAGATCATGACCCAAGCGAAAGTCGGACGCTGAACCGACTAAGCCACCCGGGCGCCCCCATAAAACCTCAACTTTGCATGTGTGCCCAATGCAGCTCCCTGCTGGCTCCCATATTTGGTGAAGTGATTGTTGCTAAGGGTAATCACAGCAACCTTGTAGTCCATACTCTTGCATGGCACACAAACCTCCCTTCAAGAAGTTTTATCTCTTCAGTCTTGTATCTTTGAGGCATTACCTTTGTCTTTCTGTTCCAGTAGAGGGCAGACAAGTTTAACTTGCGTATGACTAGACTATCTCTATCTCCCTACACCTGCTGTGTCATGTTTATGAGATCAGACTTCGAGTTCTCTCCACCCTAACTTGCCTTTGTTCATACCATTTTCCCTGATTGGACCACGTTCTAACCCTTGTGCTTCACCCACTGACAATCTGCTCTACAAAAATCTGCTCTTATATACCTTAAAGATTCATCTTCACGCCCACCCTGCACACCCTCCCACACTATCCCCTCTTTATAAAGGACTCCATCATTTGTATGTATGTACTTTAAATAGAAGTCCTGTTTTCCAGTGCTGTCAGAATTGAGAGTTGAGCAATTAATTGAAAAAGTTGATTAAAGCCAGAGTTAAAACAAATACATGCATACATGAAACATTTTATTTCAACTTAGAACAGAAATACATTCATTTGCTGGTTATCTCATGTATGACTAAGGGATTTTTTTTTGAGTATGGGAACTTGGTTGGAATTCATTGTTCCTTCGTGAATTCTGAACCTATAATGCATCCTATACATTTCCAATTTTGGTGTTTTTTCTTTTCTTTCTTTCTTTTTAGCACAAGCAGGGGAGAGGGGTAGAGAGAGAGAAAGAGGGAGAATTTTAAGCAGGCTCCAAGCTCAGTGTGGAGCCCAATGTAGGGCTCAATGCCACAACTCTGGGATCATGACCTGAGCTGAAATCAAGAGTTGGATACTCAACCGACTGAGTCACCCAGGAACCCCTCCTATTTAGGTTTAAAAGAAAGAATTCAAGCCATTTGTGTAGCAATCTGAGCACAGAATCCTACATTTGTATGGTTTTACCCCCACCAATCTTTTCAGTTATATGGTCCATACCTACTTCAATAATAGTTTGTTTTTCTTATGGGGACTTACTGTTATAAAGTCTTTCTGAGGCATTAAATCATAGAAATAACAGTTGTTTTTCTTTTTTACTTGTATTTTATTGGTTTGGTTTGTGGAGTATTTAATTAAAGTAGTATTTATAATATACAAATGTGGTTTGTGAACATAAACTTAGCTGATGGGGAGGGAGGTGCTTCATAATCAGAATGTTGTAGACACCAGTCAGTGTTTTACTGAGGGAATGGATATTATGTTGGTTAACCTGGCAAGGTGATTGAATGGAAGTTGGAGTTTCTACTGTAACAATTTTTATTGCTTATCTCCCTTTATTACACTGTGAGGTCATACACCATGCACAGTACCTACTGTATATGTTAAGTATGTATTTTTTGTGTGAACGAACAAATGCTTATATAGGTCATACTAAATTCAAATAATCAGAAAGAATATTGGGCTGAGAATCAGCTAATATAGACAGATCATTGGCCCTGGAGCCATACTGGGGTTTGAATCCTTTCTCATTTGTCTTTCTTGAGCAGATTACTTTCTCTGTTTCATTTGGGGAATGAGGATAACAATAGTCTTTGGGTTGTGTGAAGGTTAAATGGGAATGTAAAATATGTAGCATTGTGCTTGACAGAGTAAGCAGTCCACAAGTGCTGATTTTCCTGACGGTGCTTATCACCAGTGAGGAGACTATGGGACTTCGCTTGGTCGAATTTTTCTTATTAAGGGACTTGAATAACATAATATATCAATTTCTTTCTAGCTTTAAAATTCTCTTTTTATAAATATTTTATGTTTTGGGCAGATTTATGTAACAAATATGTGGCTATTCCTTGATTTGTCACATTTATAGATTTGATAAAGTAGGTAATTACTTAGGTGATCCTAACTTTACACCTTGAAAAACAAATACTTTCAGGCTTTAGAACATCATTTGTTTGGGAGTTGAACTCTAATAAAGTATGAAGAACAGCTCAGCTCTACTAAGACTGCCACGCTGTCTACATAAGGACTAAGTAAGGTAGGAAGTAGAGAAGGAAGTTCTGAAGAGATTGTTTGGAAACATTAGCTCAGAAGAAGTGAGATAAAATTAAGCTCTGGACTCTAAATTTATGGACAGATTAACTATTTGAACCATAGGTATACATTTGTTATAAATTTAGGTCAAAAACATTTCTTTAATGTTTATTTTAGAGAGAGATAGCACAAGTGGGGGAGGGGCAGAGAGAGGGAGACACAGAATCTGAAGCAGTCTCCAGGCTCTGAGTTGTCAGCACAGAGCCTGATGCAGGACTTGAACTCATGAACTGCGAGATCATGACTTGAGCCGAAGTTGGATGCCTAAATGACTGAGCCACTCAGGCACCCCATAAGTCTAGGTTTTCAGTTTTCATGTTGATCACATTTTCTTCCTGATTAAAAAATGGGGATAGACTGAGAAAGATGGAAATGTAATGCTTTTTTGGAATGGGTCTGAGGATATTTTCCATTCAGCGTCCCAAATTTTGGTTTGTTTGAAGAAATAAGTGATTTAGCAAAATTACTTTTAGCATTCATTCTACAGCTGATGCTTATACTTAGTTTTTATATTGCAGTTATCATTTAGTATGGAAGAAGATGAGTTCTTTGGAGAGAAAACATTCCAGCATTGTTGTGCAGAATTCATTAGACATTCACAGCAGATAGGTGATGGCTGGGAATGGAGAACTTCGAAGGTAAGAACAGAAATTTTTTATATTCTATTTCAATGAAGGTTTTATTTTTTTGCCCATGTAAACCTCAGTAATTGAAACTAATATGTGAAAGCTAGTTTGATTTAGTAAAAGACTTAAATTGAAGAATGTTTAAAACAGATGTCCATTTTATTGCTTCAGCTATATATACTCATTATAATTAGGCTAATGAAGTATTATCTAGAAAAGTCCTTAGGTGACCTGCTTTAATTTAATAGATAAGAATGCTTAGCATATTAATTATCTGAATGTAAACAAATGCTTCTGTGGCACTTCAAACCATTTATTTACACTATTAATTTTCTTAGGAAAGTACTTTTGTCCAGAGAGTGGAAAGATAATCCTGAAACCAAATGATCGTCACACAATCACGAATTCTGAAACATTGAGGATTGAATTAATTGGGAATTTGTTAATAATGTAAACACATTCCAAAACGTTCTTTCTTTTGATTCTATTCAGTAGTAATAATGTATTTCCATACATACATTTTAGTTAAGATTCTTTGCCACAAGCTCTTGAAGAATTCATTGAAATGATTTTCAGAGAGTATCCCTCCTCTGCTTGGTGTCTTAATTTCATTCCTAAAAAAGTGGTGATTCCTGTTTTTCTGCTTATTGGCTCTGTTTTCTATATGAATTCTGAGAAATGTGAATCGTTTTGAGCTGATTCCTATGATTCAGAACTAAGCCAGGGAAATGCAGGTCTTGATCCAATCCAAAGTACCACTGGAGAGAGAAGCCATGATGTCCTTTGGGCCATATGGCAGCTAAGCTTTCATGGGGATGGGGGTGGGGCATGTAGAGGAGACTCCAGCCCTACTCTTTAAGTCAGTGATTGGACAGTTCATAAGCACCTAAGGCATCTCCTGCTCCAGGATAACATGACCTTATTATTAGCTCCTACTATTAATCTTTTTCCTGAGTATTTTATAATTTTGTTTGCTATTGTTCTTGAATTTTTATTCATCTTATTTCTTCTATGATTATTGACATATTAAAGAGTTGCTCCTTTTTGTATATCAACTTTTAACCATTCCATCACCTAACTGAGTTCTTTTAGTTCTCAAAGGTTCTCAGTGTCTGTGTCTTCTAAGGTAGCATGAAGTCATCTGCAAATGAGATTTTGTTGCTTTTTTTGGTAATATTTCTTTTATTTTATGAGTTGAGTAGAAAAATAAGTAATAGTGATAACATATCTCCTTGTCTTCATCAACTTTAATAGCAGTGTTTCTGATACGTAATCATTTTTAAAAGCGCTGGTTGTTTATTCATTGAATGTGTGTAGCTTTCTGACTCTTTTAGACCTGTAATAATTTGATGGTTATTTCTTTGAAATTTTCCTTTTTACCAGATTTTTAAAAAAGTTTATTTATTGGGGCGCCTGGGTGGCTCAGTTGGTTAAGCGTCCAACGTCGGTTTGGTCATGATCTCACGGTTCGTGGGTTCGAGCCCCGCATCTGGCTCTGTGCTGACAGCGAGCTCAGAGCCTGGAGCCTGCCTCAGATTCTGTATCTCCCTCTCTCTCTTCCCCTCCCCTACTCACACTGCCTCTCTCTCATAAATAAATAAAACATTTAAAAAATTTTTAAAAATCTTATTTATTTTGAGAGAAAGAGAATGAGCAGAAGAGGGGCAGAGAGAGAGAGAGAGAGAGAGAGAGAGACAGTGGGAGAGAGAGCATGCCAGCCCTGAGTCCAATGTGGGGCTTGAACTCACCAACAGTAAGATCATGACCTGAGCCAAAATCAAGAGTTGGATGCTTAACCAACCGTGCCACCCAGGTGTCCCTCACCAGATTTTTAAAAAAAGAAAATTTCTTTTGTCTTAATCTGAAAGTAGAGTAATAGATTTCCAGTTACCATTTAAGTGACCTTAATGGGTTAGGGAGGGAGCTGGGACTGTGTTTATATGTGTGTGTGTGTGTGTGTGTGTGTGTGTGTATGTGCGCGTGCGCACGAATGTACATGTTAAGGGGTGCTGGGATAGGTCTCCAGGAGGTAGATTCATAAAATAATCCTTAAATATCTGTTAGAAATTTCTTCTTGAATTTGTTGAAACTAGAGCACCAAGAACTAGTGTCCAGGATTTGTTTTTATTCCTGTCTGACTCCTGCCTCAGGTATAGGTATGGCTGTGTTTGGCTCCTTGTTTGTTGCTACTGCCTGCTGAGTAAGAAAAGTTCCCTAACCTTTGGAATGAGAATTGCACTTCTAATTAAAGGCACTTTTCTTTAATGTGGAGGTGAGCCCAGAGATAGTACCAAAACAAAACAAAACACTGTTTAGAGAAAATCTTTATAGCCTTAGGGCAAGAACTGCAAACTCAAAATCCTCGGAGTCTGGGCATGGTAACATAAATGAGTCAAGCTGCGAAGTACCAGACAATATGGGCACTGAATTCCGTGGCCTGTGGCTGACCACAGTGCTTGTCTTATTGGCAGGCTGGGAATATGGACGCAGGGGTTACCAGATCTTCCAAAAAAAAAAAAAAAAAAAAAAATTTGGGAGGAGAAATCTCTAAATTTTCAAATATTGGTAACTAATTAAAAAAGATTTTTTAAGGACCAAACCCAACATGCCAGTGATGTACAATACGTGGGATATGTGTGACCAGTTGATGACTTCTGGGATTGGGTGCATGTGTGTGGTAGAGCTGGGGTTTCTTACCTACCCCTGCCTCAGTGCATGGTGTTGATCTGAATTAGTAAAGGGGGCTCTGTGCAAGGCAGATACCTTTCTTCTGAATTTTGGGATGTTAGTATTTTTGCCACTTAATTTCTGCAGTTTTGTATTACTTTTATGAAGTAAATGATGAATCGGTTAGTCACTTGGTTATTTCCTTCAAACCTACCATATGTATATATCTCAGTTTTTTGTGGGACTGTGGTGGAGAATACTTATACTGTTGCTTTACTTTATAGGTGCCAGAAATTTATTTTCATTTTAGTAAAAAAATAGTTGTCTTTAAGTATAGTTGGGAAGCAACAAACTGAACATATTTCAAGTGCACAGTTTGATGTTTTGATGTATGTATAGACCCTATGAGCCCTCACAACATTCAAGAGAGTGAGCACATACATAACCCTGTATATCCTTGTATTCCTCTGTATGCCTCCCATCTACCCCTAAAAGTCCTAAAAGTCATTTTTTCCCCTGAAAGTTATTTTTAGGAACAATCTTGATGTGCCACCTGAGTGGCTCAGTTGGTTAAGCGTCCGACTTCGGCTCAGGTTACAATCTCACAGTTGGTGAGTTCTGTGCTGACAGCTCAGAGCCTGGACCCTGTTTCAGATTCTGTGTCTCCCTCTCTCTGCCCCCACCCCCTGCTTGTGCTCTCTCTTTCTCAAAGAATAAATAAATATTAAAAAAAAATTTAAAAAAGAATCTTGTTTATCTCTATATATAGAGACTCCTTTATGAAGTACACATCTTGTCACTCATACCTTCAGGCTTATTTATAAATAGCTTTGGCATCATTCATTTTATTTTTATTTTTTTTAATGTTTTATTTATTTCTAGGAGAGAGAGAGACAGTGTGAGCAGGGAAGGGTCAGAGAGAGAGGGAGTCACAGACTGAAACAGGCTCCAGGCTCTGAGCTGGCCGTCAGCACAGAGCCCGACGCGGGGCTCGAACCCACGAACCACGAGATCACGACCTAAGCGAAAGTTGGACGCTTAACCGACTAAGCCACCCAGGCGCCCCCATCCATTTTATTTCTTAAATTTAAGATAATCATGACAATATTTAGACTTGGTTAAATTCAACTTTATAGATAAGGCAAAACATCATTTTTCCTGCAAAGCTAATGAGAAGAGCAATGTGAATTAATGAAACGTATAAATAATTAAAAAATTTTTAAATAAAACAGTTTCTTAAAGTCATAAAAACAGTCCCAATTTTTATATCTTAAAAGTATGCAGAATACGGAGAACAATTCTAAGTCATTATTTTTCAGTGGGACTGCATGCTCTTGGCGTCTGGACAGGACTTTCTTGTTTCCCTACCCCCAACATTTACACACCTCTCAGGGAGCTGGTACACTCTTGTTGAGAGCCATTGTTTGACAGAATGGTTTGTCAGATATTAAAGATAACAAATTAAGAGCATAAACTTCAGAGTTCAACATGGCTATAAGGGGCGCCTGCGTGGCTCAGTTGGTTAAGTGTCTGACTTCGGCTCAGGTCATGATCTCACAGTTTGTGAGTTCGAGCCCTGTGTCGGGCTCTATGCTGATAGCTAGCTCAGAGCCTGGAGCCTGCCTCAGATTCTGTATCTCTCTCTCTCTCTGACCCTCCCCTGCTCATGCTGTCTCTCTCAGAAATAAATAAAACATTTTAAAAAATCCTTTTTTTTACCCTTTAACTAGCTGAATTTTGGACAAGTTAGTTAAGGTCTCCAAAACTTCTTTTCTCTCTCTTTATTTTTAAGTTTTTAAAAAATGTTTATTCAGTTTTGAGAGAAAGAGTGTGAGTGGAGGAGGGGCAGAGAGAGAGGAAGACAGGAATCTGAAGCAGGTTCCAGGCTCTGAGCTGTCAGCACAGAGCCTGACGTGGGGCTTGAACCCACAAATTGTGAGGTCATGACCTGAGCTAAAGTCAGATGCTTAACCAACTGAGCCACCTAGGCACCCCTCATTTTCTTTATCAGTAAAATTAATTGATTAATTTAAAATAATACCCACCATACAACATTGTAGTTGTGTAGATCAAATGAGATTTATAATCAGAGTTTAGCACAGTTTCTGTCACATGGAAAATCAAATTATGGTTACCATTTTAGCTGGTTGTTTGGAATTTTCAGTGTCTTTTATTACAGAAATAATGCTATAAATGAAATTACAGTTTACTTTTCACAAAATTCTGTTAAGGTTTATTTAGCACCAAATGTACTGGTCTTGGTATATTCTGAGTCTATTAGGATAAAGAAGAGCAAAAGATGGCAAATAACAATGAATGCAACATCCTGAAAGACAAGTATCTTAGAAACCCATGAGTTCATAATAGAGAGATAGAGAAAAATAGAGAGACAGAGATAGAAAATGATAGAGAAAAATGAATGAACACAGGAGAGAGAAGAGTCTCCATTTAACATTATTGGTAGAATCTAGGACATCAAGATTTCTGTTTAAAAATTGTTAGTTAAAAGGAAAGAAAGAAACACATGTCTTACCTTTTCTATATTTCTATAATATTTCTATATATTTCTGTATTTCATGGTAACTATGTAGACTAATTTGATAAAGGAACTTTTTAAATCAAAATTCCATCTAATCAAAATGATGGTAGAATTAGAAATGATGGTAGAATTAGAAAATTACTACTTTTCAATGTCTAATGAAATGAATTAAGTGATAGTAATCAGTGGATGAAATTATTAGGTAAAAGGCTGATGGAGAATTTACAAAGGATTGAGCTATGATCACCTGAACCTAGTGATTAATCATGGCATTAAAATAGTGCATCCAGATATGATATATTTGCTGAAGTTTTATAATATGAATCACAGAGCACTGCCCATGAAATATTCTTGCCCAAAATGTTGAGCCTGAATAAAATCAATTAAGGAAGTCAAGTGATAGAGGACCAAGTTAATTGACACCACAAGAAACAAATAGAGAAATACAGAAATATAAAGGACAACTGACCCAATTTCTTTAAAAATTTAATGGTTGGATGAATAAGTGAGGAGAGGATTGCTTCTGTAACTCTCAGGTATTGAGGAACAAGTTTGTTTTTGTTATTAAAATATCCTTTCTGGGTAGTGACCAGTAAGTGTTCCCAGTGTGCAAGACTAGTGTGCGGCTTGGGTCATAGGTGAGTCACTCTAGGAAAATGATGACCACCAGCCTGGGTGACAGGTCCCGTGACGATGCACTTGGATGTTTTGACAGTGCCCACTTGCTATGAAAGTTTCTAAGTCCTTGCTTTTCTTTTCTGAATTTATCTTTTGGACCTATGACAAAGAGCGTGGGGATTGAGAATAGTTTTTGGGACTAACAACAATTAGTACGTGAACAGGCACCAGTTCAGACCACGCTTTGAGCAGAACTACTCCAGATTAAAAAATATTCAAGACATATAACCTAGTGTAATTTTTGGTCTTGACTCAAACAAATCAACTGTAAAAGGACCTTTTTCAATATAGTTAGGGATATTTGATTATGGAATAAAGTATAAAATGATACCGATTTAGCTTAGCAAAATAAAAAACAAATCAGGGATAGATGAAACAAATGTGGCAAAATCATAATACTGATATGTACGGGTAATGTATTCATAGGTTTGATTTTGGTACTATTTTCTCTACTTTTATATATGTTCCATATATGCTTCCTTTTCTTCTGTCTTGTCATCATTTATTCTGTACCCTAAACTTTATTAATAATTACAAATATTCTTGGTCTTATTTGAGGTTTAGATCCCCATTAGGGATTTGTGCAGAGTTTAAGATTTCAAAGCAACTTAACTTCTTAATGTTTTGTTTTAGTGTTTTTACCTAATAGATATGAATACATTAGTTTAGTACATCAGTTCTATGATTTGACCTTTCACAGGTTATTGATAAAATAATTTCCAACTTTCTTCTCTCACTTTTGTATAGCAAAAAATAGGAAGAGAGATATTCAGATACTGTAAACAAAATACTAGTTTACTCATCGTGAGATTGGATTTTATACAGTTAATACTAGATTATTTTGTGTGTTATTGTTGATGAATTAAAGGGCCTCCCCCCCATTAATTCCCATCTCTCATTAAACCTGCTTGATTATATTTTGAAATTTACATAGCAACACACTAGAAATATTTTGATTACTTTCTTTATATCTTTGGAACAGCTGATTGAAAGGGCTTATTTCCTCATTTAGATAGAGTAAAATTTTATAATTTCATTTTATTCTTAGAATTTTAAACTGATTTGTAAAATAAAGTTTATTTATTTTAAGAGAGAGAAGGAGAGAGAGTATGGCAGGGACAGAGAGAGGGAGAAAGAGAATCCTAAGTAGTCTCTCTCTTGTCAGCAACCAAGGGATAATGATCTGAGCTGAAATGAAGAGTCGGACATTTAACCAACTGAACAACCTAGGCTCCCCTAAACTGATTGTTTAATTCGTTATTTTCAGTAGTCTTTCTGGTTAATTCACACTGCTTTTCTTAAAAACCTTTCACCATTACGCTAATTATATAAAATTCATATCTCAAAAAATAAACTATAAAATGTTTCTATATTTTACTTTATTCCAGATTTTAATACTCTCTTGGTAGAAAACCTACCTTGCTCTTTCCATCAGTCATGCAGCTCTCCTGAATTTTGTACTTTGCTCATTTGCACAGCTGTTTTTATTTTTAATGCCTTATCATAAAAAATTTCAAGGGTGCAAAAGTAAAGAGAATAGTATGATGAATTCACATGTACCTATCAGCTAGCTTCTATAATTAACAATTCACAGCCAGGTACATACTCTTTTAAAGCACCTCTAGCATATATAAAATGACGTAACATACCTCATTTTAACTAACTTGGCTTTCTTTTTTCCCCATCTGTCTTCAAATTATCAGTACTTCAAGTATAGTCTAAATTTATTTATCATTAAATATTAAAATTAATGAATGAACTCAGGCAAAGATTCTAGAGACATAAAATATTATTTCTACAACTTTTTAAAAGTTTACTTTCTTTATTTTGAGTGAGAGGGAGACAGGTAGTAAGCAAGCAGAGGAGAGGCAGAGAGAGAATGAGAAAGGGAACCCCATGCAGGCTCCACGTTGTCAGCACAGAAGAGCCTGGTGCAAGGGGGCTTGAGGCTCTGATCCTGACTTGAGAGAAATCAAGAGTCAGACACTTAACCAACTCAGCCACCCAGGCACCCCTATTTCTCTAATTTTTAAATTTATTTTTAAATTTATGGTGAAGTACACATAGCATAGTATGTACCATCTTAACCATTTTTAAGTCTGCAGTTCCCGTAGAGTTAAGAACATTCATATTGTTTTGCAACCAAGTTCCAGTACTCTGTTCACCTTGCAAAATCAAAGGTGAACTAATTAAATACTAATTTCCTATTGTCCCCTCCCCTCAGCCTCTGGCAGACTTTCTCTGCTACTTTCTATCTGTGAATTTGGCTACTCTAGGTATCTCACATAAGTGGAATCATACAGTATTTGTCTTTTAGTGACTGACTTCTGGCACTTTGCATATGACATCTTCGAAGTTTATCCATTATTTCTATAAATTTTGATTTAGGATTTTAGTAAGTGCAGAGATTAACAGACAATTGGGAGTGAATTTCTGTTGTTGATGACATCTTGAGTTGCAGAGCCTCATTCTGTTAAGAGATTTCACTTCTTTTATTTCTTTTCTTTTTTTTTTTCCAAATATTTTTATTTATTTCTTGGAGAGACAGAGAGAGACAGCGTGAGCAGGGGAGGGTCAGAGAGAGAGGGAGACACAGGCTCTGAAATAGGCTCCAGGCTCCGAGCTGGCAGGCAGCACAGAGCCCGACGTGGGGCTCGAACCCACGAACTGTGAGATCATGACCTAAGCGAAAGTCAGACGCTTAACCGACTAAGCCACCCAGGCGCCCCTCACTTCTTTTATTTCTGAGGTACATCATTATTAAAGAGGATTAGGAGGGCTTCGGTTGCTCAATAAGTTAAGCATCTGACTTTAGCTCAGGTCATGATCTGATGGTTCATAAATTCAAGCCCTGATTCAGGCTCTGTGCTGACATCACGGAGCCTGCTTGGGATTCTCTGTCTCTCCCTTTTTCTGCCCCTACCCAGCTTGTGCTCTCTCTCTCAAAATAAATAAATGAACTTTAAAAAAAAAGAAGATTAAAAATGCTTTCCATGTATATTTGACAAGACTGGTTCTTCACTGTGTCTCAAATTTGCTGATAGTATATAAGCTTAACTAGATATTTCTATCAGAAACATAATCTAATTATAGAGTAAATGAAATTAGTATCTTAAATACTGTTAACTTTGCTTACCCATTCATTTTTGTGATATCTATACATTGAATTGTTGGAAGTAATTATTTTTATTTCATAGGTAAAATATTAAATATCTACTTTTTTGGTCTCTGTGTAAGGAATATGCTAAGATAGGTTCTTTGCTAAAGTTAAATGATAGTTTTAATGTTTACTAAAAGAAATAGACATTTTCACAGGTTTCATATGTTGCTTTATGTCAGTAAAAAATAAATACATTTGTTGGTTTGAATTCTTAATTTTTGCTTACCTTTTCTTCTTTTTCTTTTAGCTTATTTAAAAAAATATATATATCCCTGTATTAATACTTTTAGGGAGGTTATGAGCATAAAACTTCTATTAAATTTTGGTGTAATGCTGTATTTGTTTAAGCCATCCACTGTGAATTAATGAAATATTATTTCTGGGCCTGAATGTCACTAGATGAAAATTAAATATATTGTATTGATATAGTCTGATTAGACTAAAGTAGATTTTTATTTTTTTTAAGTTTATCTTTGGCAATTAGGAGAAAAATGCACTCGGAGCAGCATGCTGTGTTTTTGTAATAAACATTGAATCATAGTCAGTTACACTAGATTTTTCATTCATAATTTATTGTGTGTTATGATATGATTTGTCACTTAAGCATATGCAAATCTTAAGCAATCATTTCAAGAAGAACAGGTTGTATCACTTATGAATTAAATATTTTTGAACATCATTTTTAAAGATTATCAAGAGTGTCACAGAAAGGAAAACTCTACTACTTTACACATGTATAAATTAAAATGTAAATTGTGATGGTAATTATGCACACTTAACAATTAAACTACATTCTCAGTTAGCAGTGATGTGTGTGTTCACTTGGGCAGGGTGGCAGGCTGAAAGCCTGTGGAGAATTGTCTCTATAATGGTCAGTTTATGAAGCCCAAAATCTTACCTTCAGGTTCAAAAGCTTGTATATATATATATACAAAAAGCTTGTATATATATATGTATATATACACATATATATGTGTCTAATTTATTAATTTTTAATAAATAGAATTATCAAGTGACCTAGAATGCTCCTGTCATCATGATGATTCATTTTTGTTTTGTGGGTGGGCCAATCACAATCGTATAAGCACAGACTGAGTACAAATTCTCATGTGTAGCTGTATAAATGAGATATTTAATGGCATAGTCTAAGAGTAGCATATATCTTGCGGTGCAGTAGGGGCAGATTTACCATTGAGGACCAGTTGTAATTTCAGGTTTGTAGGGAAAGAATCTTTCTCTTGAGCAGTGTAATGGACACTGCCGATGTTTCCTTCACTGATCTCTTTGTTTTTTCTTTTTTAAGTTTTAATGACTGACCAGTCTGTTTTGGTTGCCATCCGTATTAGGGTCAAATCTTGCTGGCTGAAGAGCCATTCTCTCTTTTTAAATAATTTACTCTGTGCTCTGATCTATTATGAGTTAATTTCATGCTTGCACTTGAAAAATGCTTATATCCAAAGCCTTGGAAAAGGCCTTCAACTACAGACAATATTATTATGATCATGGATGTTTGTAAAAATATAGAGCAGGAAATAATCAAAAATCATACTACCCTAGTACCTAGTACAGTTGTGATTGTTTTGGTGAGTTTCCCTCATATGTGTATTTCCCCATTGGGATTTTAATGAATGTTCTTTTAAATTTATAAATTTGTATATTTATAAGACAATGCTTATCTATAACATTGCCTTACCTTTTAGGAAAACAGTAAGTTTTCACTTCAAAGAGTGATATTACTAGGTATCTTTTGGAATTGGTTACCTAAAAGAACTGTTTTCTACTTCTAGTACTTTTATTTTTTTACATGTTTATTTATTTTTGAGAGAGCGAGAGAGCGAGCATGGGAGGGGCAGAGAGAGAGGGGGACAGAGGAGATGAAGTGGGCTCTTCTGACAGCAGTGATCCTAATGCAGGGCTTAAACTCAACGACTGTGAGATCATGACCTCAACTGAATTTGGACCAACTGAGCCATCCAGATGCCCCCTACTTCTAGTACTTTTAAAAATAATATTTGGTGCTTTCAGGTCATCTGACATTGTGAAAATATGATTTATTTTCCTATATTAATGGCTTCATTTTGGTCAGATTATTAGTTACAATTTCCAGAACAAATTGTGTGCTTTAGCAGCAATCAAGTGTATTCTTGTTTTACAGCATTCTTTGTATGCTTTTGACACTCTTGTAAGTATATAGGGCAGTCTTATTTTCTTCATTTTGTATCAGACTTGAAAAAATGATAGACTTCAGCACCAAGAAAGCAATTGATCTGCCCAAGTTTGAGCTAGAACTGGAGCAAGAACCCAAGTTTTTAGACTAGTACAGTTCCGTACTTCCATATAGTAGCTATCTTTTTCTGATCAATAGACTTTACACAAAGTTTAATTACATAAGCAGCCTCACATATCAGAGCTCTGTGAACCTTGAGCTCCATGTAATCAAAACTGAGCTCACCATCTTTCAGCCTCTCATCATTCGAATGCTTTCTTTCAGTAGATGGTTCTACCACTGTTCCTTTGTCTCCTCAATACCTAGACGTAATGGATTATTATATTAGTTTAGTCTTCCTTTAAAAATTGTTCATACTGACCTACCTGTGCATCCTTTGGTCTCCTTTCCTTTGCCATTGTCTTGGTTCAAGTTGTTATTTTTGCTCTCTGTGTCTAATCTTTCCCTCTGCCAACCTGCCTTCTACCCTGCCAAAGTGATCTTATAAAATGCAATTCCAATTCATTACTCCCTGGTTAAATCATTTAATGATTCTTCATTATTTCAGAATACAGTTTAGGCTCCTTAGCTAAGCATACGTGGCTCATGCCTAAAAAAGATAGACTCTTTTGAGTCTTGCTTCTTCCTGTCAACATTACATTATGCTTAGCTTCATGGTCTATGATTGATCAGAGTTATGCTCAAACACCCAGAGCACGAAGGGTGGAGTAAGATTCCACCTGTCTGAAGGATCCGTACGTGAGTTTGGGAGCATATTCAGAGTTCTGGAAGGTTTCTAGTCTGCCCTGCCTTCTAGTTTTTCCCATGTTCTCTGTGCACGTGTGCATCCTCACCATCACCAGCAAACTGCCTCAGGATATGAAGGCAGTTTGGTTTCCTCAAGCCATTCAGGTGAACGGCAGAAGGCTGTTGGCCGAGTTTAAGTCCCTCTGTGAGTCTCTCATTACCAGGATCTTTCTGTTACCTTTCTCATTATGTTGCTGGTGGTTTCCTTTTCCTAAACGGGATGGCTACCTCAGCCTTGCTGGTGGGATTGCTTCTTTCACTGGAGACGCTGCTGAATGGCATATTCTATTTTGTCTTCAGCTCTGAGTCAGTTCAGCCTCTCTGTCCTTAAAGCTGTCCTAGCTGAGGTCCAGTGAGAATGCTCATTCTGAGCACCGAGGAAGGGATGGCACTAGCTGCAAGCAGGAGTGCCACAGATGCCTATCGCTCATCAACGAATTTCAACAGTGTTTCATAAATAAGTGCTTCTTAATATGTTGTTTACCTGTGGTTAATTGCCAGATTCCTGAAATGTTTGTTTTTAGCAATTTTGAAAAGATTCAAAGTAAGTTTTTTGGAGAAAAAGATTTAAGTCCTTCTTCCTGAGTCCACATTGTGGCTTTAATTTGCATTTTCCTAAAAGCTGGTTCATTTGAACATATTTTGGTATGTTCATTAGTTATTTGGTACCTTTTTTGTAACTTGTATGGTTAAGTCCTTTGCACATAGTTGCTACATGTTTTTTCAAGATTAAATGTAAGCATCACCTCCTTCAGATAGACAGCTGTCACCTCCAAGTTTGACTTAGATGCCTCCTTCTCAGTATTTCCTCATAATTGATGCCTAATTTTATGTGGTGATCATTTGTATACCTACTTTCCTGATTCCTCATAGTAGTCTGTAAGCTTGATTGCCAGGAGTTTGTTTCTATATCTTTGCTTGTATATCCTTGGTGATTAGCACAGTAAGGACTCTATATGCATTTGTTTAGTTGAGTTAAAATCTTATAAATTGCAAGGAGTTTGGCCAGGTTTTTTATTTATATAAATACATGTCAGTTGTGTTTCATTTCATTGTATAATGAATTATTTGAAATAAGTGGGTCATTGAGTAGTGTTTAAAAACCTATTTGTTTGAGAAAAATTTTCATTAAATAACAAAATTCCTTTTTAGTGGAATGAACCATTGGATACAATATTATTATGTGTTGTCATCATTGAACTCTAAATTCATTACTCCTAAGCTCATTGGTAACTTATTTAATCTTTAAGTAGTTTTTGACAGGATTTATCATTCTGTTTTTGATATGTTATTCATTTGGTGTTCTCACTTTCTTGCTTTACCTCCTATATTATTCTCCGCTCTTTTTCAATCTCCTTTTTTTTTCTACAACTGCACAGTGACCATACTGTCTATGTCTTATTCTCTTTTTAGCTATTCTCATGAAACTGTACGTCATCATTTTTAATTGCATCAAATGCTAGTTACTCCCTATTGTGTATTCCCTGCCCACACTTCTCTATTGAATTCTTGATTCTTAAGGCCACACTTCTTTTTTCCCCCTAGTTTTTTAATGTTTATTTATTTGTGGGGGGCAGAAAAAGAGGAGACACAGAATCCAAAGCAGGCTCTAGGCTCTGAGCTCTCAGCACAGAGCCCGATGCGAGGCTTAAACTCATGGACCACAGGATCATGACCTAAGCCGAAGTCAGGCACTCAACTGACTGAGCCACCAAAGCGTCCCATAAGGCCAACTTCTTATTTGACATTTCTACTTTAATGTCCCCTCTCAGATCCTAACATGAACATGTCCAGAATTAAACTCTGAGTCTTCCTCCTTCCAAACTTACCCTAGTACCACCCAAACTGATCTTCTCTCAATGGCAACCTCATTTTTCTAGTTGTTCAAGCTACTGGAATTTTCCTTAATTTCTCTAATTCTCTCATACCCCATATCCAATCCATTAGGTCGTCCTTTTGCCTCCACCCTCATAGTATCTAGGATCAGACCGTTTCTCATCTCCTCTGCTGCCACTCTGCTATAAACAACCATTTTACTCTTACTTCTTACCTTTCAAACTATCTGCCTGCTTCCACCCTTGCCTTTCTATGGTGTCACCCTTTTATTTTTATTTTTTTTACAAATAGTTTATTGTCAAATTAGTTTCCATATAACACTCAGTGCTCATCCCCACAAGTGTCCTCCTCCATGCCCATCCCTCCTCCCCCCCACATCCATCAGTCCTCAGTTTTTGTCAGCATTCAAGAGTCTCTCATGGTTTGCCTCTCTCCCTTTCCCCCACCATTTCCGCCCTTCTTCTCCCCCTTGTTCCTCCGTCAAGTTCCTCCTAATCCTCCTATACGTGCAAACATATGATATTTGTCCTTCTCTGCCTGACTTATTTCGCTCAGCATAACACCCTCAAGGTCCATCCATGTTGCTACACATGGCCAGATTTCATTGTTTCTCATTGCCATGTAGTATTCCATGGTATAGATAAACCACATCTTCTTGATCCATTCATCTGTTGATGGACACTTAGGCTCTTTCCATGTTTTAGCTATTGTGGAGAGTGCTTCTATGAACATTGGGGTCCATGTGCTCCTATGCCTCAGCATTTCTGTATCCCTTGGGTAAATTCCTAGCAGTGCTATTGCTGGGTCATAGGGGAGTTCTATTGTGAGTTTCCTGAGGAACCTCCACACTGTTTTCCAGAGGGGCTGTACCAGTTTACATTCCCACCAACAGTGTAGGAGGGTGCCCGTTTCTCCACATCCTCGCCAGCATCTAGAGTTCTCTGATTGGCTCATTTTAGCCACTCTGACTGGCGTGAAGTGGTATCTCAGTGTGGTTTTGATTTGTATTTCCCTGATGAGGAGGATGCTGAGCATCGTTTCATGTGTCTGTTGGCCATCTGGATGTCCTCTTTGGAGAAGTGTCTGTTCATATCTTCTGCCCATTTCTTCACTGGGTTGTTTGTTTTTCGGGTGTGAAGTTTGGTGAGTTCCTTATAGATTCTGGATATTATCCCTTTTTCTGATATGTCATTTGTAACTATCTTTTCCCATTCCTTTGGTTGCCTATTAGTTTTCTGGTTGTTTCCTTGGCTGTGCAGAAGCTTTTAATCTTGATGAGGTCCCAATCGTTTATTTTCGCTCTTGATTCCCTTGCTTTTGGGGATGTGTCAAGTAAGAAGTTGCTGCGGTGGAGGTCAAGGAGGTTGTTTCCTGCTTTCTCCTCTAGGGTGTTGATAGTTTCCTGTCTCACGTTCAGGTCCTTTATTCATTTTGAGTTTATTTTGGTGCATGGTGTGAGAAAATGATCTAGTTTCATTCTTCTGCATGGTGTGAGAAAATGATCTAGTTTCATTCTTCTGCATGTTGCTGTCCAGTTCTCCCAACACCATCTGTTAAAAAGGCTGTCTTTTTTCCATTGGATATTCTTTCCTGCTTTGTCAAAGATTAGTTGGCCGTATACTTTTGGGTCCACTTCTGAGTTCTCGATTCTGTTCCATTGGTCTATGTGTCTGTTTTTGTGCCAATACCATACTGTCTTGATGATGACAGCTTTGTAGTAGAGGCTAAAGTCTGAGGTGGTGATGCCTCCCGTTTTGGTTTTTTTTTTCAGTATTACTTTGGCTATTCGGGGTGTCACCCTTTTAAAATGAGAGTCACATTGTGTTGCTTCTCAGCTCTAAATAAAAGCTAAAACATTTATAATAGACTATAAACTATGTGATCTGCTCCTTCCAATCTTCTTACTCTTCTAGCTTTACCTCCTATTTCCCTTCCTTTCATTCACAACCACCCAGGCACACTGACTTCCTTGCTGTTCCTCAGACACACTAGAGAAACACTAGATAGGCACTCCTGTCTGAGTCCTCTAAATTGGCTGGCCCCTCTGTCTAGACCTTTCCTCTTCTGGATATGGCTAACTGCCTTCTTCTCACCATCCCCCCCCATCCTTCGTGTGTTCGCTCACCTGTCATCTTAGTAGTAAAGCCTTTCTGACCACCCTTTTCAACATGTTGAGCCACTTGGTCCTCCTGTCTGCCAGTCTCACTCTTGACTTCTTTTATCCTACTGTTTTCTTTTTCTCATACTACCATTCACCTTCTAACATGCTCAGTAACTTACTTTTTTATTATGTTTATTGTTTCGTGTCTCTCTTTCCCAGCTTAGCCTATGAAGACCAAGATCTTTGTTTTGTTTGCTGATATGCTCAATGCAACTAAGATATCACCAAATATAAAGTAGATACACAAACACATATTGTTAAATTAATGGTTGAATATCTGATTCTCTATAAAAAATAAAAATTCACAATTTGTCTGAAGAACTTTATTAGATAAAAAGTTTTATTTGAGAAATCATGAGAAATTTTAAAAAATGCCTATGTTCTTTTATCCCTTAATTGGTGAATTAGGATCCAGGAAAACACCATAAAATTTATATAAAAAGTTAATAAGTATCATTCAAATAACTTCTTCAGGGCAGTCTTTTTAATAAAACTGGCATTTCTGTAAAGATGGAATTTTTCTATAATGGTATGCAGTAGAGTGGAATTTAATGCATACTTTAGATTTAAAAATAACCGTGTAACAGTGTGTTGAGTGGGACCTTTTTATCTTGTTCCAGAATTGCAGCTAAGGCCGTAAGCTGAAGGCAAAATACCCTGAGTAACTTATTTTCTATATTTTTGGATTGTTACGAATAATCTACTAGCCACTGGGTCCAGAACCCTGCCTGTAGAGACTGTTCTGAGAAACTATTCCTGAAGAATCCCATTCCAATATGAGAATAAGATTTAGCAGAGGAGAAGTGTAGAGTCTGTAATGGGAAATGATCTTCTCCCCTCCTTTTGTTGTCTAAGGAGCTACTTATAAAGAGTATGGGATGCCTTCAAGTCAGGAGGAGGGTCATTTCATTGTCTCATTTGATTAGCTATGGACTTGCTGGTTTTCCTTTTTCTGTTAGAACAGTGCTAAATGGAGTTCAGAATGGTAGACAGGGGTAGAGGACACTGTTTAATCTATCTAATATAGTCACTTCAAAGAGTAACTAGATTTGGCCTATGTTCCTGTTGTCCTCCTTAGGCTGGGAAGTAAAAGGACCTCTGCAGTGGTAGAGGGTACAAGGTCACTAGCTATATCAGGTAAATGTCCAGGAGCTTGTCTCTGCAGAATCTTTTGAAGAGCTCACACAGTCACCCTATGAGGGAGCTAGCAGGCAAGTGTCTGCCATATGCAAGGACATTGACACCTAGTCAATATTAGCTAGAGAAGCCAAAGCAAATAGCAAAGAGGGTATTGGGACCCCATCCAGTTAAACAAGGGGATGACAGTCCTTCCTGTTCCCAGCTCTTAAGCCATGGGCTCCTGGAAGAAGTAGTGAGGGACAACAGGCTTCTCTGAGCAAGACTGTGCTTCATTTTTCCATTCCAAGCTGCAGAGAGTGTGAGTCGAACTACAGGGTCAAAAGAGCTTCGAACAGATTTTGAGTCTGATATCTTCAAAATCATAAAAGTAATAAGGCGACTGAGTTTTAATTATCTGAAGAATACAGTTCTAATAACTGGACGCACCTAAGAAGTTATGGTATGGCACCGAGTTGTTTAAGGATCCTTCATATTAACTGTTATATGTTGCAGAATAATAAACCATTACACAATTTAGTGGTTTAAAACAACCATTTATTATTTCTGAGAAGCTTATCAATTAGTTAGACCATTCTGCAGATATGTGACAGCCTTATTTGATGTCTGCAGGGCTTGTGTGTAGATCTACAGTCAGCTGAGGGTTGGGTGGGAGCTGGCTTGTCCAAAATGGCTTTAGTTGGGATGATTCAACTTGGTTCTATGTTCTAGCAGGCTAGCCTGCTCTTGTTCTCCTGGTGGTGGTAAGGGTCCACACACAGAGAAAAGGAAACACTCAAGCACTCTTTAAGACCTCTAATGAAACATTTCTTGGGGGACCAAGCTCAGAGTCCGTGTGGGAAGGCACTACCAAAGGGTAAGGATATAAGGAGGTTTGAAAGCTTAGGGTCATTAATGCAGTCAATCTGCTACACTTTCCATGTGAGAAAGGAAATTCCATACAAGAGAGTTATGAACAGTTACTGGGGGAAAATTTGTTCATATCTGTACTGAGGAATAGAGATCTTTTAATCACAGGATACAATTGATTTGGACTACATAGGCTCCTAAGATAGAGACTGTTTTTTTCTATATGTTCTTTCCAATGTATAAATTTTTTAAATCATTATGGTTTTTTAGTCTGAGGGTCACCCTAGTTTTGAATATATATAATCTATACAATAAGTCAGCAGATAATATCTAAATTTGAATTATTAGCAGAAAGCTGTATACATAAAATGTATGGAATTTGGAGATGGATGCCAGAACATGTAACAAGGAAAGGTGTGAGTGGTTGCCTCTAGGTAGACTGACCAGAGTGTGGGGGAGGCTAAGAAAGACACTGCTGATTTTTGTGTGATAGATGCATTTTAGTGCTGTTTGGCTTTTAAAACAGTATGTTATATTACTTTTATTACAATGAGTAATTTTTTTAAAAGGAAAAGTCCATTTTCAAAGCATCATCACCATGATGTCATTTACATATACTTGATTTCATTTACTCCCCACAATACCCCCTTGAGTTAGCTATTGTTATTTCTACTTTAGATGAGATGTGTAGGCTTAGAGAAATTAAGTGACTTGTCCAGCCAGTGTTACATAGTCTTTTATGTAAGAGGCAGGGTCATGATTGGAACCAAGGTGTGTCTGCTTCCAGAGATTATGATCTTAACTCCTAACCTGTAGTTTAACATTTAATTCATTCGCTCTGTTTGAAGCTGAAGTTTAATCTGCTCCATACCAGAGGCTCACAGTATTCTGTAATCCCCACAGTGGAACTAGAATATATGTATTTTTTTCCTACGAACAAACTTCAGTTGCTTCTTATCAACATTTAGTCTTGAAAAGGAAAAATGACTATTGAATACATTATTCCAGTGGAAATATGATGAATATCCACCATGTTTAAATTTGCTCTGAAGAAAAAATATTTACTTTTACTTAATACTTTGATACATTAGTTGCTTAGATTCTGGATACCGGATTATAATAGCACATAAATTTAGGTGTTTTGTAAAAAGTATACTTGTAGCATCTTGTTGTATAAGGAAAGTATTTATAATTAGGAGTTTGATTAAGAAGAACTGATCTGTTTTCATTACTTTTCCAAGTTATCAATATCCAGCTGTATTATCTTACTTTAGGTGTTAAATTTGATACAAACTTCATACACTAATTGCTTTTAACAGCTGCTGTAGATATTTATTGCAAATGTCATTGAAAAGACAGATTTAATATATTAGTTTAGTACACATGGTGATTTGCAGATTAGAATATGTTAAATAAACTGTGTCAGAAATTATAAATAAACTAAAATGAGTAAAATTATCCTAAAATTGCTAGACAAGTCTTCACATTTAATGTTACATTAATGAGTTTTGTACAGAGACTGTTTAGAATAAAATTCTTTTTCATCAGATGTTGCACATATGCCTTCACTGTTTGTTTTTCTTCAAAGTAAAACTTAATGAAACAGCTAATAAAACCCAATTTTACTCCTGATCCTTGAAAGAAACAAGCCCTTGAAGTGCACCCGCTGTTTATTCTTTTGCACTGGTTTTTGCTACTTTTCAGCATGTAAATTTTCCAGTAATGGAAAACAGTCAAAGCTATAAACCTTTTCTCCCAAGTCTTATAAACCTAGCATTTATTTCTTATTTGTAAAGTGATTGCACAATGGAAACACACTTTGCACACATACAGAGAAGTTTGGTCTCAGATCTTCATGTTCACCCCCTGCTGGCTTCAGGAGGGTGTAGTGCATGTGCATTTAAATGGATCTTTATTATGTAAATAATCAAGAACCAGAATAGGGGATTTAATTACCCTAAAAAAATGAGACGTTTCAAAGTGAAAGGCATATATGAGACTCCTGTACACTGTTACTCTCATAAACCTGAACATGTATTAGATCCTTATGAAAAAGGATCAGCTTTCATGAATTGGAAATATATAGATGGCAGATGTGTATGTACGCCAGTGGCTTTCACTAACCATAGCATATGTCATTCTGTGTCTTCCCAGTTCTTTTATGAAGAGGGTTATTTTTGACTCTGGTGATAGGGTGGAGGTAGATATTTGGGTTGGGATGTGAGAGGCAGTGCTGCTCTAAGTGTGGTCCTAGGTTGGTACAAGTGCAAGCAGATAAGTGCAAAAATTGAAAATGAGTGCTTAGAAACTTGTAAATAATGTGAGTGAGTAATGTTATATTAGTCAAATATAATTTTTAAAATTTGAAATTTGTAATGGGGGGAGGCTATGCCTGTGTGGGGGCAGGGAGTATATGGGAGAACTCTGTACCTTTCTTTGAGATTTGCTGTGGACTTAAAACTGCTCTAAAATAATAAAATAGGCGCGCCTGGGTGGCTTAGTCGATTAAGCGTCCGACTTTCGCTTAGGTCATGATCTCGCAGTTCGTGGGTTCGAGCCCTGCGTCGGGCTCTGTGCTGACTGCCGGCTCAGAGCCTGGAGCCTGTTTCAGAGTCTGTGTCTCCCTCTCTCTCTGACTCTCCCCTGCTCACGCTGTCTGTCTGTCTGTCTGTCTCTCTCTCCTATAAATAAATTAAAAAAATATTAAAAAATAATAATATAATTCCCTTTCTTCTCTTCCTTCTTCTTCTCCTTCCCCTGGCCCCTACCTCCTCTTCCTCCTCCTCCTCCAAGTTAGGACTTCTATTTTATATGTTTTGGACTTTTTAATTTCATTTTTTCCCCTAGTAATTCATTTCAATGTTTTTCACAAAAGCATGTCTATGACAGATTGGAAATAAAATTCCTGATCTTTTACCACAGATGGTTTGAAAAGCATTTGGTCTAGAATAAGATTTTCAAATGTTGATTTATGTTCCTTTGCCCCATTACATAACATTAGATATTAAAATTTGAATAAAAAGCAAAGGCTATCATTTATAATTTCAGTACCCCAACCAAACTGCCTGATGACATGGAATGGTCAGTGAGCTAAAGATTGGGTAGTAGAACCTGAAGTGGAGATATTCTTTCTCCCTGTCAAGGGCAGGTTCATATGCTCTAGTGACCACTGAGTGGGAATTGGTATTGACATTCTCATAAGAAAATCAGAAAGTCTGACCAGGATTTGTGTCCAAATGGAGGTGGGCTGATGCCAGATTGAGATTTTTAAAAATTGGGGCAAGGTTTCAGAGGGAGGATAGGGAAGAGCAGAGAAAGCTGAGTTATATACTTTGTGGTACTTTTGAAGGATTAGGAACTTTGAACCCTCATGGGATAATCTGTAGGCTTTGACAACAAAATGGTGGCAGAAATAGGAAAACATCAATGGCAAGTTTCATTTACTTTTCAGTTTTACCCAGCATATTTTTTTGTTTTAAAGCATTTCTTTTATTTTTTTTAATGTTTTATTTATTTCTAGGAGAGAGACAGAGAGAGAGACAGCGTGAGCAGGCGAGGGTCAGAGAGAGAGGGAGTCACAGACTGAAAGAGGCTCCAGGCTCTGAGCTGGCAGTCAGCACACAGCCTGACGCGGGGCTCGAACCCACGAACCGTGAGATCATGACCTAAGCGAAAGTCGGACGCTTAACCGACTAAGCCACCCAGGCGCCCCTACCCAGCATATTTTAATGCTACTCAAAATCATGATAAGGGATGCCTATTTGGTGTACCTTTTATCCATTGCTGATACCTGGACGAGTAATCAGAATATAAAGCTGAGATTTATGTATTATATAACCTTAAGTCATAAAAATGTTCATAAGTCATAGAAATAGAAGTTTAGAGTAGAAGGTCATATATTTCACCTTGTTCCAGAAGGTCATATAGTTCACCTTGTTCCAGAAACTGCTTCTAGTAAGGCAGCTTGTTTGGTAGCCACTCAAGGTATGAGTTCTTGCCCATGATGCTGGAAGGGAGACATCCTGAGATAGCATTCAGGAGGTAGAGATTCCAAGCCCTATCCGAGCTAAGATGAGACTTACCCATTGGATTATCCAAGAATATGCGTAGTTTGGAAGAGAGTCGAAAGGCTGATCAAGGAGAAAGTTGGAAGTTGAATACTTGAATTCAGCTACAAGTGGGCTTAAGATACTAATGGGCATAATTCATTAACAATGTCTTTTATAACCATTCAGAAATTTATAGTAGTTGAAATGATATTTGAGTGCTATTTAAATGACTCCATATGTAAACTCCCTAAATTAAGCAGTTATTTTGGACCAAAACACTTTAGGTGTGGCAGCTGTGGCTAGCAAGTTCTCTGTTGTAGCCATATCATATAGCATATACCCATGACACTGGACCTTGAATCATCCTAGTGTATCTGATTACGTATTTATGATATACTTGTCATCAGTAATTTTTTTAATTTTAAAATTTATGCTAAATATATATGTATATATAACATAAAATGTACCATTTTAACCACTGAAATTATTTTTTAAAAAATTATGGTAAAGAATGCATGACATAAAACTTACCATTTAAAAAAACAATTTTTTAAGGTTTATTTAGTTTTGAGAGACAGAGAGAGACAGAGTGTGAGCAGAGGAGGGACAGAGAGAGGGAGACACAGAATCCCGAAGCAGGCTCCAGGCTCTGAGCTATCAGCACAGAGCCCGACACGGAGCTCTAATGGGGCTCGAACTCATAAGGTGTGAGATCATGACCTGAGCTGAAGTCAGCCACCCAATCGACTGAGCCATCCAGGAGCCCCTAAAATTTACCGTCTTAACTCCTTTTAAGTGGTTAAATTCAGTAAAACATTTTAGTAGTATTAAGTACATTCACAGTGTTATACAACCATCACTGCCTTCATTCTCTAGGACCTTTTATCTTAGTAAACTGGAACTTTGTACCCATGAAACAACTCCCCATTCCACCCTCCACCCAGCTTTAGGCAACCACCATTTTCCTTTGTTCTGTGACTTTGATTTCTCTAGGTACCTTACGTAAGTGGAATTATATAGTATTTGTCCTTTTGTAATTGGTTTATTTCACTTGGCATAACATTTTCAGGGTTCATCCATATTATAGTACATTTCAGATTGTTTTTCCTTTATAAGCTGAATAGTAATCCATTGTATGTGTGTGTATATGTATATATGATATTTTATTTG
Source organism: Proteles cristata cristata (assembly GCA_017311185.1). NCBI lineage: Eukaryota > Metazoa > Chordata > Mammalia > Carnivora > Hyaenidae > Proteles > Proteles cristata. The sequence continues at coordinate 461,412 of JAESUZ010004286.1, forward strand.
TCCATTCATCTGTTGATGGATACTTGGATTGCTTTTATTTTTTTTATTTTTATTTTTTTAATGTTTTATTTATTTCTAGGAGAGAGACAGCATGAGCAGAGCAGGGTCAGAGAGAGAGGGAGTCACAGACTCTGAAACAGGCTCCAGGCTTTGAGCTAGCAGTCAGCACAGAGCCCGACGCAGGGCTTGAACCCACAAACCGCGAGATCATGACCTAAGCGAAAGTCGGACGCTTAACCGACTAAGCCACCCAGGTGCCCCGCTTTTATCTTTTAAAACTTTGTCTTTCAGTATATGTAAAATATTTGTATTTTAGTTTTAGTTTAGTTTATCACCATTATCATTATTTTATAATTTTGTTGACTTTGAATTTATATATGATGATTTTTATTACTTTTATTACCATTTTCTGATACTGAGTGTTGCTAAATAAAACATTGATTTTGTTACTTCTTGATTTATTAATTTGCTTTACTTAGTTTTTACTTTTGGTGTTAACAGTTAGCCAAAGTCGCATTCTTGATAAAATTTAGTAATTATTATTTGTTTTTGGAAATTAAAAATATTTATTTTTAAAAATCAAGTAATGATTGAATGTAATTTGATTCAGTTTATTCATTAGAAAGCTTTTTAGCTTTTGAAAATGAAATACATTGTTGGGGCGCCTGGGTGGCTCGGTTGGTTAAGCGTCCAGCTTTGGCTCAGGTCATGATCTCATGGTTCATGGGTTCGAGCCCTATGTCCGGCTCTATGGTGACAGCTAGCTCACAGCCTGGAGCCTGCTTCAGATTCTGTGTGTGTCTCTCTCTCTGACCCTCCCCTGCTCACGCTCTCTCTCAGAAATAAAAATAAATAAATAAATAAATAAATTTAAAAAAAGAAAAGAAAATACAGTGTGAAAACAGTTTTAATCCCACATCAGTTTACACATTATATATATTTCATGAATATGTCAAAGTTTTATTTTTGGAATAAGCAAAAATCAATGATGAATTGTTTGAACTTTTATGAAATTTGTTTTAAAAACATTTTAATGAACACAGAAGATTCCCAATTTCTATAAATAGATTTCATGTAGTTGTAAAAATCTATAGGCCCCACTAGTTTTTTATATTTGAAAAATGTTTAAATTTCACAGATACTTATCAATATCTATATCTATCAATATATATCATTTGATATAAATATGTCAGCAGTGATGGATAACTTTTCATTAAAGCTGGAAAGCCTTCAGTTTCACATAAAAAATAAATTGAAGTCCCTAGTTAGGTAACAAAATGAAAATTATCTCAAACTTGGATATGTGTGCTTGGTAACTTTTCCCACTCAGCCTAAAAGTCTTACTGGCAGGAAAAATGATTGCACCAACCAGGTACATAGCAAACTGTGCTGGCTCTTCACCGCAAAAGCTCATCCTGTACAGGAAAAGACTGGACCATCTCTAAGTGTTGCAAAAGCAATACGAAAAGCCAAAACTGTTTTTGAGATTGTTCCAGCAATAAGCTTTTACAGTTTATTTAGATAAAGCTAAATAAACCAGTTACAAGATCACACCATTAAAAGCTAAAGCCAACTGCCTCATGGTAGGTTGGATAGAAGCCCTCATTTTACTTGTCAGTCTAGAAATTGAGACCAGGAAAGCAAGAGAGATGGAAGAAGTGGCACTCTCAACTAATACATGTAAATATCTTGATGATATGTCAAATGGTACAAAGAAACCATTATTAATCCAGAGGATTATTAAAACAAACACATGTTAAGAAACTGCCAAATTCTGGAACAGTTAGAATTCCTGAAGAGAAATGCTGGGAAGAATATCAGTTCTCTGTAAAGAAATACCAAAAGAAATTACTGGGATGAAATATTGAAGGTTGTGAATTCATACTTTGAAACAAATAAGGTACTATGGAAACATGCTTGGGTTTGTATACTGATGGAGTGAGTGCAGGGACAGGAAGATGTAATGGCTGCACACCAAGAGTTAGGCAAACACTGAGCTTCAAATAATATGATATTTTTTTTTCAGAGAAACTCTGTTGTATGAAAGTCTGCCTCTATAAGAATTTCACATAGTCTGGTGTATTCTAAATGGAGAATACAATATAGCTGAAACTGCTTTATTCACATCTGCTTTTAGCTCCATGTGAAGAAATGGGATTGAAAGAAGCTTTCCACTGTTTCGTACTCAGGGTGGTGTATGTCCAAAGAAGAGTTCTGTCAAAAGTATATGAGCTGGAAGGAGAATTCAGACTTGTTCTATAAATAGTTCTCGTTTGAAGATTTGTTAAAAAGTAGTTACTGACTTGAAAAAATAGCTTCATTAGCTGAGTGAATAAACCTAATAGAAAATTGCCAGAATCTCATGATAATGTATCCACATGTACTGATGAAATTTATGGACTCACTGCAAAAGTTTGGCCTCAGAAATGTGGGGTCAAAAAAGATTCATTTCTGGCATTTAGTGTGTTGCATGGTTTGAATAGTAAAGAACGATCATTAAGACAAGTAGAGCAACATCTTGTATACTTAAGGAAAAGCTGCATCATGGATTTAAGTGTATGATTTCAGTTGTATTCACAATTTATTTATGCTGTCCTGAGAAATTTTCACATTACATTTGTTGACGAAAGTAAAGGAAAAGTTGTTTGATTTACTGAATGATGTTAATTTTGAAGCTTTGAATTATCCAAATTCTAGTTAGTGAAGAGAAAGGAGTTTCTACCATCTGTCTCTATAGAGATGGAAAGTGGATTTGCTTGGGCCTGTGGGTAGGGGTAGAGATTGACTAATAATTTTGTAATATAAAGAAAGTGTATTTAAGATTTTTTTCACTGAGTTCCATATAGACACCACCACATCCCATCAAGTTTGCTCCATTATACTGTTGAAATATGAATTTTTATGTGTGTCATGATGTGAAAACGGTTAAGAAGCACTGGACTGAATCCTGTGACGCTCTGGAAAGCTGAGGCAAGAATGTTAACTGTGACAGGTCTCAAATTCAGCCATTAAATGATTTCAGAGAATGGAGTAAAAAGCAAGGACTGGGAGAGGGTAAAATTTCAGGAAATATATTTACTAACTGGGCATGTGCAATGAGGCAGAACTTGCTGTATCCTTTGTCTTTACTGAGGTGGGGGATAAGGGTCAGCAGATGGGTAGGTGGCAAGATGATGAACCAGACTGAGCTGCACTAAAGCCAAATAGCTGTTCCAGTGGCCTCTGAATTATGTAGAAGAATAAAGGCTTGGGAAGAGAAATAGGTTATCTCAGCCTTCCACAACGCGCTCATGGGGATTGATCAAAATAAGTTAACTTGTGAAAAAGAAACCTACTTTTTGGGGAAAAAATACTTTCTAGTAATTATTTTGTGTTAGGTTCTATTTTCAGTGTTTTCTATCTATTAATTCAGTTTAATTTTGCACTGGCTGGTAATAGTACCATTAGATTCCTATTGGAGAGATGAGGAAACTGAGGTCCCTCCTATTCATGGTAGAGCTGGTATGTGAAGCTCAGGCAGTCTGGCTGTAGAGTCTGTGTACCTGGCTCTGCTCTACTGCTTCTCAAATCTGTAGTAAATCTAACTACCCATCTCCTCCTCAATTTCCCCCTTTGATCTCAACACAGACTGTTCTCATGTCCTGGACCTTTCCCCGTGGTAGCTGTGGCCTACAATGGATGCTATACTAGGGCTTCCTCTTACGTTATGACTCAGTTGCTTGTTTGGGGGAAAGTTGACAAATACAATCCAAAATGAAGATGTCATCAGAACTTTTACTTTGCTGCACTCCATCATTTTATTAAGTCGCTATGCTTTAGAATATAGTGACCACTGGTGGCATGTGGCAATTCAAATGGAAATTTTAGTTAATAAGTAAAATCAACTCAGATAAAAAAAAACTTGATTCCCTGGTCTCACAAGCCACACTCTAATAAAGTGGCTACTGCCTACCATTTTGCACAGCAGAAGAAAGTTTTCTATCATCACAGCTGGTTTTATTGGACAGTGGTCCTCTTCTCGAGGTCGGCTACATCAGAAGTGAGAGCTCATTTCTTATTGGCTTCTAACTCCTCAGACTGCCTTACTTCAGTGACTGGCTCCACTGCTTCTGTCTTTCTTCATATTGTAAAAGACAGTGATACCAGAAAATAATAGATTTTTGTGGTCATTAGTTACTGGTTCATACAAGATTTACTTTCTTAAAACAGTGCTACAGTACTGTTGACCTTGCTTTCCTTACTTTACTCTGCAAGTATAACAATTACAAACTGTGTTCTAAGAAATCCATACATGACAGCCTGTCACACTTTGGTTTCTGTTGAACTTGAAGGCATCTTAGCTCTTGTGGCTTAAAAGTGTGCATTACTGTTAATAAGCAAGAGTTCCTATGGGTATGTAGTTGATTTTTTGAACCTAATTTTAGGATTTTATTATTATTCATACTGAGTATAATCTCATTTTTGCCTGTTGTCATGGAGGTTTTGCTTTGTGTTTTAACTGAATGTTGATTTGATCAGCTGAGAAACCATTATTATTATTATACCCAGCTCTGATAAGCATACCTTTGTAGGTTGGCTGAAAAAAGTCATGTCAAACTAATCTCTTGTTTTCTTTTGAGAAGGTGACCAGATGGGCAGGATGCTATGGAAGTAGTGAGTTTGATTTCAACCAAATCATTTAGAATGTTTTTGGGGGCTGGCAGTTTGTTTAGTAAGGACTGCAAAAATCGTATCAAATTTGAAAAACCTGTGTGTATTTAATCTGAGAAAAAGAGACTGTTTAAGATATTCAAAGGACTGTGTTGAGGGAGCATTGTTCATCAAAATGATAATTTATCGTTATGAGAGGAAGTTATCAAGGTTACTTATGAGAAATATGAAGTGTTGTTAGTATGTTCAGGGGAACACGTGAAGTTCCCCAAACCTTGGGGTAGCTCTACATAAGCAGGGGTAACTGCAGGATATTTTCATTCTTGCGACCACAAAAGTGAAGTGAGCCAAAAAACACAGTGGGAATTAAATGAAGTAGGGTTAAGTTTTCATTAAAGGCTGTGCAGTGCATTCACCACTCCTGGTTGCCCTGGCAACCAGGCTCCCTCACATGCTAATGACATTATAATGAGAAAAAAACACATGCAAATGCAGTAAATAGTAATTAGAGGCAGAGCCATACGTGGAGTGGTGAACTCCACCTTGGGAAGGTCTGGGGAAGAGCTGGTGAAGGGTTTGTACTGAAGACAAAGAAAGAGGTAATGAAAGAAAGGCTTTGAGTTATATGTAAAAGGGTTGAGTCGGCCTCCTGCAAATACCTGTTGTTTCTCCAACCAGCATTTAGGCAAAGTCAGAAGTCATGCAGTTGTACATCCACATTGTCTTAACAGTTCTACCTGTTGGCATCACTGAATGGAAAGAATCTTTGCTGTATTTGCTTTAGATTTGAAGCAACCGTAGCAGCCTGCTATTTGGAATGCCCTCTCTGCTCACATTGGACAGAGCTGGTCCCATCCAGATAAGGTAGTGGAGCCAGAATATGTAGCCAAAAGTCAGTCTTGGTGAAGAGAGTCTTAATTCTGTGTTGTTTCAGTTGGGATAAAGACCAACCGAGAACTACATTTGGTTAATATAAAGTATAACTGACTAATAATACATGCTGTTCATGTCACTGGAAATGTGTCAGAGATGCTGGGTGACTGCCTCTCTTAAATGTGATAGATAGGATTTTTGATTTGCTTGAATGGTTAGACTCAGAGTCTATGAATTTGTGCTCAATTTCATTCTCTTCCCTTTATTTCGTTTTATTCTGGCTCTTTTACTCTCTCTTTTCTATTTTTATTGCCACTGTTGTATATCTTTTGTTTGTGTATCATTCTTGGAAATGACTAGAAAATGTTAAATTACCTGCTTCACATTCTCCTAATTCTTTATCTTTGTAGTGTAAACTGAATCATAGGTTATGGAATGAGAATCAACACAAACAGCCATTAAGATTCATAAGTTTTTACTATTCTTTTTCCTCTTTAAATAAAAAAGTTACAAAATTTCATGGGAAATGCACATCTACTTTTATAAACATTTGCATTAGTGTATTATTAATAGTTCAAGTAATATAGACATGTATATGATCAAGTGTTTAAGTCCGTTTTGGCCACTTCTCACCTCCTCTGCCAACACCCAGTCCCAAACTTCAGAGAAAACCAGTGATAATAGTTTGGAGAGTAAACTTCAAAATCTTTTTCTATGAATTTATATGTGTGGTTATTATATATAATGATGTACATTATTGAGATATTATTAATATCTGACACTTATTGAGCGATTGCTATGTGTCAGACACTGACCCTTTCTGTATGTTAATTCATTTAATTCTTAAATAACCTCCCTTTGAGGGCTTTTATGGAAAGAGGAAGGAAGGCCAAGAAAGTTAAGAAACTTATCCAAAGTGACAAGACAAATTTATATCCCAGGAAGTATGATTTGGAACTCATGCTTTCTCTCATCACATTACCCTGCCTGTTCTGCAGGTAACGGACACATATATGTTTTCTTTTCCCCTGTGTCTACAATCAATTAATCCATATGATTATTCTTCAAGTAGTTTTTTAACTAGTTTTCAGAGATCATTCCATCTCAGTAACTTACTTCTTCCATTTTTTCAAATTATTGCATTTCCTTGTCTTGTTCAATGCAAGATAATTTAAGCAGTCCCCTGTTGCACCATTATGGTCCGATACACCATAATTGAAGTAGTCCCCTATTGATGAGCACTTCATTTGCTATAACAAATGATACTTTAATAAATATCCATGCAGAACAATTTTTATGTTTACTTATATATTTCTGTAGAATTAATAGTTCAAAATGGAATTGCTGAATGAGAGAATATGCTCACTTTATGTTTTGACAGATACTGCAAAATTAGCAGAATTATCACTTTCTTCTTGAAATATTCTTTGCTTAGCATCTGGGACACTGACATATCAGTTACCTTCTACCTTGAGACTATTTCTTCTTGGCTTCCTCTGCTGGTTCCTCCTTATCTCCCAACAGCTGAACACTGGAGTGACCCAGGTCTCAATCTTTGGACTTCTTTTCTTCTCCATTTAGATTCACTCTCTGGATATCTTATCTAGCTCCTTGGCTGTAAATACTATACATTCACTGATAACTCTTAAGGTTGTATTTTTCATGCCTATTATGTCCCTGAACTTCCAGCTTTTATATCCAGCAAACTAATTGACATTCCATTTGAATGTGTACAAGGCATTGCATATTTCACTCATTTTTATTAAACCTTCTGCCTCTCCACCCTTTCTTCTATGTACTTCCCTATCTCAATAAGTATTAGCTTCCAAATATTCAGGACAAGAGCCTGAAGTTCCCTTTGACTCTTCTCTTTCTCTTACATCCATGTTTAATCCTTTAGTAAATCCTAACTCTGTCTTCAAAATATATCCATAATCAACCACTTCTTACCACCCTGACTACACCACTTTAGCCTAGGCTGCATCATTTCTCACCTAGCTTACTGCAATAGCTTTCTAATCAATGCCCATTTAGAACGTAGTCTTTAAAAAGAAGCTAGACTGGTCCTTTAAGAATGTGAGTCCTGTCATATAACTCTGTGGCTCACAACCCTCCAATGACTTTCAGTTTTAGAGTAAAATCCAAAGCTGTGCTCATGGCTTCCAAGGTCTAACCAGTTCTTAGACCCTTTCCTCCCTAGTCTCAAGTTCTGTCATTCTCCGACTCTTTCATTCTGCTCCAGCCATACTAATATTCCTGCTGTTTACACGATGGGGCTTGGCACTTCCCATTCCTACTGTCTAGTGTGTTCTTCTAGATAGCTTTATGACTTATTCCCTTACTTTTCTTAGATAATTGCTCACCTTATCAATGAGGAACTACTACCTGCCCACCTTATGTAAAATAGCATCTTCCTAGTCCTATCACTTTCAATCCCCCACACTTCATTATTTATTTATCTATTTATTTATTCATTTAATCTATTTATTTACTTATTTTTATTTTTAAACTAAAAAAATTTTAGTGTGTTTACTTATTTATTTATTTATTTAGAGCACTCAAGCAGGGGAGGGGCAGAGAGAGAGAGAGGGAGAGAGGGAATCTCAAGCAGCTTCCACGAGTCAGCACAGAGCTGGACATGGGGCTTGAACTCACAAACCATGAGATCATGACCTGAGCCAAAATCAAGAGTCAGACACTTGACTGACTGAGCCACCCAGGCACCCCTTTACTTACTTATTTTTAGAGAGAAAAAGCAAGGCAGGGAGAAGGGCAGTAGAAGAGAGAGAGAGAATCTCAAGCAGGGGCTTGATCCCAACCCTCGGATCATGACCTGAGCTGAAATCAAGAGGTGGTCGATAGCTGATTGAGAAACCCAGGTATCCCTACTTAATTTATTTTTATTGCACTTAACACTACCTACTTTACATATTTAGTTTTTTGTTATCTCCTCTTCCCTATACCCTGTTCTCCAGAATGCAAGCTTCATGAGGAGAAGAACCTTTGATTGTTTTGTTCACTGCTGTATCCCTGGGGGAACATGAAATACAATATATTGCATGAAGTAGGTGCTAATGATATTTGTTGAATGAACGTGAACATGGACAAAATTTCTCTCCAAATATACTGGAGCAAAATTAATTTTCCTATCAAAAAGTATATGAGTATGCTCATTATCTCATACTCCGTAAAATTAGATATTACTGATCTTTCTAAGTTTTTCGTTCTAAAAGGTAAAACATGATATATTGTTTTGATTTGCATTTTCCTCATTACACTGATATTGAGCATATTTTCACATGCTTATTGGTCACTTATATTTCTTCTAGGAATTTTTTTATTATGTTCTTTGTTTTACTGTAGGGTTGTTCATCTTTATATACCAATTTATAGGAATAACGTATGCATTATGACTATCAATTCTTCATTTCCTATTGTATTGCAAATATTTTTTCCTAGACCACCACTTCTTTTTTAACTTTGTTAATAATGTCATTTGTCATACAAGAGTTTTAAATTTTTAATAAATCTGCCAGTCTTCTGCTTTATGGCCTCTGGGTTGGTGTTTTGCTCAGGAAATCCTTCCGAACTTCAAATTATGAAAATATTCTTATATTTTCCTCTAGACATTTATTATTTTATTTTTTTTATGTTTAGGACTTTAATCCACCTGGGACTTATTTTAGAGATTAAGTGAGATAATAATCTCACAATTGGTTTACTTTATACATAGTGAACCAGTTGACTTCATGTTTATTATTGACTCATCCATTCTTCCATCTATGATCCAATTTTTTTATTACATATTAAATCCAACATATGAGTCTACTTCTGGGCTCCATATTCTAATCCTTGATCTATTTTTCTTTTCCATCACAGTAACACAGATTTTAATTATTACTTGTGCTCTTTAGTTGATTTTGATATCTGATAAATATACCATTCATTGTTCTTTTTAAAAAAATTAACTACCCATGTGCATTTTTGAAACATAAATTTTAGAATCATTTTACAAGTTTCATAAAAAACTTGTTGGAATTATTTCTCGTTGTCTATAGGAAAGTTGTAGGGTTTTCCTGCCATGATAGGTATATTCCTGGATATTTGACATTTTTTGTTCATATTGGGAATGGTGTATTTTCTTTATAATTTTAATTGATTATTGCTATATTTGTAAAATTACTGATTTTTTAAATTTTCTTTTAAGTTTAGTTATTTTGAGAGAGAGAGAGAATATGAATGAGTAGGGAAGGGCAGAGAGAGAAAGAGACAGAGAGAGAGAGACTGAAAGAGAGAGAAAGAATCCTAAGCAGGCTCTGTACTGTCAGTGCAAGATCATAACCTGAGCAGAGATCAAGAGTCGGATGGTCAACCAATTGAGCCACCCAGGTGCCCCTAACATTATTTTTTTTATATGTTGATTTTTTTCCTAGCTATGCTCTGAAACTCTCTTATTTATTTTTATTACTCTTTCTGTGATTCTTTAGATTATTTAAGCACATCACATCTTTTCTTTTATAAGAGCCTTGTCCATGCAGTGAGCAGAGGCATTTGTAGACTTTACCTTGTTTATTTCCAATCTCTTGGAAATTACTGTCCTGCACTGCTTGTGTCCCGATATCTGAAGGTTATGATTTCATATTTTTTGTTTAGTTTTCTAGTTGCTTATGATGGGAGAGTATATCTAATCTTCACTATTCTATAGAAGACTAAAGAAGCACTTAGAAGAATGCAAAACTTCTTGAAGGATACTAGTGTGTATTGCCATTATAGGAAACATTTAAATTAAACAAATACAGATTTTAAGCTAAGGTATTATCAGGTATATGATCATCAGTTCAACTGTTCTGTATCCAAACCCAAGACAGAGAACAGAGCAGAGGGAGAACATGATTAACTCACGGAAATAAAGAAGCAGTATTAAAGGATGCCTCCCTAAGATTTGTAGCCTAAGTGTGAGGCAAGGGAGTGTGCTTCTGTGCCTTCTTCTATTCTCTTGGCCTAGATTTCACATAGCACTTGCCTTGATACAGAGGCAACAGGCTTCCTTCTTCTTCTGAGACTTGCTCATATGCTCTGGGAAGGAGGCGTTCTGATGGAAGATACAGAAGGAGACGGCATTCCAGTAGAAAAGCTTTACATATGCACAGGCTTGGAATGGAGATGACTATGAGGGCAGAGATTATGACTCATTCTGGGAAATATGTCAGGAATCTTTTGTTACATTAATAAAAAAAAAAAGCTAAGAGGATAACATCTTCCCTTTTTTTTTTCTCCTCTTCCCTCTTCTCTGCCAATAGTGTGAGTTTGCCACATTCCTGGTATTGATCCAGATAGTGGATATTGAATGCTCTTTTTGGCAAGTAGAATGATTTTTAGTAAAGTCTTCAATCTCATATTATCCAGACCCCATGGATAAAGAGCAGTGATTGTACTACTACTGTGCAGCCTTCTCTAAAAGCTCTCAGTATCTTCTTTCGTATGATTGGTCAAAAGCCTTTTGGTTTTCATCAGTAGCCATGAGAATCTGTCTTACTGTGTGTGCTCAGGCTGAAATAGCTCCTGAAGTACTAACCATCGACTCTGTCCTACCTTGGCTGTTCTTCTGGGCAAGCTGCCTCTGTGTTAGGTGCAGGAGCTGTGTGACTGCCTTTCACTCACCTCTTTCTGCTTTGCTATCTATACTGAATTGAACAGTGTCACCCAAATATGTGTCTACCCAGAACCTGTGCATGTGGCTTGTTTGGAAATAGCGTCTTTGCAGATATAATCAAGTTAAGATGAGGCTATACTAGATTAGAGTATTGTTAAGTACAATATGACTGGTGTCCTTATAAGAACAGAGAGATTTCGACACAGAGATACAGACACATAAGGAAAAAGGCTTCATGAACAGAAGCAGAGATTCGAGTGCTGCATCTACAGGCTGGCAACAACCAAAATCTAGGAAAAGGCAAGAGAGAATTCTCCCCTAGATCCTAAGAGAGTGCATGGTTATGCCAACATCTTGATTTTGGACATCGAGCCCCCAGATTTGGAATGGTGATAGAATGATATATATCTGTAGTTTTAAGCTATCCATTTTGTGATACTTTAGGTGCTGTCTGTGTCAGGAAGGCCTTTCTGACTTCCCTTTTGCCTTCTTCCCACCCTCACAGCAGGAGCCTTCTCTGAGTTAAACTGCTTAAGGTCAGGCACCCTTTATTTCATGAGAAACTAAGAAAGTTAATAAATTATTTGTACTGCCTTGCAAGAATAGTGCTTTGAAATCAAACTGACAACTTGCTACCCTGATAATTTTTTACTGTCAGACTATCACATTTCTTTCAGTTTACTTTAAGTATAAAATTACTTCAATACTCTTAATTCTCTCGAATGGTTTGCTTAGAAGAGATAATTTTATAAAAAAATCATTTATAAAAGGAGTAAGATTTGGAGTAAATTTAAATCTAGAAATCAAGATAGGGAGAGTCAAAACTTGGGTCATTTGTATGCTTGTTTTTTAATCTATGATATTAGAAAAGCTGTGACAAACCGTTAAGAACATTTCAACTAGAGCAAACAAAATATGGTAAATCTCTATAAAGTTAAATTGAGTGAAGAAGGAAAGAGAAAAAAATTATTTTTCTGCACCAGGTTTCCCACATCCCCTCTAATCACTTGTAGTAGCTGTTGGCCATTCCTTAGGCACAAATAAGCAGGAGTGCTCTGGGAGGCAAAGCCAAATTGTTTAATATAAAAAAAGTATGAGGCACAGATGGAGGTCCCATATCTATGAACTGAAAATTGAAAACTCCAAATGGGGAAGTTGGAAAACCTGCAAACATTATTAAGAAAACAAAAGAGGAAAAAGAGACTGAAATCCCACAAAATGCTTAATACTGAAACTTAGCACTGTACAGATACCTGCTGGAAGTGTTAATAAGGAAAACGGAACCAATGTGATTTTAAGTTACTTTATGGTGCTTTGACTCCAAGAAAGAAAAGGGATTTAGCATTCTTTAAATTGTAATCATTCTTTAAAAACTTCTGTGAAATAAGCAGGCTGTTTAGGTATGTGTAAGCACATAAATGCATGCTTCCCTTAGATAATGTCACCAAATTTGCTCAGTAACCTTTTCTCATCTGAAAAATAGCTGATTTTCTTCTATCCTTTTTTTCTTGGGGCCACTGTGCTTTTCTGTGTTTGACGTGCATTTGGGGAAGGGGAGGGTAGTGTATTCTTTTGCTCATATGGAGTCAGGAAGGGAAAGGAGGTAAAAAGAGGGGTTACTTGGCAGGTGTGCGAGTCCTGCCAGGAAAAGGGAGCAGGACTATTGTTAGAAAACAAACTTCATGGACAAATGAGCACAGTGATGGCTTCTCAGTATGTCTTTACTGAAAACAAAAAATTGAAGGCCTTTAAAATTGAAATTTTAAGTAGCCAAAAAGATGTTTGCTGAAGATATGCTAGAATTCTAGGAAAGAAATGTTGACCTTGTTTTGGCTTAGCAACTAGAGGGTTAGTTTATAAAGGAAAGAAAGTAAAAACAAAAATTAATATATATATGGTTAATTTATTTATGGTTCTTAGAATAGTTTTGATTTGAGAGTGGAAGGAAAGTTTAAAACTTTCCTTATTTAGTCTTCACAGAATAGTCTTTTCTTCCATGAATTGGATCTTTATTTTATTTTATTTTTACAAGGAAAAATAATGCATAGTCATTGTAAAAACTTTAATAATACATAGACATATACAATACAGATGAAAATATTTTCTTTCCTCTGATTCAGATCTGTAGTTTGTTTTCTACATACATATAAGTATATGAATGCACATTTATAATGTATTTACATAAATGGGATCATTGTTCTGTAACTTACTTTTTCCACCTAGCGTTATATCATGGCATCTTTCTTTGTGAACGTGTACAGAAATATCTCATTTCTGATGGTTACATATTCTGTTTTATGGATGATTTAAATTTGTTTATTGGAGCCCCTATTGATTAAGAATAACTCCTGAGTTATTTTCATAGTTACCCCTTTAATCTTAAATAATGTACTTCTATTTCCTGATTTCTCATCTTTGGACAATAAGAATTGATTCCTGTTGTAATGGATGAGGAATTTAATGTGCTTTTACTACCATCTCTCACATTTCTGCCTGTTCTACTTCTGTTTGTTTAAATTAATTATATTATTATTTTTATATCATCAAGATTTATAATATTTAGATTTTATTCATTAATTATAATTAGTTCCCTTTGCCTTATTTATAGGTTGATTAGAAATTTAAACCTAATAAAAGTATATAGTGAGTGTGCTAATGTAAACAAGATTCAATGCTGAACTAAGTATTGTGATAGAAGACAGTATAACCCACTGATATGCTGCTGCCTTGGAATAATATTTCAGTCAAAATCCTACAGGTTGTCTTTGCTTTTCATACCTTGACTATGCAAAGAAAGCTCTTTTAACTGGGAAGAGCCAGAGAGCATCCATTCAAGGGCCAATGGTCACATGTTTTTGTGTTGTTTGATTTCCAGCTAATGAACAAATGCATTCAGATGTTAGGTCACCAAAAAAAGCAGTAATTATGGGTTGTATTGTGCAAATGATGAAACAAGGTGGTATCAGCCTATATTGGATAGGACCCAGCAAGAAGATTTAATTTTTTCCTAAAAGGACAGCCTCAGCTTCCTTAGCTGGAGCTGAGGTACATCTCCAGTCCTCTGCCCTAGAAAGTTTTAGGTAAGGGTAGATTACTTAATAAATGACTGTAGTATGTTTGATCAACTCCAAAATACTACAAGACCAGGGAAAAATAGGGATATACAAAGCTCTTTTTTAAAGCTGAAATGTATTATATCCTTAGTTTTACTTGTGGGTTTTGGTTTTCCCGAGTTTTTGATCTTTTGACATTTTTGGAAATGGATTCCAAATGCATTTGGAAGGCATAAGGGTATCAGAAATTGAAACTAGAGTTAGTCAGATGGGGTGGGCATGAGGAGGGAACGCATTAACATATTTAGAATTGTGTTCTGGAGGATCTCTAAGTCCTTAACAATACTTTGGCTTTTAAAAAAATGGACAGATATTAGTTTAATATCTGATCAACCCAGTGTAATCTTTGCTTTCCAGAGGCAGTTTTTACTTTCTTTTTTCACCCCTAAGATTCATCAGCTACGGGCAGCTATTGGTAGTATTGATTTGATCTCTTATAGAGGGAAAGAATAACCATATGAGATTTATGGCCTAGGTATGGTCAGGTCAGGTAAGGTCAGGTTCCACTGACCCTGAAAGGACTGTTTGATCAGTGTTGGCAGTGACCTAGAAACTTCTGCATGCCTTAATTCCTCCCTAGCAAACTTGCCATTCTGGGCAGTTAACTCGAGTTTAAGTCCTATATGCAAGACTACTCCAAAGTAGAGCTGAAGTCCTTAGATAACCGCCTTTTTTTTTTTTTTTTTTTTTAGATAGCAGTGTTTTTTTAGAGACCATTAAAACCTTATTAAAATTCAACAACAGATGCCCTATAATTATTTGGATAGCTGGATTCCAAAAGGCATAACAGCTCTCTGGGTGGCATAGGCCATGGCAACTTGTGAGAAAGCAGACACAAACATGTTCTGTTAGGAAATCTTTAGATTCCCATCCAATACACAGTCAGCACCACACTAGAAAACTTGTCTTTCTAGGGTTCTATACAACTTGCAGGACATTTTCCCCCAGAAGTTCAATATGGGAATTTATTATAGTAGTGTGGTAGCCTGGAGGCATATGTTCAAAGGACAATCAATGAAATATTTGTTTAACATGTATTGCTATTTATAGGCACAGAAGGGTTTGTGCACTAAAAGAAGTAAGTTTCCTTCCTAACACTACCACTCTCTTCACCTGCATCTTGAGATGTCATCAGTGATATCAGTGTCATGGGTGTTCTTCCAGATATATTCAGTATACACAAAAGTGTATGCATTTGTATTTAAACAAATGGTAGCATAATATACATACATGCAGACTGTTCTGAACATTTTTCCCCTTAATGATCTACTTTAGTTATTCTTCCATATCAATACTTACTCATTTTTTATGGCTGCATAACATTCCATTACTTGGATATAACCATAATTTATTTAACTTCACTGATAGGCATTTAGGTTATTTCCAATATTATGTTGTGGAATAATACTTTATACATATCGTTGCATGAATTCTATTTCCTACATGTGCAACTCTATCTGTAATATGCATTTCTGGGTGGAAGACATGTGCATTTTAATTTGGATAGTTATTGCCAGCTTATTCCCCAAGGAGGTTATACTAATTTACCCTGCCCCTGGCAACATATGACTGTGCCTACCTATTTTATTTACATCTTTATCCACACTCTATATTTCATCCTTTTTTATCTTTGCCAATCTGATAGGTAGAAAATGGTATCATATTGTTTTAATTTGCAATTATCTTATGGGAAACATTAAACCTATTAACCTGTTTAATATCCATATGTACTTCCTCTGTAGTAAACTGTTTATATCCTTTGCTCATTTTCCTATTGAGCTGTTAGTCTTTTATATATTGGTTTATTGGAACTATCAATACGTTGTAGAAATTAAAGGTATTTATATATTGACACAATTAGTTCTTTTCTACGATATGGCTACACATCTATTTTTTATATTTTGATATTTGTTCTTTGACTTTATGGTGTTAAGGTTTTTTTCCCCATGGAGTGGAAATTATCAATATTTTATTATGACTGTGAAATTTTAATCTATTTTTTAAATATCTTAAATTTTTTTTAAATTTACTGTTTTATTTATTTATGAGAGAGAGAGAGACAGCGTGAGCAGGGGAGGGTCAGAGAGAAAGGGAAATGCAACCTAAAGCAGCCTCCAGGCTCTGAGCTAACTGTCAGCACAGAGCCCAGCACGGGGCTCGAACCCATGAATTGTGAGATCATGACCTGAGCCGAAGTCGGACACCCAGGCACCCCTATTTTTTAAATATCTTAAAAAATATATATAAACATATAAATATAAAATCATATACATATATTTTCCATTGTTTTTATCTAGCACATTTATGGCATTGTTTTTCTCATATAAGTCTTTATTCCTTATTTTAGTATAAGGTGAAGGACATTCTATGGAGATAACTTGAGTTTTGACTGTGAGGAGGAAGTGTTCTCTTTTTCACTGGTGTTTGGCTTACAGCACCTGGGCACTTTCTATTAGTTTCTCTTCTGCAGTGATGGAATGAAGTAACCTACATTGTGGCAGATGGGCAGCTAGGAGTTCTGATGGCTGAAGTATAGTTAGACATAGGACAGTGACAGTTATAAGTTATGAGATTAATGGCCATTACAGAGGCCTAGGTTAAGGCTGGGCAGGTTGCCAAAAAGTAAGCTTTGAGGTAGTAGTATAGACCACTTAAAAAGCAGTCTCAGCACTGTCACAGCTCAAGATGAGTATTCACAGAGGCCAGTATATGGAGAGCTCCAAGTGAGCCATGGTATTCCTAGAGGTTGGGAGTTGTTTGTGGCCATTTCCCCCAAGACAGCTACGGATTACTTGGTTGACTCTGGTCTTAAAGTTCAAAATGGGAACTTCAATGAATTAAGTGAGGTAATTCTCAATCCTGGCTCTTCATTATAGTCTACAGAAAGGTCATGACTTCACTGGTCTGAGGGGAACCCCAGCTAAGGTTGAGAACTATTGTTTAATGTAATCAGTCTACACTCCGTTTGAATCAGGGATTGCTGTACATGTTGCCTCAGTGCTTCCAAAAGTGCAGACAAATCACCTGGGATCCTGTTACATACGGATTCTGATTCAGAGGGTCTTGAGCAGAGCTTGAGATTCTGTGTGTCTAACAAGCTCCCAGGTGACAAGGAGGCTCCTGGTTCCCAGACCACGCTTGAATGCTTCGCTTGTTACTCACTGTGCAAAGTGTGAGTTTTCACCACTCCATGACAGTCAGTAAGCATGTTTCTGCCATGATGCTGATCTCTGGCAGAATTGCTTAGTGTGGTATAGAGAGCACTGGGATCAGGTGGCTCGCTTTCCACTTCCAGCGGTTCCCCCATTTAGCTATAAGACAAGTTTCTTAAAAATACTTCAGTACTTCACCCTCTGGTCTCTAACATGAGAGGGTTGAGTTGGATAAACTGCAAGGTTTCCTTTGTTCCTTCTCCTGTTCTGATCCAGGGTATGTTCAGATTCTATGGGGACCAGGCACCGGGTTTTTATGTGCAATCAGACTCTGTAGTTAGGACCATTTTTTCCCCAGGGGCTGGTGCCTAGCCCTAACTTTGGATTGATTGGGGGAAGCAAAACTCACACATGTTAAAAAATTAAAGAAAACTTAACAGTGAATTGTTAAGCTGTCATAACTATAGAAAGTATACAGGGAAGCTAGAGTTGAGTGTCAACCAGAAAAGTCAGTTGGGATTTGAGTTAATTATCATTTATTGGGCAGGGCAAACTGTAGACTAACTCAGGGGGCAGTTCCTCATGCTTTTATATTTGCTTGTCTCTACAAACGCAACCTCCAACAGTGAAAAACGGCACATGTTTTTCTGTCTTAAATTAAAACAGTGTAGGAGAAGGCCTAATTCTGTGGAAGTAAATGTTTGAAAGGAAGCTAATATTCTATAAATTCTTTTTTTCTGTATTTAATTTTTCAAGGCTAATCTTGACTATTAAGAAATTGATACTGGAAAGAAATTTACCATGACCATTTGTAGGCTGCATCAAAAGTTCTGTGTATCTCTTTATAGACACCAATAAATAGTATCAGAAAGTACCTACAATAGAAATAACATCCCTTAAATTACAAGTAACATTTAAAATGGCACATCTTTCTATCTTAATTCATTGGAAAAGAGATCAGATCATACATTTAGATTTTATAACACAGGTGCATAGGAATTTTTAAGTTAACCTCCTGGTGTCAAAGGAAATGTATTTTGCCTTGTATTAGAGTATGCTTTAAGAAGAGGTTGTAGGATCATCTCTCATGAAATAGAATAGTTACCTTCATGTGATGGATCAGATTCAGTACACACAGTTTAGTTCTAACTCTTCTCTGCATGTCTTAAGAGGTTTTTTGTTTGTTTGTTTGTTTCCTCTTTAGCTAGATTATTTTTCAATTGCAGACTGCCGGTACTTTTTTATCTCACAAACACATATCATTGTGGTTTTACTGTATTTGGTAAATCTTTTATATAATAAACTATTGATTATCTATTATAATGAGGGTGATCATATAATATAGTAGAAATTTATCTTGTTTATTTATTCATTCAAGTCAAAGTATTTTATTATTTAAGAGCCTCTTTCTGTATTCATAGGAGGCCAATTCTCAGCAGCAGGAAAACTCATCTAGTTTTAAAGTAATAAACACGATACAGGTCATTCTATAGAAAGATTATTTTAGTTGCAAGTGACAGAAAGCCCAATCCAAATTGGATGAAGCCAAGAAGGGACTTTTTGAAGCCATGTACCAGCAAAATTTGAAGGTAGAACTAGCTTTAAGTATGGCTGGTGTAAACAATGTAATCAGGATCTGATCTTTCTGCATCTCATGGTCTTGCTTTCCTCTGCATTGGCTTCATTCTCAGGTTCTATTCAATAACTTGATGGCTATCAATACTACCAAGGCTGCCAGTCTTCTTGGTTGAAATCCGGTAGGAAAGAGAATACCCTCCCACATCCCCTAACTAAAGTCCTGAACTGTTCTCATTGGCCTTGAGTAGATATTTTGCCTTTCTGACTTTCTGAATACAATGTATTATGTATGAAAATGGAGGTGGTGGTTGTGTAAAGGAGTAAAGCACGGCTTCCTGGAAATGCTCAGGCAAGTGCTGCATACTTACTTTGCTGTGATGTTTAATGGAGATATTGCCTTGAACAAGAAGTCAGAATGGAAGGTCCCTACCAGCTTCAAGATCTGTTGCAGTCCTCCTTAAATTTCTCTTTTGATATAGGCCATGAAAAGAATGTTAATATGTGATGAAATATTTCTTTAAGTTTAAATACTTTTTAAAAGCTGCCGACCTAAAGTTTCGCTCTATGACTTACGTGCTATGGACTGCTTAGGAAGAAGAAGGAGAAGGGAGATCTAAGAGAAGGGGGAAAATCATTAGTAAGTGAGAATGGTAGAGGATTAAAACTTCTATTCAATGAGTACCTACTTTGTCTAGGGTTTATTGGATGAATTTCTTTATCCATATTTTCTCATTTCTTTTAATATATTTAGTTTTTTATTATTCAGTTTGAAACTTAGGGGAAACTGTAGTTCTTAAAATGATGAATTCTTAAAATAATTGATATTTTACTGTGTATTCTTTGGTGATGGAACACAGGACTGCTCTGACGGCTACATGTACAAAACACACTTTCAAGTTAAACCTGAGACTCTGACGTCACATTCGGGAACATCTTCCTGTGTCCAGACGTGTCTTCCCATGGAGGTAAGTGGTTTAATATGTCTTCTTCTCCTTTTCAGTCTTTTTGAAATATAAAGACAACAATTTAAATTTTAAATATATATTTGAAAAAATTAACTGGCATTGGATCCTGGGCGTGCTGTAGGGGGAAAATTGAACATCATTGGTGAGGAGGTATTTTTGTCTATAATATTGAAAGCAGGAATGGTAGTAGACTTAAGACCTACTGAGTCCTTACAGACTCTGAGCCTTCACCCTTTTGGTTTCTCTTGGATCTGAAGATCATGGATGACTTCCGTTTCCTATTGATTTTTCTCCAGTGAAATCCTCCCAGGACGCCTTAGACCTATTCCTTAGCTGATGAGTACATGGCTGGAGACCTCTTTGCCTAGTTTGCCTTTGATTCTTTTCCCTTTAAAACTCTATGCCTTTTAAAATATGCTGGATCTGGGTCTCATTCCTTAGGGGACTTTAACCTTGACTTAAAAATCTTCCTAAATTAAATTTTAATAAGGTGCTAATGGCTTAGTGGTTTTCTGGGGTACTTTCAATTTTATCTTTATCAAAATGCAAATAGCCTTCTTATATTGTTATTGTTAATAAATAAATTTTTATGTATCTGTGGCAAAAGTAAACAATAGAGAAATATGTAAAGAGTACAAAAACTGCCATATGTCCTTTAACTGGAGGTAGCCACTATTAATATTTTAGTAAATATCCTTCCACACATTTTTCAATCATACAGACACATACATACTTTTCTTGTTTTGCAATGCACAAGTAATATATCATAGATGTCTTTACATGTCAGTAAATGTAGAATTCCATAGTTCTTTTTAAATGGCTTCATTGCATTCTATCCTTTGGATACACCATAATTTTGTAGAGCCTATTCTGAAGTAAAATACTTGAATTCTAAAATAGAATTGATGGGGATCTAATTGCCTCAACATAAAGGAAGAAAATACTAATGCTTGGAATTCTGAGCACCCTAGTAAAATGGGAGAGTTCGCTTTTCTTGTGAAGGAATAAAGATCCTTTCCCAGGATCTGTTAAATCAGACCCATTTGGCAATCCAGCATTAGCTCCCCAAACCCTCTTCCCCCACTGGCTGTGTATGACACTGGCCTAGAAGTAACTCTTGCCAATATAATTCAGTTTGCAAGTTATTCTTAAGGGTATTATGCTTGGTAATAAGCTGTGTGCCCTGGGTGGGTGCTCAAATCCTGATTACTGCTTCGTAGTTCAAATAACCAACATCACATCTGAAGCCAAGCATGTTAGGAAGCTTTTCAATTTATTATATATTAACTTAAAAAATGCACACAGAAATGGTGATTTAAAAGATGAATTACCAGTTTATACCTAACCAGTTGGCAGAGATTTGAAAAGAACTAAAAAGCAACATTGACAGTGTGAGGGAACTGACACTTTCTGGTTGATGTTTTAACTTCACAGAGTTTAAAGATGGGCACATACTACAAAAAATCTATTCCAATTCTAGGAGTTAACCTCATAAAATATAAATCTTTTCAACATTTTCTAACAAATTTGAAACATGAAAAGGAACTTAAGAATTTTGCAGTCAACATCCATATACTCCTCACCTAGATTCTTCCATTATTTGTTGTGCCTGCTTTATTACATGCTTGTCCCTCTGGTCATCTATCAGTACTTTTTTTTTTTTTTTTAATTTAATGCTTCTACCTCAGACTAAACTGAAGACAAATATTCGTAGAATAATTAGAAATGTACACAGAGATTTAACTGCAAGTACATTCGTTTCACTATTATTTATACCAGGAAAGAAGGAAAAATGCTGAAATACAGAGCAGTAATGGATTCGTTAATTATGGCACATATCTGTGATGGCATGTTTGATTCACTAGGCCTGGAACGGGCCCGAGAGTTTGCAGTTCTAACAAGTTCCCAAATGCTGCTACTGCTGCTGGTTCAGGGATCACATTTTGAGAACCGCTGTACAGCTCTATGATAGAATGCTTAGCATATTTGAGATGCTGCGCAGCTGAGATGGCTAGTTGATCTGATGTATGACAGGAGTTGATATTGCAGTAATCTTGGTGAGATGAAAGATGTCTTAGGTTAGGTTCGCCAGAAGCAGAGCTTGAGATGGAAGTGCCTATTCACCCATTTGTTAGGGATAAGCTTTTAGAAGGAAGTGAGTGACAGAAGCATGATAGGACAAGGGATAAAAAGCTAAGGAATAATGTGGTCTCAACTAGAAACTAACTTGGGTCCAATCCCATGGGAAGCTCTGGAGCACAAACTACCCCCAGAATTGGTTCTGCTTTGTGTCATTGGGATGAGTCTTTTTGTACTCTGTGACAATCACTGGCTTGTTGGTCGGTCATTGGATGAAGTGGAGGTAGACATAGCTTCCCAAGCAAGGTGGCTTCAGTGTTACTGAATAAATCTACTGTGTGTTATCAGCCAACAATCCAAACACTAAGTGGGGCAGGGTGCACTGGCCTTAAGGGATCAAGTGTCCACTACCAAAGAGTAACCAGGAACCAACATATTGGGATATACAATGAAATATGTATATGCAAGTTCTGTGTTTAGATGAAAGGGGAGAGACAGTATTGTTTTGGAAAATGTGTTTATTTTTCATAGAAATATGCCACTATAATAACATATATTTTAAATGAATTAATACATGTATTTTTAAAAATTTTAGTGTTAATTGCTAACACAGTAAATGCCAATAGATATAACATTTTTTTTTAGATATAACTTTCTTTTTTTTTTAATTTATTATTTCTGTAAGAGAGAGAGAGAGAGAGACAGCGTGAACAGGGGAGGGTCAGAGAGAGAGGAAATCACAGACTGAAACGGGCTCTGGGCTGGCAGTCAGCACAGAGCCCGACGCAGGGCTTGAACCCACGAACCGCGAGATCATGACCTAGGCGAAAGTCGGATGCTTAACCGACTAAACCACCCAGGCGCCCCTAGGTATAACTTTCTTAAAAGCTCATTGGGATCTCCAATGAATTTTAAACATGTAAAGGGATCCTGAGACCAGAAAGTTTGAGAACCATTGATCTAGATCAAGGAACTATTGCATTATTTCATGTGAAGAACACCAATAACTAAAATATATAATAAACGAATACACAGTAAGAGTTAAAAAATAAATCATAAATAGAATTCATCCATGCAGAGAAGCATCTCAAGGGCCATAGGTGAGCTTGAAAACATTGCTATGAGACATTAAACTGCAAATGAAGACCTAGGAAAGTTTGTTGTCTTCAGATACCTAGAAGCCTTTTCCATGGAAGAGACAGTAAATTTGCTCTGCTTTTGAGGATAGAACTAGCTCATGTTTGCAAATCATTCTAGACAATTCTCTCTAATGTTTAATGTTGCCTACAGTGAAATCGGTCAACTTGCAGGGTTGTATGCTTTGTCCCGTTTCGTGGAGATGTTCAGCAACAGAGTGGATAACTCTCTGTCTGGAACAGGAGTGGTCATTGACCCAAATATTCAGATGCTTAAAGCACCAGGCACATGATGAATGAGTGACATGGGTGAATGGGAAGTGGTGGGACCATGGGGAGAAGTGAAGATGGTATGACTCATCCAAAAGGCAGCAGACATACAGCTCCAGGTGGATTTTCAAGACAAGGCAAAGATCTAGATTTTTTTGTATTGGTTTACTTAAAACAAAACAAAACAAAACAAGACAAGACAAAACAAAATAAAAATTATGCAGGTTACACAGACTATACCTATGGGCTGCAAAAGGTCCTCAGGCCACCAGCATGTAACCTAACCTCTGTTATTATACAAAGAAGTCCTGCATTGTGTAGAAGACAAAGCTAGGGGAGTTTTCTTAAGATTTTAAAGCTGAATTTTCTTAAGATTTTAAAGCCCAAACGTTCCATATATGTACATTTCCAATCTACAAGTGTTTAAAGGAATGCCTTTGCTAAAAGTTGTTTCAGCTTTGTTTTGTTTTGTTTTTGGTGCTCTATGATGTGGGAAATCAACTCACTTCCTTGTTCTATCCAGAACCAGCATTCTTGATTGTTGAAAGATAGCTGAGTTCATGATTTTTATGACTATAAAATTATCTCCGATGGCATGTAGATAATCACAGGATTTTAAAAATCAAAGTGAAATATAATGTAATATATAAGTGAAGTAATTTGAGAAAATCGCAATCTATAATACCTTCTTTGAAATTTTTAAAATGTAATTCAAAATGGTAGTTAAAAGAATGAGAGGATATACAGGATCCTCTGAAATATATTGGGGTGTTGCTTAGTGTTGGCTTTGAGGAATAGTGATTCTTATAGGTTAATCATATTAGATAAGACATTTATTGTTGTGGGGCACCTGGGTGGCTCAGTTGGTTGAGCATCCGACTCTTGGTTTCAGTTCAAGTCATGATCCCAGGGTTGTGGAATTGAGCCCCATGTCAGGCTTTGTGCTGAGCATGGTGCCTGCTTGAGATTCCCTCTCTCTCTCCTGCCCCTTTCGTACAGTGCACATGTGCTCTCCTTTCTCCCCCTCAAGGAAAAAAAAAATGTTCGATGAATGCTTGAAGAAGAAAATATCTGAGAAAGTCTTTCCTATAGAACTGTTTTTCTGGCTGACACGGCTTTATATTTTCATTTTATCTCTAACTTCTTCACTTATGACATTCTGAATCATTTTCATAGGCCAGAGATGCCCAGATTTTGCCCTTTGATTAATTCAGTTCAGATATCCATACATATTTATTTTAAGTTGGTCAATTATTTTTTATATTACTGAAGTTTGGCTTTTTCAGTCTGAAGTTAGATTGCTTAAGTTCCATTTCCATTTCTTCCTTTTGAAGAGGTGTCAGAGATGGGTGTGGAGCATATTTTATTTATTCATTTACCATCTTCATTACTTTAGAGCCTCAGGTTGTACCTTCACATTACATTTTTTAAAACTATGAAAATGATAGAGTCATAAAGATAGCAATAGCATGTTACTGGAGAAAGGAGTTTTGTCCTAAGGCCTTGTAGTTCACTAACTGGGACTTTCTTTAGTCTAGAGCAGGTAGAATATTATAGAGAGCCCTCAACAAAAACAACCTATCATAAATTCCCTGAAGCATAAAGCCGAGAATCAGTAACTGGAGATGATCTCAATTGCCAAAAGAACATATTCAAGAGAATGATGATCTTCTGAGGTAACCAGGTCTTCAAATCTACTTGTTTGCCCTAAGGATTTTATTAAGTGGCTTCTATGGCGAGTTCTACTTTTTTATATGTCCAAAATATACTTCTGTGTCATAATGTTGTGTGTGTGTGTGTGTGTGTGTGTGTGTGTTCAATAATGGAATAAGTTACAAGCAACAGCGCTCAGTGTTAACAATTTCTTTGTAAAGCAACTGCTGTTTTTAGATTAAAGTATAGACATGTTGGGAAATGTAAATAATGAGTAATAATCATGATTACCCCTAGTATTTGAGAATGTAATTATTAATGCAATGTTAAAATACCAGAAACTCTTTTATATTTAATGTGCATTGATACAAATGGACGCATGTGTAATAGTATTTATTTATTGATATGATGAATCTAATGTTGATAGGTAAATGGGTTGTTAAAGAAAATAACTATTAATATAGTAGATCCAATTGTACTCTTGGTTTTTCTTGAGGTATTTTGATAAAGTTAAAAGACAAAAGCAAATTTTTATTTTATTTAGAGTATAAATATACATCATAGAGTGATGGGGTATTTGAGAGTGGAGAGTACAGGATGTGCTCAAAACTAATCAGGTCTGATTAGGATTTGCAGCTGTAATAAAACTGTGGATTATTGCACTAGGTACAGTATCTATTACAAAATTGTATTTCTCTTCCCTATGACAGAAGTGTTTGTTAACTTATTCTTAAAACTCATCAGAAACTGCATATAAAGATGTGGCACTCGAACTGTTTGATGAATGAAATCTTAGGGGTGTTAAAGCAACTTAGTGTTCTTTTGTGAAGCCAGGGGGTCATACAGGGAAACGTTTCATTTCTCCTGAATCTTCCTTCTTCTCTAGGCCCTATGTACCTGAATGAATATTACTTTGCAAAATTCAGAGTGTATTAGGTCAATTGAGAACCTATAGCCTAAATGGCTTTTTAAAAAAATGTTGGTGTATTTTTGAGAAAGAGACAGAGCATGGATGGGGGAGAGGCAGAGAGAGAGGGAGATAGAGGATCTGAAGCAGGGTCTGCACTGACAGCAGTGAGCCTGATATGGGGCTCGAACCCATGAACCATGAGATTATGACCTGCGCTCAAATCAGATGCTTATCTGAATGAATCATCCAGATGCTCCCCTATGTTTCTTCCTAAGATTAGTTCTATGCTTGAAGTTCTCTGTACTCTTTTCTCCTTGGCAGAGCAAAGAGTGAGGCTATTTTTTTTAGAGAAATCAAGTTGAGTCAGTTCAGGTAGATAACTAATTCTTTTTCTATTTATCAAGTTAGTAAAAAAGCTTTTGTAAAGGCAAATGGCATTTGCCTTTGTATTACATTGTATTACATCTCAGCAACAAGTTATATCAGAAAACTTCCTTTATGTATAGGTCTAATATTGAGGAATTTTTTAAAAATCAAAAGTAGTTATTTCTAGCTGTAGATGTATACTTGAGAGAATATTGAACTGATATTTCTTTAAAAATTTTTTTTTAATGTTTATTTATTTTTAAGAGAGAGAAAGAGTGTGTGAGCAGGGGTGGGGTGGGGGCAGAGAAAGAGGAAACACAGAATCCGAAGCAGGCCCCAAGCTCCCAGCTGACAGCAGCAAGCCTGATACAGGGCTTGAATTTATAAACCATGAGATCGTAACCTGAGCTGAAGTCGGGCACTTAGCCCACTGAGCCACCCAGGCACCCCTGAACTGATATTTCTGTATAAAAATCTGACAAGCTTTCAATGTGGAATGCTTATGTACAGTTGTAAAGGTCTAAAAGGAACCAATTGTTTCTGAGGAAGCACACTCAATGTATTACTTCAGTAGTTCTAATTATAGGTTCTTCCTGTTTCTTATAATGAGTTTGAGATGCTTTCCATGAAATAAGTTTAAAAAATATACTTAATGGATTGATTAAAGGTTTCAAACTTCATTTGGGTCTTTTTTCTTGGAGAATTTCTGAGCAGGGTATCTTGATTTTACAATCAAATCTAAAATACATGAAAGTGAAACCATTATTTTGTACTTCTTTCTCCCCCTTTGATTTTTAAAATATTTTACTTAATTTTATTTTTTGAACATGAGAGAGTGCGCTTGAGTGCAAACAGGGGAGGGGCAGAGAGAGAGGGAGAGAGAATCTTAAGCAGACTCCATACCTAGCATGGAGCCTGTTGCGGGGCTTGGTCCCAGAACCTTGAGATCATGACATGAACTGAAATCAAGAGTCAGACCCTTGGGACACCTGGACACCCTGGGTGCCAAAGTCCCTAGTTTGGCTCAGGTCATAATCTCACAGTTTGTGAGTTTGAGCCCTATATCAGGCTCTGTGCTAATAGCTCAGAGCCTAGAGCCTGCTTTGAATTCTGTGTCTCCTTCTTTCTCTGTCCCCTCCCCACTCAGACTCTCTCTCTCTCTCTCAAAAATAAATAAACGTTAAAAAAAATTAAAAAGTTGGATGCTCAACTGACTGAACCACTCAACCACCCCAGAATTTCTTTTTTTTTTAAGCTAGTAGAAACTTGATGTATGGAAGGGGATAGGATACATTGCTTGGAATATATTACAGCGAGATTTAATCTTACAAAAGATTCAATAAAATCTAAAATATTTGAGTTTTCAAAATTATTAATTATATTGAAAATCCTTTGTTTTTCCCTTAGTTAAATTGAAAAGGTTAATTTAAAAAATATTTTCTGTAGTAAAAGAAATATCCATTATCACAATTTTTTATGCAGGTCTCAAAAACAATGTTTTCATATACTCTAAAGAAATTGAATGTTACAATGGAAATGTGTGCTCTCATGGTGACATCTAGATGTTTAGAGGGTTGTTTTCTTGGTAGCTTGAATGAACTTAGTTACTTGTTGGGATTTTTTTAAAATGTTAGATAAAGATTAACTGTTGTACAGAATATTATTTTACTTTGGAACCACCACTCTGAACTAGGGACAGTTATATACATGTAGATGGCTACGTACACAATAGGACTCTAAAGCTCCCCACATTTGTTCTGCTAGTACCTGAGGTGCCCACTCTTAGAGAGCTTTATTAAAAATACAGATGGGGGGGTGCCTGGGTGGCTTAGTCGGTTAAGCGTCCTACTTTCGCTTAGGTCATGATCTCGCGGTTCGTGGGTTCGAGCCCCGCGTCGGGCTCTGGGGTGACTGCCAGCTCAGAGCCTGGAGCCTGTTTCAGTCTGTGACTCCCTCTCTCTGACCCTCCCCTGCTCACGCTGTCTCTCTCTCTCTCTCCTAGAAATAAATAAAACATTAAAAAAAAATTAAAAAAAGAAAATACAGATGGGTTTTGTTTTTTATAAGGAGAGAACAAAACATTTTCAAACTGGGTTAGTGGTACCAAATCCTACTGCTAAAGTCTGAGCACTGATCTGGTTAGACTACTCTGATCACCACTGTGTCCTTAGCATTTAGCGCAGTGCCTGCCATATAAATGCTGGAAACTAATATAGCTTGTATTATAATTTTGGTGGATTGAACTATCTAGAATTTCCCATCTCCTAATTTACTGCTAACTTAACTAAAAGTCAGCAGTGTTAGAATAAATATTTTATCATTATTAACTTACAAAGTGTTGGGGAATATTTGTTAAAGTTTATTTCTGGATTTATGTGCCTAAGGTATTAGACTCTGGAATAAATGAAGTATTGGACTGTGTTAAAAGTTTTCAAAGTAAAAGCTAAGGGGAAAAACTAAGAATAAGGCATCAAAGTGTTTTTAACAGTGTTGGTTTTGATTGCATAAATGGGTCATGGGAACTTCAATAATGTTTTTCTGTACGGTGCTTGCAAATTTGCTATTTTAGAGGTATTCTTTGCTCTTAGCACATCGTTAGTCTTTTGTATTTGTGATAAGCATTAAGAAGTTACATTTAGTTCTAGCTGACCTGAAAGGAGTCTTAGGATACAGAATATAGGTTTGTCTCAGCTATAGTTTAGAATGAATTGGAAAGAGCAGGAAGGCTATCAAGCTGGCAGTGCTTCATAAAGAACGATTAGATAGATGCCTGAAAAAGAATGTCTTCTTTGGCTCGTAGGTCAGAGGGTACAGCAGCCTGGCTGATTAAATGTGGTCTCTATTCTGCAATTGCTCATCCCTAGCATATTTTGAAGGAAAAGTAGTTGTAATTTGGAAGTGATAAGACTCTTGGATGAGAGAGTTAAAAGGACCATTGACTAATCTGAAGTGATATCATTAATGCTTTCTTTCCAGTAATTATTTATGAAATAACTAGTTCACCCTCAGCATCGCTTTCTGTTTGTTAGATGTGAAACAAAAGAGAAAAAGTATAATGATGACCTCAAACTATGGAATTCTCCTGTTTGAAACCTTATTTTCAACTGTATTTATACTTTTCTCCCTCTGAATGTACTCTGTATACTCTTTTTGTCTCAAGACCCTCAATGATATCAGTTCCTTTTTTTAATTTCTCTTGCTTTCTTACTTAGTCTTGACCTTGCCGTCTCAGTAATGCCCACAACACCTAAGTTCCATGGCCCCATACCTTTACCCCACACCTATGTTGCCACTTCTCAGTCCTGTTCTATAATCCTGTCTTACCTCTTTCCTTCACTACCTGATTTCTTGAATAAGTAATCTATAATACCTTGTCTATAATACTCTTGTCACTCATTTCAACTTCAACTCTTTTTCTATTGACTTCTATCAAAATTAAGCTATGGAAATTGGTTTCTTCTAAGTTACTAGTTACCTTGTAGTCACCACATCTAGTGTTCTCATCCTCCTTGACCGCACTGCAATATTGGACACTATTGATTAAGACCTTCCTTCATAAATTCTCTCTCCTCTTTGGCTCTGTGACACTGGTGACAAGGGATTCTTTTTATTCTCTCTTTCTAACAGTTTATTATCACTATTATTTTGTGGCTAATATCTTCCCTAAGCCAGAGTCCTTGAGTAGTGTTGAAGGTCAACTCATCCAAACAGAGATGAATCCAAAGGGCAAGGATGGGTCTGAAAATGAGAAGCTAAGTCAAGAGTCATGACTACAGAACTAATCAGAGGATCTTGGGCAATTACCTTGAGTAAAGCTGAAGTGCTCCTCACTTTTCAGTTTGACAGCAGCATTTTGACACGTCAGTCTGACTTAAAAACACATGGCTGGAATTTGGCAACAAGAAACTCGAAGGCTGGGATTCCATCTGTTTCTCTGTCCCTCTGGGTGCATTGTGAACCCATTGGTGAGTCTTTGTTTCTACACTGACTCTCAATACTTAGGAAAGAGGCTGTAGCACATGCTGGATGTTATTGAAGTATGATACTAACTTCCCAAAATGTTTTTCTAAATCATACTCATTTGGTGACACAAGGTGTTGGAATTAACCTACCAGGAAGTCTAGTATCTTTTTTTTTTTTTTTTTTTACCGTTTATTATGTCTTCGGTTCTTGAGAATGACTGTTGGAGATCTACATGGTGGTGAGTATAGAAGGGAATGTTGATAAGCAAGAGTGGCTCTGCATTAAAAGTAATTTTGGGCTGAACTTGTGAGTGTTAAGACTTTTGACTGATTTGAGAAGTAGAGTTTTTAATGTGGTTTGACTAAATCTCCCCTTCTGAGGAGCAATAGGCTGTCTGTGTTAGGGTATTAACCAGGTTGTTGGTGCATTGCTAAGGTTCCTGAATCTGGGATCTCTATGCAAGTTAACAAGGAGTACTGAGAAACAGACCAAGTCAGAATCTATTAAGGAAAGCTGCGATTCAAACACCAGGAAGTGCACTACAAACATATTACCCCAAATGAGATGGAATGATGGTGTCATAGATTTTAAGGTAGGCAGAGATGAAACTGCAGTGAGGATAGGTGGGGAAGAAGGAGGAGGCCATAAGTGATTGCCCCAACCATTTTGGAGTGTGCTGGATCTTCTTTGCATTTCATGGATGAATGGTATTTGGGTGTGTCAGACAAGTTTAAGGAGTTAGGTGGAGTCAAAAGGTAATGTGAATATGTGGGTAAGAGAATCAGATGAGATGTATAATTTGAATGCTTTCTCCTAGCTCTGGTCCTTGTCTGTGTTCCTTGATTTGGTCTGTTGTTTGTTTGAGGGTATCTGGTGAGTCTTTCTGGATGTTCTATAGCTGTTGCCGATATTGGTTGGTAGCTGGGGGTTATCGATATCTTTGCTCAGAGGTGATAGGAAACAGCTTAGTGAAAGCTGTAGTCTCTAATGTTATCCCTCTAATCAACTGCTCAAATCCTTGAACATAGGATTCAATGCTTAAACTTACTTTGTAGCACTTTCTCAGGGAATTATTTCAAATGAGGGTTCTACTAGAAAACGTATTATAAAGAACAACCAATAGAAAGTTTTATTGTATAGAAAGGCTTTTTTATATGAAAATATCCAGTGTGGCATTATTGTTCTATGATAGGTATCTTGTGAAATAACAAAGAAAAAAAGTGAGAATATTCTTGTCTGAAATCTGTTGTTTCTAGAAGCTCGAAAGTATATTAACAAGAAATTTCAATTTTTCCCAAAAGACCAAAAAGGTCGTATTTGACAGAAGATCTTCTTTCAAAAAAGTTTATACAGCTTTCATACTGGAACTCTTACATATGATTGGTAGTTTAGTGTTCTTTTTAAAAATAATAAACAAATGAATGTTTCAGGAAACCTGTGCTAGACTGAATCAGGTGGAACTGATTTAATGTTATGGATAATTACATAATTAGTGCTGTAAAAAATAAACCATACTATCTACTTGATGGACTGGAGCTGCTGTGAAGGAGGTGTGTAATTATACAATCAGCATCCTCCTCCTATGCTGATTCTCGGTAATCCTTTTTCTGCCTTGTCTGAGAAGGGGCTTCCTGTCTCGTGTTTCCTGATGTTATTTAAGTGAACAGAACTGAGCACTGAATAGTTTCCAGTTCCTTGGTAAGTCTTTTCATGTCCTGTATCTATGTGAGCACATCCCCTGAGACTAGTGGCTTTCAAACTTTTTGATATAAACCCACAGTAAGAAATGCATTTTACAGCAGGACCCAGTACATTGCATACACACATACGTGAAACCAAGGTTTATGGAACAATTTTTAAAATACAGCCTGTTTTACTAATTATTCTGCTGTATTTAATTTTTTAAAAATGCTGGTTGAGGCTCACCACTT
This sequence comes from Proteles cristata cristata, assembly GCA_017311185.1. Lineage (NCBI taxonomy): Eukaryota > Metazoa > Chordata > Mammalia > Carnivora > Hyaenidae > Proteles > Proteles cristata. The sequence goes on from JAESUZ010004286.1 coordinate 493,704, forward strand.
GATTTCAGAACGTGCTAAAGGCTTATGACTCTCATTTGTAAAATATTACCTAGACTTTTGGTGATTGCTAATGTTAGTTGAAAGGATTCTGAGAGTAGTGTTATGAGGCCACCATGGGCTTTGGGTAGCAGGTGGCATGGCATGGTTGAAAGAGCAAGAGCTTTGGAGTTGGGCAAATTTGGTTCTAAATCCCAACCTTCCCTCATTTTAGCTGTGTACTTTGAACATGTTACCAAACCTTTTTGAGCCTCAAATCCCTCATCTGTAAATCTGGGCCCCAAATGATTCAGGGAGTCAAGAGGTGGGGTATGGGGGACTGAGCATAAGTGGGGTTGATGTATCCATTAAATGATATCATGGAAGAAACACCTGGCCAGCGCTGTGAAAGTAAACATAGTATTGCAATCAGTGCTTCATAAAGTTTATATTCCTTTCCTCTCTCTTTCTCAACATCAAACATATGAACCTTCGAAGGGTGCTGTAACAGTCTCTGCCTCAAAGGGTGGCTTATAAAGATCAAATAGGATAATGGGTGCAAGGATTAATAAATGCTCGTTTTTCTTAGTTCAACTTAAGGCAGCTTTACTGTTTCAGAGTAAATGTGTGCGAGTGTCCTACAAGGTTAATTGTCAACACTGGAAAACAAAACTGGTTCTGAAATTCTGTGTTGTGTTGTGACTGTTAGCAGCAACGATTATTTTGAAATACAGTGGTATCACGTGTTGATATTGGAGAGCTGCTACAAAAACTGCCAAAAGATGATTTATAACAGAGCCCATTATAAATTGCTGTATACAAGTTATTCCATATTGCATTATATGTAGAATTTAAAATAACTTTAAAATTATTCAACAAAGGATTTTGCTTCATCAAGACCTAGAAAATGAACATCAGAAGACAACTAATTACCTATTGTGTAATATTCATCAAATTTTCTTTACCTTAACTGTAATACAGTATAATAATGTAATTGTGAGACTAAAAAAAATTTAACCTCCGTCTCCCTGTGTGAAATCTCGGAGAGGGGAGAATTTTCATTGTACAATTGTACATTGTTCTAAAACCACGTCCTTTTGTTGAAATGTGTTAGATAGTTTTTACTACTTCTGAAATAGTTCATGACTGTGAAATGCTATTTCCTCACTAGTTCCAATTTTTAACTTTCTTTCCTGAAAGGAAATTTCTTGGTCTCTATACTGTCTGTGCTCCTCTCTTCCATGCATCTTTTCTCTGCAATTGTACTGATACTGTGATTATTTAGTGGTAACCTGGGCTTTATTGGTCATGAGAAGGGACATAAATCACCCAAGGCAAGTATGAAGTAATGGCAGCTACAAAGCGTCTTTACCTTATGTCTTATTTTCCATGGCGTCCAGTCTCTACTTGCTCTGAAATGTCTCAATCTCACATTAGGCATATGCTGGTTGATTGTACTTAATTTCTATGGCATTTCTGTTTTCAGACGCTTCCATCACATTAAGAAATCCCCTAATACTTGTGTTAAGTTCAGATCACCCTTACAGGCATGCAGAAGAAAAGGCCTGGCTCCTTTAAGACAGAAACACCTTTTTCCCCCGGCCAGAAAGCTCATTGTAAAACTGAAGGGCTTAACCAAAAAGGGCTTTAATGTAAATTGAATATTAATAGAGAAAGGAGGTTAATTGGCCTTAGTAACTTGGTTGCTAAGGAAGCATTTTCCTGATTGGGAGGAAACTCTCCTGGGTGTTCTGCATCTTGTTGTGGACCTAAGACGCTTTGTTTTATCTCTGCTTTCTGTTTCTGAGTTGGAAGAGGAAAGAGCAGAAAGCTATCATAGGAATGAAAAGCTGTGGGAAGCAGATGGTTGCTCTCTCTTAGCTACAGAAAGAGAGAGCTAAATACTGACTAGCAACAAGCCAATGCCAGCAAGGACTCTTTGTTTAAGGCAGACAGTTGGAAATACCATGAGGGCAAGATATAAAGAACTTGCATGGGAGAACATAGAGAGGTTGGACTAGGGTTTTCTCAGTACCTTAAAACATTGCAGGTGAGAGAAATTAAAGGATATCGTGAGTGGATATCCAACAACCACGTCAAATAATAGGGATACATGTTTTCAACATGGTTCGGGTTGTTAAGAGAAGTTATTTAGCTTGTATTTACTTTGCATTTGGAAGGTTTTATATTTTATTATATATTAAATTTAGTAGATTTAGAATTTGTTAATCTATAATTATTTTAATAAAGAATGTTTGGTTACAGACATTGCTTTATGTTAGATGGTTTATTGTTTAGGGTGATAGAAGTAACTTGGGAGGAAATAAAATTTTTTTCAGTGAAATACTTTCCTCCAAAACAAAAATGACTTTGAATATCGACTAATCCATATAAGCTAAGCTCTCTGGTTATCTTTAAGTAATTTGTGAAAGATTATGCATACTAAATGGTACTTGACTAATCTCGGGGAGTTATTGCCTTATAGTTTACTTAATTTCATTTTTTTTCACTTACCTCTTTGTTCAACAAATATTTTTTTGAATATCTATCGAGCATCAGGCATTGTGTTAAAGGGTACCAAAAGAAATAAAGCTCTCCTAGGAGGTAGTGACACACTTCTTAGGAGAGTTTGGAAAATGAAAATAGTTTTGCTGGCATTTTATGATCTGTTAGTTTTTCGAGGTTTTCTTCATTGTTAGCACTGAATATTATTATTTGTTGCACTGACTATTATTGTTGAGTTTTTAATGGCACTTTTAAATTACAGAATTCTTTTCAGCAATATTATTTGGATTATTTTTATAGACATAGACTTAAAAAGACAGCTATAATTTTTTTGGCCCCTCCTATGACCCTGGATAGCATCCTCATCGATAACCTGTCAATGTCTGGAATTTACCTGGTTTTCCCGGCTATTTAGGTCTTGTATGCTGAGTGTGATAGGAGGATCTCAGAGGAGAAGCAAAATGTGGTGATCCTTTTGAAGGCCTCCGATTACAATAATATTCTCTGAGAAGCTAGTTTGCCATGGGATTACTTAAGTATAACCAGAGGACTTCGTAAATATACAGGTGGTGGTCAGTGATAACTCTAACGCTGCAAGACCAGAAAGCATTATTAAGTAAAACACATTGATAGAATAATAGACTAAATTGGACCCCGTTAATAAGATAGGAATAGAGTAATATATTAAATATATGGAGGTAATCACTGGTTTCTTTCCTTTTTTTTTTTAAGTTTATTTGTTTTGAGAGAGAGTACACATTTGCACATGTGTGAGTGGGAGAGAGGCAGAGAGAGAGAGGGAGAGAGAGAATTCCAGGCAGGCTTTACATTGTCAGCACCGAATGGGACTTGGGGCTTGAGCCCAGCAACTGTGAGGTCATGACCTGAGCCGAAATCAAGAATCAGGTGCCCCTCATTCCTTTTTAATGTGGAGGTACAGGTACATTCTGATAGTTAAAACAACTTGTATGCTAAATCCACACATTTTCAGATTTATCTGCTCCCTAATTCTAATCTTACTTTACAATCTATTGGTTTAGGCTTTTTATATCCTTTGCAACTTGGATTGTCTTTTAAAGATTTGAGGTTTTGTAAATGAATGGTGTCTTCAGGAGAAAGGAGAACAACAAATACAAAGTTTAATGTTAAAAGGTAATTTTGTAGATTTTGAGCACAATGAGAGAAACAGACGTTTGTAATGACAATATTTAGTGACCTTTTGGATGTCACATTTATTTGAACTCTGTATTCATTATTTTATAATAAGAGTATTGTTTATTTATTTATTTATTTTTTGTAGCTGTGAGAGAGACTGCGCTGAGCTGAGATTAAAAAAATTTTTTTTAGAACTCAACTGCTTCTATTAAGATGAAGCCCAGCTAGTAAACTCATTAAGTAAGGACCCTGGGCACTCCTCTGGTGCGGAGACTGAAAGCACAGTATTGCAGACATCTTTGCATCAGGGTCATGAATGACCTTGAAGGAAGCCAGCACTTCATAAAGCAAAATCCTCTCTGTGGCAGTTCGTTCTGATTTGATTGATGCTTTAGAAAAAGCTGTAAGATTTTCTTTTCTTTATAGTGTGGGGCCTATACTCCTTACACTTCATAGATTTTTGCACTTGTCTGGAGTATTTTGTTGGCAGGTTCTTATAAGTTCTGATCTTTCACTGACTGCAATGCAAGTAAGCAGTGAAATCTCTCTCCTTTGATCAATTATTATTAGGGAGTGAGATCTTGGTGCATTGGGATCGTAGTTTTTACGAATGGAAGAACACTGACTTTCTAACTTGAGTGTAATACAATCATTTTTCTTCCATCATAATCTTTCCATGCATCTCAGTTGGTCGAAGGGTCTTTAATACTGAGGTTTCATGATTTATGTTATTCAAAGGATATATATTTCTGTCTAGCCACTATCCACTGTACTTTCTTAGATTGATATCTTCCTTCCATTTAGTTTTTACTTTAATGTCCAGTGAAGGTTTTTAGTATATATTTTTATATCCGAAGAAGAGGACACTAGAAATCTTAGAAGATAAAATTATTATTTTACCTCTGGAGTTTCTTGGTCATCTCCTACATAAGCAGTTATAAGAAAGGATCATGAAAAGGTGTAATCATTCATTTGTCTGCTGTGATCATTGCTGTGGAACACCAGGAGGAAATTCTTTAACACTTGGGCTCTGAAAAGTATGTAAAGACTATTTTGGGATCCTGGGGGCTAGGTGTTTAAGGATTAACATATGCATTACAGATAGGTGGACATGGAACTCATACCAGCTACAATCTGGTGTATTGAAGAGACCATTTAGAACCTTCTCCTCTCTACCAAGGAGCGTGGTCAGCTCGTGACTCCTAACCTCAGTGCCTCACTTTACCCCTTTGGGATTAGAATTTGCTATTCCTGACCTACTTCTCCTAACCTGACACTGAATTTTGCATCTAGATTGGCCCACCATTCTGCTTTTCCTTATACTTGATCCTATATGATCTCCGTTTATTTCTGACCTCACCCTTGTAATTTGATTCAAATTCCTGGTGTTTCTTCCTTTGTTTTGCAGTTTGGTTTGATGCTATATGGTTCTATCTAACTAAGCCAGTCATTCAGGTTTTTTGATGGACTTCCAGTCTTGATTATTAAACTTCTGTCTTATAAAGATAAAAGGGAAAAACAGACATTATTTTCCCCTAAGCCTTTTGCCCATAGCAATCCATAACTCCTGGAATTCCATAAAGTGACTGTGTGAGAAATTTTAAAGAAGGTAGTAAAAATATAAGAAGTGTAATTTAGGAATACCTAAATATTTATTCTCTTATATCTTCCCAACTTGTTGAACCCAGAAATAGATCAGTAAATAGGTACTTAGCCAGCCTGTTTTTTATCCTTCAATTACTTGATTACGTCATGTCTCATGGGCAGCTTCATTTTGAAGACCCTCTTGAGAGTCTTTGAACATGTTTAATTTATTCTAAATCCCTTATATCATATATTTTCTGGCTAATGGACATCTAGATTTTTCTCTTTTAAAAGTACACTGTGAATGCATTGAGATAAATAAATTCTCTGCCTTTTATCCAACTGTTAGTAATTTTTCATTCTTTTCTTAACTAAATTACTGAAATGGTTAGCAATCCATTGACTTTCATGAAATAGAAAGCAAATCAGTATGGACAATTGAGGTTTTAGTAAATAGAGATATGTTTATAATTTTTCCAGGTAGTCACAATCAAGGTTTTCTTAGAGACTGATTTTGTAAAGTGGTATATAAGCAGTTATAGCAGAAAATTCAAACTTATTAATGGTACGTGTAGAAGAGAGAATTGCTGTAGGTACTCACTAAATTGCTAAGAAACTATTGCTCTGTTACGCTTATAAAATAACAATGGATATTTGCAAAACTTTGGTAAAAAGTTTAAGAAAGGCTTTTGGAAAAGTTTTTCTAGCTTTGTTCAAAAGCTATATTAAAGGACAATTGTACTTATTTCTAATTATTTCATATTAGGCCCTCAAATGCATTTTAAATGCCAAAATATTTTTTTTAATTTGTGAATTGATTGTTGGTTAATTACAATCTGCATTTTGGAGTAATAATGAATTAGAATGGGTACTATTGAATTTGAATAAAAACTTAAGAATTTTAAACAGATGTAACTATGAATGTCACACAAAAAGTCTTTATTTAAAAAAATGTAACAGGGTCAGTGATGGATTCATTACAAGGCATTAGAATGGATTTTTCACCAAATGATCATTTCCAATCACTCATCAATTCTATTCTCAACTTTTATTGAATAACTACATTGTACTACTTAGTATAAAGGAAAAAACAAGATGTTTTTCCTACTTTCAACAATTATTTAAAAGCTACATATCTTAATAAACATTTGAGTGGTTTCTACAAAGAGAAAATATTTCTGTTACTATGTTACTGTTAATAAAAGCCAATTATAATTTATAATATGGAATAATGGAATAAAATTAAAAGTGGCAATGGAATTAACAAAATAAAACCATGAAAAACAACAATAGACAAATAAAACAGTAATAGCTTTAGGGATATAACTAAAATACAAAACATATGTATATTCTAATCCTGTTTTGCATGTGCCTTAGTGATTATGTTTTAGGTATGTATTTTGATTATATGTTGCTACCTAAAAAACCCCTGCAAAATATAGTAACTTTATTTATTTATTTATTTATTTAAAGCTTATTTATTTATTTTGAGAGACAGAGTGTGTGCATGAGCACAAGCAGGGGAGGGGCAGAGAGAGATGGAGTGAGAGAATGCCAAGCAGGCCCCATGCTGTCAGTGAGGAGTCCGACATGGAGCTCACTATCATGAACTGTGAGATTATGACCTGAGCCGAAACCGAGAGTGCGACTCTTAACCGACTAAACCACCCACGTGCCCTGTAAAATGTAATGATTTTATGTAACAATCTGAGACTAGAGTCACGTGAAGTCTCAACTGGACTACACATCCAAGATGGCTTTTTCAGTCACATGTATGACAACTAAATTCAAATGGCTGGAATAATTGAGGCTGGGAAGACCTCTTTCTCTCTACATGGCTAGCTTGGGCTTCCTCCAGCTTGGATGTTTTAGGGTAGTTAGACATTTTAACTGGTGGCCTTCTCTCCAAGAACACAGAGTCCAAGAGACCTACATGGCACCTGAAGAACTTCTTGCAACATCACTTTTTCCACATTGTCTTAGTCAGAAATGTGTCTCAGGTCTCCTAGTTTCAAAGGCAGGAAACCACCTGGGGGCCTGTATATACTCAGAAGACATGGCTTATTGTGAATGGGAGGAGGAGCTACCACATTGTGTAGTATTCATTAATAAGTGCATTATAGTCATTATATATTTGATCAAATTTGTATCAGCATACTTGCAAAATTAAAATTCATGTGAATTTTATAAGGAACAATATTTTGTGGCTAAATTATAGTTTCATCTGTAGCTCAGTAAGATTTTAGTTGAAATGAGAAAAATAAATCTTTCAAAAATATTTGCCTAATGCTTTCATTTTAATGTATATCGAATATATTCTGTGTGTAGAGTATTACCCAATTCATTAGGGGAAAAATACTGGGAATTATAAGATCCTGTTTTACAAGACCCAGAACTCAAACAAATGTTAGCTTTTGAGACAAGGGCTACACATCAAGAGTCAATTAGCAACCCGCAGCAGTGACACAAATTTTCAGGAAAGGGAGAGATAAACATTGTCAGAAATTATTTAGGAAGCCTTTAGAACAGAATTGAAACTAAGCTAAAGAGTGAAGAATGGGTGAAATTTTGGGTAAATGAAAAGTCCAAGGATGATGTAAACCTGAGTATGTAGAATCACTCAAGTTCTTGAAAACTGCTATGTAATAATAGCAATTGTTATTAATGGGACTTAGGAGATCCATTCTGAATGAGTGGAAGAGATCCATGTAAGGTATGGCTAGATTGCAGAGAGCTTTTATATTAACATCTGTTGTTTTTCCCCTGTTCAGCACTCATTTTTCACTCTCTGATTAGGTACTTTTATTTTCTCCCAACTGATTCATTTGGTGAATATTTACTGAGCTCATACTGTATTTCAGACACTGTTCTGTATTTTGAAGATACAGTGGTGAATTTCACTGTCAAAACCTAGCCCTTAGGTTATCTTCCCCTACATTCCCCAACTGGGAATTGTTTTGTGTCCTGCCCTCCCCTGGCCTAGGGTAAGCATATGACTAACCTAATAGAGGCCCAAGGATGGAAAATGGATGGAGTTGAGTCATTCTGAATGTGATGCCCTGAGGAGTCTGTTAGATCTTTTCATCTACATCCCCAGAGCTGACATGGTTCTTGTCTTTCCCCAGGCAGAGATAAATTTTTCCTTAAATTCTAGGAACTAGCACCCATCCTTTCAATAAATTGTTTTTTGTTTAGTTTAATTCCAGAATCAGTTTCTATTGCTTGCAGCCAGTGAACCTTAAAACAATATTGTATACCTTGTCTCTTCCTAAGGGATTTGAACTATACTGTGCAATCAGTAAGGCACTCTTGGCAATTTTTGAAGAGCTTTATTTTTAAGAAGATTTGGAGATGTCTTATTATGTTAGAAGAGGGAGTGATTGCAATTAAATCGACCACTAGAAAGCTGTTAAAATGTCCAAGTATAGGGGTGAATAAAGGGGTGAATTAGGTTGATTGTATGAATAGAAAGAAGTGTTGGAGAAGAGCAGGGTTGGTACTAGGGTGAAGCAGGAGAAGCATACTCACCTAGGATGAGTACCTCCTTAAATTTTGTGCCCTAGGTGCCTCTCTTATCTCATCCTAGAAATTTAATCTGGGAGTGGTATTTAAAGGGAAAATGGAAGGGCCTGGTTACTGATTAGATATAGGAAGGAATCATAATCATAATAATAATTACACCTGTCACTATGTGCAGATATTGGGCTAAGCCCTCTACCTTTAACTAAAAAATACTCTATAGGGTAAATTTTACTATCTCCATTTTACTGTTGAATACTGTGTCTAGGTTACCTAGGTCATAAGGGAAAGAACTGAAGTGTAAGAAAAAGGGATTTAAAAATGAGAATTATACCAAACATATGAAGAAGAATTAGTGCCAGTTCTATACAAGCTCTTTTAGAAAATGTAGAAAATGTAAGAAGAGGAAACACTACCCAGTTCATTTTATGAAGTTAATATTACACTGACACTAAAATCAAACAAAGATAGTACAAAAAATAAAACTACAGATCTATATCCCTTCTGAATACAGATGCAAAAATCTTTAATATTAGCAAATAGAATTCAGCAATACAAAAATTAAACAGCATGACCACACATGGTTCATCTTACAGATGCAAGACTAGTTTGTATTCTGAAAAATAAATTAATACAACCCACTATATTAACTAGTTAAAGAAGGAAAATGATATCAAATTAACACTGAATAAGCATTTGACAAAATTCAATACCTGTTCCTGATACAAACCGAAAAATAGAAACAGAAGAAAACTTCCTTTACTTGATAAAATGTATAGTTAGTATTCTATTTAATGGTGAAAAGCTGAATGCTATTCTCCTCAATCCAGGAACAAGTCAAGATTGTCTCCTCTCACCATTCTTATTCAAATAGTGATAGAAGTTCCAGCCAGTGCAATAAGGCAAGAAGAGGAAATAAAAGATACAGATTGAAAAAGAAATAAAACTATCTCAATTTGCAGATGACATGATTTTTTATGTGGGAAAGTCTAAGAAATTTATTTGAAAAAATTCTTTAATGTTTATTTTTGAGAAAGAATGCGAGGGGGAGAGAGAGAGAGCAAGAGTGTGAGCGTACATCAGTAGGGCAGAGAAAGAGAGAGAGAGGAAGACCCAGAATCCAAAGCAGCCTCCATGCTCTGTGCAGAAAGCTCACACCCCTCACATGGGGTTTGAATTCACAAGCCGTGAGATCATGACTTGAGCCGAAGTCCAGACATTCAAATGGCTGAGCCACCTGGGTGCCCCCTAAGAAGTTTGTTTGTAAAAATGCAGCAAACCTAAAACTATAAGTTAGTTTATCAAGGTTTCTGGATACAAGAAAACATAACAAAAGTCAATTGAATGAATGAATGAATGAAATGAATGAATGAAAAGTTACCAGCAATGAATAAGTGGAAATGACTTTAAAAATATCACTTACAATTGCTCCAAAGAATTGGAAAATACTTAGGTATAAGTCTAATAAAATGTTAATAACACTTATATGCTGAGAACTATAAAATGCTGATAAAAGAAATAACAGAAAATTAAATAAATGAAGAGTTAGAAAGTATTCATAAACTGGAAGATTGGGCATAGGGATGATACCAGTTCTCTCTACTAGATATATACATTTACACAATTCCTATCAAAATCCCAGCAAGATTTATTGTATATATAGACAATATTGTCCTATAATTTTTTTAAAAAGTTAAATGAACTAGAATGGGAGGGATCAGCCTACCTGATTTTAAGACTTACGTAGCCATACAGTAAAGATTGTGTGATATTAGTGGAGGGATAGACACATTGCTCTCAGTAAAATAGAATAGAGACTCCAGAAATTGATCTACATAAATATGTTCAGCTGATTTTTGACAAAAGTATGAAGGCAATTCAGTTGAAGAAAGCCCATTTCAACAACAGTAGCTGGAGCAATTGGACATCCAGCGGCAAGAAATAACTCCTGACCTACGTCTTACACCTCATACAGAAATTAACTCAAAATAAATCATGGACTTAAAACTACAATATAAAATTCTAAAGCTTTTAGGAAGAAAATAAGAAAAAAAAATTTGAGTATCTAGGACTAGGCAAAGAATTCTTTGACTTGAGACCAAAAGCATTATCCATAAAAAGAAAAATCGATAATTTGGACTTCCTCAAACTTAAAAACTTTTGCTATGTAGAAGACCCAGTTAAGAGGATTAAAAAAAGGGGTGCCTGGGTGGCTCAGTCGGTTAAGCGTCCGACTTCAACACAACCCATGATTTCATGGTTATTGGGTTCGAACCCTGCATTGGGCTCCGGTGCTGACAGCTCAGAGTCTGGAGCCTGCTTTGGACTCTGTGTGTGTTTCTCTCTATGATCCTCCTCTGCTTGCAGTCTGTCTCTCTCTGTCGTCAAAAATGAACAAATGTTAAAAAAATTAAAAAGGGTGAAAAGTCCCAACGTGGGGGAAATTATTTTCAAATCACATATCCTGCAAAGGACTGCTATTGAGATTACATAATGCGTTCCCAAAACTTAAACAGTCCAAAAGAAAATGGGCAAAAGACATGGGGGGTCATTGGAGAGGCTATAAAGATGCAAATTAAAACCACAATGAGGTATCAGTACATACCTATCAAAATGACTAAAACAAAAATTTAAATTATACAAAAAAACAGTTTCAACACCAAAGCTGACAAGGATGCAGAGAAAAAGAATCACTCCTACAACTGCTGGTTGAAATGTAAAATGATGTAATCACTCTGGAAGAAACTTGGTGGTTTCTTAAAAAAGTAAAACATTCAACTGCCATTTAACACAGCAGTTACACTCTTAGGCATTTATGCTAGAGAAATGAAAACATACGTTCATCCGAAAACCTGTACACATATTTTTATAGCAGTTTTATTTGTAATAATGGAAAACTGGAAACAACCCATTGATGGGTGTATTGTTAGAATCTAACAATAATACCTGTGGTACAGCCATACTATGGAACACTCTACAGCAATAAAAAAGGAGCAAAGTACTGATATGCACATAGATGAATCACCAGAGAACTATGCTGAGTAGATAAAAACCAGTCCCCAAGGGTAATATAATGTGTGGTTCCATTTGTATACTATTTCTAAAATGATAAAGTGATAGATTGGAGAACACATTGCCACTTGCAATCTCCAGGGTTAAGGAGAGGATGGAGAAGGGAGAGAAGTGTGGCTATGGAAGGACAACACAAGGGATCTTCGTGATGATGCAAATGCTCTGTATCTTCCCTGTATCAGTGCTCATATGCTTGTCTTCATTTTGCATTATATTTTTGCAAATGTAACAATTGAGGGCAACTGAGTAAAGGACACACTTTTTGTATTATTTTTTATAATTCATGTGTATCTGATGTGTGTTTATAATAATTTTAAGATTAAAAGTTTAGTTAAAAATGATTTTATTTATTTATTAATGTTGTATTTATTTCCTTTTTTTTTTTAGTTTTTTAAAAATGTTTTATTTATTTCAGAGACAGAGTGTGTGAGCAGGGGAGGGTCAGAGAGACAGGGAGATACAGAATCCGAAACAGGCTCCAGGCTCTGAGCTGTCAGCACACAGCCTGATGCAGCGCTCGGACCCACGAACCTTGAGATCATGACCTGAGCTGAAGTCAGCTGCTTAACCGACTGAGCCACCCAGGTGCCTCAGTGTTTTATTTATTTCTGAGAGAGAGAGAGGGAGAGGGAGGAGAGGGAGAAGAGGGAGGAGAGGGAGAGGGAGAGGGAGAGGAAGGGAGACAGTGTGAGCAGGGGAAGGTCAGAGAGAGAGGGAGACACAGAATCTGAAACAGTCTCCAGGCTCCGAGCTGGCTGTCAGCACAGAGCTGGACATGGGCTTGAACCCACCCATGACTGAACCACCCAGGCAACCCTTAAAAATGATTTTAGATTTCAAAGTTAATAAAAGGGTGAATGAAGGTGCTTTTTAATGTAACTAGGAAAATCCCATTCCTTCATTGCAGTTGGTTTCCAGAACTTACTTGAAAATTACAATGAAAATAAATTAACACAAATATGATGATGTTTAATAAGCACTTAAGATCTTAGAGATTTTTTGTATATTGTAGTAAGAGAAAACTTATTGACTGAAATGGATCTCTAATTGATGTGATTTCAGGCAACATGACCAAATCAAGTGGAGCAATCCTAGTGATGTAGGATATTTTGGGGGGAGGGAGTAATATATAGACAGCTGTTCTTTCTATGGACCCTGTTTAGAAGTCAGCTTTTCTGCTATGACTGCCTTTTTAAGGCTTTAAAAAAAGTTATTTACTTATTTTGAGAGAAAGAGAAAAAGCACAAACAGTGGAGGGGCAGAGGGAGAGAGAGAGAGAGAGAGAGAGAGA